>OU696698.1:47370267-47852818 GCA_916050605.2 Platycheirus albimanus | reverse complement strand
CTCTGAGTTTGTCCTACATATGATGACCCACAGCGCCTTTTAAGTGCATTAGCTTTCCTTAAAAGATGCCGTGATTGTGACGTGCTCCCCACCTGTGTTAAATTAAAACCAATGCGTCATATATTCGGTTCCAAAAAGGTTCTATCAACGGCGAGTGAAATGTTACTAAAGCGATTAATAAGCTCCCATCGTAGTAATTTAAATATCATATCAGTAAAGCTATACAACATGCACCAACATCTTGCATGGGTTTTAAGTGTAGAAGATTTTAATGTGTGTGATAGAGTGACCTCCTTGCAAGAAACCAGAACCCTACAAACTTTGCACTCAAAAACAACAACAAAAATTTAATAAACTGACCAACGCACAAGCCAAGCAACCCGAAGCCAACACGATCGATCTGACCAAAGCCGTCGTCAATTTATCAAATATAACTTTGAGTGCAGCAGCCACAAGCATTCTCAGCAAAGGAATGAACTTTACACCCACTCCACGACGTGTGCCAATTGAAAATCTAATTGGAAGTGTAGAAGAATGCATTGCGCGCAACAAGTTCAACAGCATCGATACTGAAACGATTCGTCAAGACGTAGCGGTAATGATAAGGCGAACAAAAACACCACCGTCGAGCAATGTAAGTAGAGATGAAATGTTAGCTTTAAAGGCGTTGCGCAGAGAAGAAAATATATTTATTCTCTCGGCTGATAAAGGTAATGCAACGGTCGTAGTAAACAGATGTGATTATTTCGCGAAAATGAATGTTTTAATTGAAGACAGAAATACGTACTTACCTGTCGAATACGATCCCACGGCTCGCGTTTTAAGAAAAATATCTAAACTCATTAACGAGAACAAAGCGCTTTTACCACCTAAGCGTTTCATACCTTCGTGTACGCAGCCACCCAAGTTGTATGGTCTGCCAAAAATCCACAAAGAAGGGAATCCAATGCGACCAATTGTGAGTCAAATAAATGCCCCTTGTTACCTCATATCAAAGCATTTAGTTGATGTTTTTAAACCTTTGGTCGGCTTGACGGAACATCACATAAAAGATTCTTCACACTTTGTGTCGATTTTAGGTGGCTTAAGTCTCGAAGATGATGAAGTGATGGTGAGTTTCGATGTTGAGTCACTTTTTACGAATGTGCCTGTGCAGGAAGTACTTATTATCATCCGCGAGCTTATCTCAACTTCTGGCATCAACGACAACTATATGCCTCTTTTGGAATATTGTCTATCCTCAGGATATTTCTGTTTCAACCAACAGTTCTATTTGCAAAAAGATGGCGTTGCTATGGGCCTACCTTTGGCTCCTTTAATTGCAGACATCTGGATGGAGAATTTTGAGAAAAAGACTTTAAACAGCTCAAAAGAAAAACCAAAAGTGTGGCTGAGATACGTAGATGATACATTCTGTATTCTTAAAAATTCCGCCATTTTGAATTTCCTAGAACATCTAAACTCACAGCACCCAAAAATGAAGTTTACGATGGAAAAAGAAAAAGATGAATCCATTGCATTTTTGGATGTAAAAGCGATGCGGAAACCGAATGGCGCATTATCACATACAGTTTATAGAAAAAGCACACACACAAACAGATATCTACACGCTACTTCCCACCACCATCCGGCAAATTTGAGATCTGTTGTATCTACACTTGTTCAGCGTGCCCACAGGATATGTGATAGCGACCACCTTGCCACTGAACTTTCACATTTAGACAACGTACTCAAAGCAAATGGCTATTCCAAAAAACAAAGATCATGGAAGCCTACTTTGTCAACTGAAAAGGAAGATAGCAAACTAGACAAAAAAGCTTTTCTGCCATATGTTAGAGGTGTAACAGACAGAGTAGGAAAAGTCTTAAAACGTTATGGTATAAAATCCATATTTTTACCACCCAAAAAAGTAAATAATTACCTCCAGTCACCAAAAGACCAATTTCCTCTGCAAACACCTGGAGTATATGCGGTACCCTGCAGCTGTGGGTCATCATATGTAGGACAAACTCAGAGGAGCATTGCTACACGGTTGAAAGAACACTTAAACGCCGTCAGCAAAAAGCATAGAGAGAAGTCCGCCATATGCGAGCATATACTTGATCATCCAAATGAACACCACTGGATACACTTCGATCAAGCCAAGGTTCTAGCAAACGAGCCACACTACATCCCTCGGCTGGTTCGCGAAGCGATCGAAATTAAGCGTCATCGTAATTTCAATCGCGACGACAGTTTCAAGCTGTCTCGAACGCGGGATCCCATCATCAACCCCTCACGTTCGATCCAATTGCCGCTCCATACCAACAGGGATACAGTGAGCACGGCTTGCTCCCAACAACAACAACAACAGCTAGAGATAGAACCGTCTACGCACCGCTACAACTTGCGTAGCCAACATCGCTTCTAACATCTCTTTGGCAGTTTCCCGGTGACCACGCTCAGTGTAATTTGAGCGAAACGTTCGGGGTGAGTAAGAATATAACTCACTAATTATTATTTATAAACGCGGCTAATCCGAAAATTAAAAATGTCATGTATCAACAACCGCGAAAACCTTAAAAGTTATATAATAATAATAATAATAATAATAATAATAATAATAATAATAATAATAATAATAATAATAATAATAATAATAATAATAAAAATAATAATAATAATAATAATAATAATAATAATAATAATAATAATAATAATAATAATAATAATAATAATAATAATAATAATAATAATAATAATAATAATAATAATAATAATAATAATAATAATAATAATAATAATAATAATAATAATAATAATAATAATAATAATAATAATAATAATAATAATAATAATAATAATAAAAATAATAATAATTTTTACTACATGCCTGTAATACCCAAGGTCTTTTCGAATGCGAACTGCACGGCATTAGTTAGAAAGAATAGGAAGATAGGGAAGATATTTTGTTGGCACAATAGATTGAGAAATATGTGATATTTATCTCACGAAAATCCCACGGGTGGTATCCAGTTTATGCTGGAGGAATATTGAAAAATTACTGCACAGGCTGGGGCTCGAACCCACAACTCTTAGGTTTTTCTATGAGTTTTTCCTGTTTAATTACACACATAAAATAAAAATCACCTTAACCGAAAAACCGTTATTATTCATAACAAGGCAATTCAAACTCATTTTTCCAACTTTTACCTGAGGCACGTCTTTCCAAGTATCATAAAATCTGTGGGTTTTCCTGATTCTTTTCTTTTATTTTACCAATTTTTAGGTTCATTAAAAAAAATATTAAAACACTATGTTTATTACACATTTTCTGGAGAAAATGGACCCGAAAGTCAAAACATTATCATGGACAGGATAAATGGAACAGGCTAGAAACTGGGTATCTTAAATCTGAGACAAGATATCAAATTTATTGAAACGCATTTACAAAGGCTATTCCTTCTTCTAAAAAAAACCCTAAACAAAGTTTCTATCATAAGAACTAACAGAGCAGTTACCGTTAACGTGGGTCAGGGTACACCAAAGTAAGCATTTTCTTAAATCCCCAAAATTGGAGATAGACCCTTACTTTAGAACAAATTTTTTCTTGAAATATACCCGAGAATCATGCCCCAAAATATTGCCTACGAATTAGGGAACACCCTGTATATATCAAATTTATTCGAAATCTTTAGAATCGTTTCTCAAGTATTAAAAAAAAACAACTCGCAAAAGACACACTCACGGACGGTATAGCAAAAAACACTGTTTTGTACCATCGTTATCAAGTAAATTACATTCAAGTCGGTATTTATTGTCCAGAAATGAGTTTGTTGTTTTTACTTGCGATTATAGGTATTATAAGGCAAGTTATGCATTCGTAAAAAAAAATTTTTTTTGGGCAATCAAACATAGTATTACGATGATAGAGAAGCCTAAAAAAGTGCGTCCGACAATTCTGTCTGTCTGTCTGTCTGTCTGGCCGTCCGTCTGTATCGGCACCTACAGCCTAAACGGCTGGACCGATTTGCTTCAATAGCTTTAAAACTAACGGTACCTGCCATACGATTTTTAGTGAAAAATTAATCGTAGGAGCCGTTTTTGATAAAACTTTCTGAATAGTGTTTTATGTGCAAGCTTTATGTTTTGGTTGGAATAGATTTTTCAGGAAAAGTCTTATAACGGTACCTCCCATAGGTCGGGTTTTTTAAAATCCGATTTTCTCGTAAGCCGCTTGACGGATTTCGATGAAATTTTTAATGTAGAAGCCCTTTTATTAAAGAAATAATAAAAATTCTTAAATTTTTCAAACAGTTTTTTTGAGTTTTTTTAAAAAGTTTCAAAATTTTTTTCCAATTTTTGTTTTTTTCCAAAAACGATTTAATCTATATTTTTTTAATTTTATTTTTCTGATAAAAACTACAAAGTGCTAGAAGTTTGCATACTCAAAAAAAAAAAAAAATGGGAATATATTTTTAAAAAGTTTTTCAAAAAAACTGTTTTTTGAAAAAAACTGTTTTTTGAAAAAAACTGGTCGAACGATTTTGAAAATTTTTTTTTTGTAAAAATTCAAAAAAGTTAAAGAAACCTGATGGCTTATTTCATTTTCTCCAAAAAACGTTTAAGGTATTGATTTTTAAGTGATTTATAAAATTTCATATGATTTTTCCAACGCTTTTTTCCCAAAATCTCAAGCACTCAAGATCATTTTAACACATTAGAGCAAGTTCGTGCGACCCAGTCGTGCACTTTATTTTTTATAATACCCTTATAATTGTACATGTATGCAATATTCTTGTTGTCATGCCATGTGTAGCCCAATATCTGTTCCTTAACTATATTGGAATGTTCAAAGCATTTTTTTCTAGAAGGGTTGTATCGGAGATCACCTGAGCTCATTGGTGGATCTCTTTCTTGTCCTTCAAATTGTTTTATATAAATTGTTTGGTTCATAACAACAAAAAATGTTTTTTACTTACTTAAACAATGGACATGATGTTTCTATATCAATATTCTGTTGACCATCTTCTCGGACGTCTTTTTTGTGCACTGTTCCACCGAATTCCTTATTCAACAATTGCATTCCATAACAAATGCCTAGTATGGGAATTTTTGCTTTGAATATATCCGGATCGTATCGTGGAGCTTCATCGCAATAAACCGAAGCTGGCCCTCCTGATATAATAATGCCTTTATAGCCATTGACTTTAAGTTCTAGAGCTGTTGTGTCTAGGGGCAGAATATCAGATTCTATTTGTAGTTCTCGTACTTTTCTATCGATAACCTTATTTTATAAAACAAAATGTGTTAACAAAAAAATATGTTCAAAATGTTCATGCATTTGGAACATTTACCTTCCCATATTGAGATCCAGCATCTAATATAGCAATTTTATCGTGATGAAGACCATTTTCCGTTGATGAAACACATTTATTTGAAGCAGAATTCATTTCTTTTTCGTTGCAGCACTAAGTGAAAAACAAAAACAAATTTTTGGATAAGAAAATGGTATTTAATAATATTAAGGTATATTCATTTATTCGAAGACAATAATAATTGTCACCACGAAGAACCAACTTTATCATTGATTGATAATCAATTGAGAAAGCTTTGTTTGTGTTTTTACATTGCTATAGGAAAGTTTTCTTCAAACAATATTTTTTATTTCAATAAAGTTGGCTGTTTATCTCAAAAAAAAATTACTTTAACCTGTTGGGTTCGATTACGACTTTTAAAACATAGATAGATTTTTGCTGGCTACTGAACTTCAAAATCTTCGAGGTATATTTAAAAAGTTAACATGATTTATATTTTTACCGAGTAGTTGTAGGCTTAACTCATCCGAGAGGAAAGCTACGTCATTACGAAAAATTATTTAAGCACGTACTCAACATTTTCGCCATTTCTAAGCAGATCCCGACGAAGCAACTTGTATTTTGTTGCCCCTTGTCTAGGCGGTTTTTGAGAATGCAACCTTTCCAAAAGATTGGAAGTCCGTATTTCCTTTGTCAATAGCAACTTTCATTATGTGAAAGGCAAAGAGTCTAAGATCGATTCTAAGCCCAAAATGCGCAGAATAACTCCTAGTGATTGATTCTTGACCAATTATCGGAGTATAGACTTCGAAAAGGCCATCGATATGGATACCGTTTGGTACGAAAGGCATATGTATGTACGTGACAGAACAGTCAATAATGCACATACATTTTAACGAACAGCAGCAAATTATTGTGAAACACCATAGTAGAGGTTACACAGCTTAACATTTTGGTTACTTTTCTATATAGTGTAACGAACTTGGACACAGCAATGGTTTGAAAATATTGCTATAAGCCTTTTTTATTTATTTAGATAGAATTCAAGATTGCTATTGTAAAAGTAACCGTAAAGTACTTTAATACTTTTCTTTAATCTTGAAACTGACTTTTGATACACATTAATAGAAACAAAATCGGTGCGTTCTCCTTCCGCAACAGAAAAAGTTTTGCTTTTTAAACTAAATTTCGCGATTAGAGGCGAATTTTTCAAACAAATTTTAATTTTAAACATATATAAAAATACTCGAGGGAATGAATCAATAAAATTAGAAGTTGAGTGGATATATTGTGCCTCCGAACAGAGCTGAACGAGAGCGCACACAGCATCTACTCCAAATTGGTTAAGTAAAGGAACTTTAGGATTAAGGTTTTTTTTATAACCTCTCTTCGATCTGACAACATACCACATATTTCTGTTTGTTGTGTGAATAAATTATCTACATTTACCTAGGACATTGTCTGGCGTTTCTTTCTATTCTCAAGTGGATGGCAGTCACAAAAAAATAAAGTGTTGTTTAAGAAAAGTTAATGTTTTTTTTTATTATTTTTTTTTAATGGAGCCCGCACACAAGGGGTCATTAATACCCTTAAGATGAGACGACACAGTGCGAGCGTTCAGGAAATGTGGATAAGAGATAAAAGGAGGTGCCGGTGCACATTGGTTTTGAATGTCTGTATATCGCAATGGGAGGGAAAAATTGAGCCGGGTAAAGCATTCCACATTCTTGCTGTGCGGCTAAAAAAAAGTTTCTATAGGTACTTAGCAGTACGTCCGAAGTTAGGCTCGAGGGTAAATTGATGGGCATTCCTTGCGGTGCGGGTGTTACGGGGAAATTGTTTCAAGGAAGGAACAAATGGCTATTTCATTGGAGCACTTTTTATAGAAGTAGCGATAAAACAAAGTGAGGCAAGCAACATTACGGCGATGTTCGAGTGAAACAAATGTTTCAATTTTAAGTCTCTTTTTTGAATCATATCCAGGAGGCGCAAGTGAGTGACAGGAGCACCTGCCCAGATATGAGAATTGTTCTCTAGCTTCGGGCGAATGAATGCCTTGTAGATTATAGCCAGATCAGAAGGGGAAAAATATTTCTTGCATCGATTTAGGAAACCTAAGCAATTCGCGGCATTTTCGGCGACGTCAAATATGTGATCGTTCCACAGAAGATGATTTGTGATACACATACCTAGAACGCAAAGCGGGTTTTCTCAACGCAAGTGCCACTCCTGGATAGTGGCATAGGGGGTATGTTATGCTTTAACGACAGAAGACATCATTGAGTTTTTGAAGCATTAAATTCCACGCGGTTGATAATTCCCCATTGGACAATGCTGTCAAGATCGGAATTTAATAAGCTTATCATACGATACCATTGCAATTCCACATCCGAAGGACATGGATGTGAATCTGGAAAGGAGTATGAAAAGCTGAGGGTGGTACAACAATTTGGTAGATTAGAAGTATTAGAAAGAGCGTCGGAGACAGAACGGAGCCTTGGGGCACGCCAGCATTTATTTTGTGGGTAGCAGATTGAAAACCGTCCAAAACAATGCGAATTGAACGGTCCGAAAAAAAAGAGCTTCATGCCAAACTCTATCAAATGCCTTTGAAATATCAAGTGCAATAATCTTACTTTCTCCAAAACTATGTAAAGATTGGTTCCTGTTTAGAGTAAAACTCCTTTGAATTCGACTTTGATTCAACTTTTTTAAACTTGTCGTTGTAAATAATTGGTATCCCAACTTATTTGGTGGACTAAATTAAAATTGCTCCTTACCTCGGGTGGGGGGTAGCAATCATAAAATGTATGCTTATTTATACTAAATTACATAAATGCATGTCAGCAATTATTTACAATGTGGGAAAATAATACTACGATTTGGTGAGAAAATAATTGTAATAGGATAGATATTTTATATCGAGCACCTGAATAAAGTGCTGAAGTTACATTTTGGTGTGAATTATGGAATTGGGAATTTAATGTGTATTTGGTTGGGAATAGGGTGTTCTAGATTTAGATAGGGTGTTTTCGAATAATTTCTTATGTATAGTTGTGGTTTAAACATTCTTCCCGGCTTTGAGATCTTTGAGCTCAAAACCTATATCGTTTGGAGATGGTGCTGTCTTCTTTTGCCTTCGGTGAAGTAGAAATACGACGCCTAGGATCAAACCAGTTAAAAGTGACCGATACCCAATAGCATATTGATGGATATCGTGATGAGAGATTTTGTTAGGCAATGTCTCCTGTGTTTTTTGATAGGATATTCGCTTCTTAAGTAATGCTAAGTCATCTACTCCTCGAATGATAATTTCTTTTTTCTTCTGGATTTCGGATTGTAGTGGCTCGATGGGAAATGTATCGAAAAATAGACTTAAGTTATGTGTCGGCAAAAATGGCATAGTTGACTTTGACGTATAGAAATTATGAGCATTGATAGTCGGTTGCCAGCTTGATAAGTCCTATCCCTTGTAGTTTTGTAGTTTTTATCTCAGAACCGCATACTATCGAAAGTATTTCTTCATGATGAAAGGCGAAAATCCAGTAATTAGGATTATGAAGTTGAATCCACATCCTGTCAACTTAGTAGACCTTAGTTCGCAATATGATGAGAGCTGTTTATTATGATTGAGCATGTGAATTTCGCATTGGTTTTCGACTGAGTGTGTATTGAATATTGGATGTCGTTGTTTACATAGATATTTTTTGTCATCGATATGTATACAGTCCTGATATTCCGCTTGTGAAAGTGCGAAATGCTGATCTCTGAATCGAGTCACCGCTAAGAACGCTGTTGATGGCTGGATGAAGATGAACGATATATTTTGCTGAACTGGTAATGGGATTAGTTTGAATAGCTGGAACATCTGTCTATTTATTAAAGGTAATTTTACAAGAAATACAATTGCTGATTTTGTAACTCGTGCCTTGACTCGAAGAAGTTCGAACAATTTTGGAAGATTATGTTCATCGTATCCTGGAAGAGTTAATGAACTTGGTATCATTGTACGAATTTTATCCAATTCTGTCAAAAGTTCTCTTGGAGAAAGAAGTAAAGCATTAAGTCTTCCTTGATGAGTGTCGAGGATTGCTATTTGAGTTCGTTGAAAACTATCCATTATTTTAGTGACATAGATTGTTACGTAGTTGAGAACTTCTGTTCTCTGTACAGTTTTATTAAGAATGTCAATGGAATCATAAGCGATTGTTAATTGCTCTTTCACCTCACTAAACTGTTCCTTTATTGAGGATAATGACTTGTTGAGAATATTTGTTGTTGATTCAATTATAGATGTTTGATTTTTGCTCAAGTCCAGTAGGTGTTTTTCATTATTTTGGGCCATCCTGATGTTATCTTCAATATATTGCGAATATTCTTGGTCAAGTACCCCGAATAATTTGTTTGCGACCGTGCCTATGATGTCAAATGGAGATCTTCTCTTTCTTATTGCGATACCATTTCTGTAGTTTAGAATGTCATTTAAGTTTTCTGATTCCAAGAGACGCATTTCTAGGTGAATTATGATGGCCTTGCAGATTATTCGGCTTCTGAGTCCGTTGTTCTTCGCATCTGGCTTTTAGTTGGCCGACGCCCTTTTGTAGTCCTTGGAACTCATTCCAATAACTCCTCGTATTGAAGTAAATAAAGAGGTCCCATTCATCAGTTATGAGTCTTGCTTCTCCAATATCTTCAAAATATAATCCAGGGCTATTGTCAAAGTGCTCAACATCTACTGAACTTCGTTTGGTTGTTTGTCCTAATGCGGTGGCAAGAAACAATAAGCAAACCAATAATGTTTTGATTGGACTTATTTTCAATTTTTGAGATGGCACAGAAGATGGCTCTTGATTTCTTCGTTTTCGATTGCAGCGTTCTTGTATTGGAATGAAACGACCTTTAAGTGGGTGTTCAACCTTACTTTTGATTTTTAGACGAGACGGCCAACTAGTAGCTTCAGGAAGTGCTGTTAATTGAACACTAGTAGATGCTAGAGCTGTTTCCTTCATTTAGTCTCTTTTGTCTGGTTGGACCTCAGTAGGAAGAGGACACACCTTAGCAATGGATCTTCTTAGTTCCCCTGAAGGAGTTTTAATATATACTACTCTTGTGTGTTTGTCTGCTCCAGGAATGGTTCTTAAGACTTTTCCCATTAACTATTTGAGAGGTGGCAAATTGTCTTCTTTGATAAGAACTAGTGTGCCTGGTTGGATATCAGCTTGAGGATTTTTCCATTTATAATTCTGCTGAAGTTCTTGTAAATATTCGTTTGTCCATCTGCGCCAGAACTCCTGATGAATAGAAGTTACTAGATTCCATCTAGCAACATGAGTAAGTTGAGGAGCCTTCGCTGCTTCGGGATCCACCATTGAAATCAAAGGTGCTCCAATAAAAAAATGGCCAGGTGTAATGGCTTCAAGATCATTAGGATCATTGGATATTGGAGTCAATGGTTTTTTTTTATATATATATATATATTCAGTTTTTATTCATTTCATTATTTAAAACTATCTTAATGCTAACAAAAACCTTAAAAAAAACTAGCTTAAATATCAACTTAATATAACTTACTGGCCCTGAGCGGGCGCTCTAAATTATTCCACAACCAATTAAAACTATACCTTTCGGCTTAAATCTAACTTATTTCTAGTAATTCAATATCTTATGTCTTGTAATTTTGAGAAAATTTATTTTGTTTTAAAAAACTCAAATTCGTATCGTATTTTTATTATTTTATATAAAACTTAAACTCTACCTTATACCTATATTAAAATTAAAACTACCTTAAACTACTTATATCTAGAACAGCCACAGCAACGTGTTTTTTTGTTTTTGTGATTTTTTTGTTTGTGTTTTGTGTGTGTGTGTTTTTTTTTTTTTTTTTTTTTGTTTTTTTTTTTTTGCCACCGTGCCTGCTCTACCATATTCTACCTTAAACCTATGTAAGCTGACCAAGGTGATTAACATTGTCCAACTTGCTTTATCTTACTTCATCACTCAACCACCAAATGTGCCGAGCTTGTTTAAGAATATAACTATGGTCGCGGTTGGATACAGTCGTACTGAACCAAAGGCACTCTGCTCCGTTTCCTGCGGCGACATCTCGGTCGAACAGGAGTCGCCGATCCACAGTTCTACGGCCGACGTGGTAGATCAACGGAATTGCCAATCTATCCTGTATCAGCCCTCGACTGTCTATAAAGAGGAAAGCCTCAGGTGGGATAAATCCGCTTAAACGTGCTTGTTCAAAATATTCATCATTTGGGTAGTAAGCCCCAAAGATGAGTCCATTAGAAGAGATCATAGCTCTCGCAACGTGACCGCAAATAAGTTTCAACAAGAAGTTATCTATCCTGTTTATGTTGGCCACATTGTATAGGACCTCGTTGGAATAGTATCGTTTGTACTCCGACTCTGGTGTTCTGTGTAATCCAAGGCAGGCCCTTAGACACTGCCTCTCAAACACCCGAATCTTTTCCATTTGAGATGGGGCAACGTTGAACCACACAGGGCACCCATAGGCAATCATCGGCCGGATGAGGGCCATGTAGCAAATCACCTTCACCCTGCTGTCAAGACGGCTGCTATAAAACAGCCGTTTTGTCAGGGCTCCTGGCTCTGGACAGAGCAGCATCTATATGTCGGTTGAAATATCGATACTGATCCAGCCAGATACCAAGGTACTTTACCACACTTTTACTCGCCAATGAATGTCCACTTGGTCCAACGATCACTAGATTCCTCCAGTTCTTTCTCGTATCCCCAGAAGCCCTAGACAATGGGGTTCTAAACAGGATAGTTTCGCATTTCTGGAAATTGATTTTCAATTTCCAGTCATCGCAATACTGCTGAATCTTGTCGAAGTCACGCTGTAAGAGAATTCTGATAACCTCGACTTTTGGAGCTTTTCTGTACGCTACAAGGTCATCGGCATAAGCAATCACATGAGTAAGACAACCTATCAGATCGCTGGTGTAAATACTAAAAAGGATCGGCGAGTTTACCGCTCCTTGTAGTCCATTTTGTATGTCAAATGTTGCGGTAGAAGTTACATTGCCACTTTTGACAACAAACTTTCTACCATTAATCATGTCATAGAGAATGTATAATAATGGTATACTAATGCCAAGTCTGGTCAGCTTCAGATAAAGCCCCTCTAACCTAACGGTATCGAAGGCCTTTTCCAAATCAACCAAAACGGCACCCGTGCATTGTTTCTTAGCTTTGTTCCATTGGATATCAGAGACTAACTTAGACGCAGCATGAATGGTGTCATGCCCCGCCTTAAAGCCAAACTGATTTTCCGGAATAATGTTTTTGTCTTCTGCCCACTTGGTCAGAGCTTTATTTAGAACTTTTTCGAATACCTTACTGATACTCGGAAGAAGACTTATCGACCGGAGATTTGCCGGATTGGAGTTGTCCTTTCCCTTTTTCGGGAGAGGATGAACTACAGCTGTTTTGCAACGCGCCGGATAATATGCATTATTCAGTGCGTTCTTAAACAGTGTGGTGTATATGTCAACTGCTTCCTTAGGAAGATGTCGCAGAACAACGTTGGGTATACCATCGACTCCTGCTGACTTCTATTTCTTTAATGATTCAAAGATGAGCTGGAGCTCCACCTTCGATATAAGCATGGAACTAGGCCCATTTAGCTCGGCGACAGTGGCGTTCGCCAAATTGTCTTCATAAAACCTGGTGAAACCAGTGTTCTCAGATCGCCATTGCGTAATGCTGTTTCGAAGATAGAAATGGTGCACCAGAGCTCTGTTCTCCAGGTCGTGATTTGGGCGAATGCTAGCATTCACCTTCTACACTTGCTGAAAAGCAGCCCCTACTGCTTCCACCTTCTCTTGAGGATCTTCAATCATAAAGAAGTCGTCATCAAGGACGGCATTCCCCGGATCTATACCTGCGATGGTAAGTACGTTTTCGTTGTCCGTATTTCTTGGAAGCTTAAGGCAAGGAAGATCGTTTTGATCATTCCTCCTAAAGATTTTATTAATTTGAGGAAACATACTCGGGTCGCTAGAATTAACGGCCCGAATCTTGTTATCCCAAAACAAATTAATAGATAATCTATCGACGACTTCTGTCCTAATCTCCGGATCGTTTATGTCAGTAAACCGTCTGTACAAGAGTTTGAGTCGTGTAAGTAGTCTACTTTTGTGTTTGTGTCGTGCGTCAATTGTCGCGTTTCTGTATCTTCCAGTTGCGTCTTGTTCTTTGTATCGTGGGATTGTTCTGTCCATCGTTCGTTGTATTATCTCATCCATTTGAACTAGGTATCTGTCGATCTCAACGTTCGTCAGATTCCTGTCGTTTGGTGGGGCAATTTCATTCGAACAAAGTTCACTCGACAAGGCATTGGAGAAGCGTGGCCAACGCGTCTTCCTAAAATTGTAAGAGTGCGCAGGCACATACTCTTCCAACTCCATGAGTTCGTTTTGAAGCTGTATTACGGCTGCTAGTCCGCAGTGGTCACTGTCGTAGTCGATTGTCTGTAAGCAGTTTCTTGTTTGACCCACAGTGTCAGTTATTGTAAGTCTTGAGTCTATCAGTAGTAGATCCAGGAAACTACCGCTTCTTGGGAACGATGGTCTGTCAGTTGCAAATAAGTCGATCCTATACCCAACGCTGCACCGACCCATCCAATTAAAAAGATGGCATCCTCTAGGCTTTTGTATTTGATTTCCCCAATCTTCATGTTTGGCGTTCAAATCTCCGGCCATAAGATAGTAGTTTTCCTCCGAGTGGAGTCCAAGACATTCGAAAAGTTTTTCAAGCTCTGAGATAAAACTAGCAGGCTGGGGTGCTTCAGGTGCATACACCGCAATCACGTACAATCGCTTCCCCTGTTGGAGAGGAATGGAAATAATGCAGGCTTCTAGCAACCCGAATCTGCGCACTTCATTATTATAGATTACCTTATGGCTAATGCCTTTTCGTATGAAGATTGCGACCCCACCCCCACGAGTGGAGTTTGGTCGATCTCTTCTTACGATATTGTAATTATTATGAGTCAGTTTGTGTTTCTGGTTTAGCTTGGTTTCGCTAGCCAAGAACACATCAGGACTTTGGTCTTTTAGCAATTGAAAGAGATTTGCTCAACGATCGGTCCTAATCAGTGAATTTACATTCACAGCTAGGATTTTAAGTGGTCTCTCAGGCAGCGCGCCTTTAACCTTCATGCGTTTGGGCTGGCAAAAAAGAGTAGAGGAAATCTACCCTTTCTGCCTGCTCCCGGATCTGTTTTTGCATGTCAGTTAACAGTCCTTGAATGGACTGTAAAACCGACATCATATCTTCCTGCACCGCTGGAGCCGCAGGCACGGGAGCCTGTTGAGCAACCTTTGGTTTAGGTTGTACCGTATTACCTCTTCCTGACGTCATATTGGCGCGACTTACATCAACTTTTTTGTTTCCGGCTTTTTTTGTTTGTTTCATCTCCTGGTACTTCGGACAACCTCGATAGTTAGCAGGGTGCCCGGAGCCCTTACATAGAGCACATTTTAACTGGGATCTATCTTGGACCCTATGCATTCTCCCTTTTTGTGGCTTTCTGCACATTTAACACAAACAGGATCCATAAAACAGTTTCCTGCTACGTGTCGAGGGCCTTGACAATTCAAGCACGTAGGCTCATCGTCATTTCTTTTTAGTTTTGCCCATTGTACAATCTGGTAGTCCAGCACGGTTATTTTGCTTAAACTACTCAGTTTGCTTTTGGGCGAGAGCTGAACAAGAAACATTGGAAGGTTACGTTTCTCCCGTCTTGACCGTACTGTGGTGAACGGCTTGACCCTCACGAACTCGAGGTCGTCGCTCGCCACTCTACGGAGCTCATCTTAGAGCGCATTCGGTTCCGTTGAGGAGTCAATGCCCTTAAGGATCATAGTCTGCAGTTTTTCGTCCTTAGGGGTAAATGTGTAAAATTCGGTGGCTGAGCTCTTAAGAAGTTCCTGAATTTTTGTATGATCATCCGACGTGAAGCACTGGATTGCATGTTTTTGGTCGGTAAATCTTTTAATTGTAAACTTATTACCTATGGTCAACTTACATAGCTTTATGGTATCTGCTAACTCCATTTTGTATGTGTTAATTGGTGGCACCTTTTCTTTATTTACTCTGGGCTGTGGCTGTTGCTGTTGACTCTGCTGCTGTTGTCCCGCCGGCTGTTGTCTCTGCTGCTGTTGAATCGGCTGCTTGTGTTGTTGTTGCTGCTGTTTTAGTTGTATTTGTTGTGGCTGTTGTTGATGTTGTTGTTGTTGCTGAGTTATTGGCAACTGTTGTTGTTGTATTTGCTGCTGTGACTGTTGTTGCTGCGGCTGCGTTTTCTTTTTTGGCCGTTGCTTTTGAAAAATCAGGGCTGCTTTCTCATCCTGTTGTTGCGCTTTTTGCTGCTCTTCCTGCGCTTTCAATTCTTGAGCTTGTTGCGAGTCAGGGTTCCACGGGGGACTTACTTTGGGAAAGTAGAAGGGCGGCGGCAGGCTTGTCGTTGCACGGCTATGCTCGACGGAAATGGGGGTGGTTCTTTGCCGCTTCCACTTATCCCTCCTGCTCGACAATCAAAATTATCGTGCCAGAAAAGAAGAAAGTTAAAGGAAAGGAAGAGGAGTTTAGAAAAGCAATGAAGCTACGTTAAAAGGTATGAAACGTTGCTACAAATCGAAGGACTTTGACGCTACCTGAAGGAACATGTAGGTATAGTGCTTTTTAAAATCAAACTAACCTAACTAAACCTACCTAAAATTCGAAATAATAAAAAAAAAATGAAATTCCAACACCAAAAATAATAATAATATGAAACCCATCACCAAAGATAATAAAAAATGAAATAAAACCACCTCCACCAAAGTCAAATTCGTTGGTACGAATTTGAACTTATATAATCTCTTAAATCCACCTTAATCTAAACCCTAAAACTAAAGCACTTTACTTTTTCATCCCCCTCCAGGTACCGTATAACTGAATTCCAAGCGCTCGTCAGATGGTATTGACGAAGGCCTGGCCAACCCACCCAAGTATCTGAAAGATACTTCCTGATGTTATTTCCATGGCCGATGTTCAGAAATAACCCCTAAAATGACCAACCAGTCGCAAACTGTGTAGCGTACAGTCAGTTGGTCATGTCATACTACCGGAAGTCTCGCATCAGGACGGCTTTATCCGCCTCCACACACCTTTAGCTACAAAAAACTAGCAATTCATAACCAGAAAATTTTCATAGGACTTTATAATTTTTATTTAAATAAATTTTCATTAAAAATTTAGCTCTCCAGCTCAAATAAAAAAATTCTATCTTAAATAACTAAAAAAATGTATGTTTATTAAAAAAACTTAACCAAAAAAAAAAATGAATAGAAAAGACAAATGAAAACTACTGCTGAGACTTTATATATATATGTAGAACTTACAGTATTTTGGTCCCTCAGTGTCCTGCCGGCAGCACTTCGAAGAACTGTTGTTGCTGTAGTTTTAATGTTGTTGGTAATTATATTTACTTATTAGGCACAATTAGGGAGTTTTCACTTTTTTTTTTTCTTTAATTTAAGGATAGGGATATACTAAAAAAACTTAATTTACTTAGACCGAATTGGAGAACTTAATTCTTTACAAAAAAAAATTAATGATTAAAAATTATTCTTGATTTATGTATATTTTTTTTCTTGCAATTTCACTTTTAAATTCACTCTAAATTCTTCAGTTTCTTCAAGCTCAGCGAAGCTTTTCTCCTCACACACAACACCACCATGCAATTGTTTGTATCCTCTTGGGATTTAGATTTCAATATAAGCTGGGTATATACAAAACAAATCCTGGACACTACACTGGTCTGTGCACAGATGAATGCTTTGCTTTTGAATTCTTCCCAAAAGCAAGCTTCCTCTCAAGAAGTCCTTACTGATGCTAAAAAAAAACTGGCAGAGGCTCAGGCCCGCTGGTGCAGTCCTTGGCAGCTCAAATATGTAGAACCTAAACCTAGATTAGAAAGTTCGATTCACTTCCAATAAACTATTGAAACTTCATTAATCTTTCATACCTCTGATATTATTGACGGTCTGCAATTACGATCTTCGATAATCTTCCTTTTTAATCTCCAAATCAGTCTTTTATTGTAGTTATATCTATATATACCTATTTATTAATCTGATTATTATAATTTATCACTTGAATCGTTTTTCCACTTTACCTACAATTTCCTTCGTATTTAATTAAAGGTTTTCTTTTGTTTTCCTTAAAAAAAACTTCGAAACTTTAAACCACTTAAAAATAATTTGAATTTCCGATTCAAACAAGCAATGGCCGTTTACTTTGTAATTCATATTCCGATCAAATCTTCTATGACCATGAAATCTCTTAAATTCAACCACAGTCTTCATTTCCATATAAGTAAATAGTTACCTCTTCATCTGATCGAGATAACTATTTCAATTCATATTTATAGGAAAAATTAATTATTCGTATTATCTCCTATCCTTATCTTTAAATTGCAAAATACCCCTGGCCCACATACTTAAAAACTAACTTGCATACCTACATATTGCACTAATAATGATGTTTTCCATCATACATTAAATAAACATAAACTTAATACATATTACAAGCAAAACTACCTAACTTCCTCACATTTAAAAAGTCTACACATAAATAATATAATTTCTATTAAAATCACCACATCTGGCAATGCTACAGTTCATTTTGATTTTAATTTGGAACTCAGCGAATTCATTTTCAGTTTACCTGACTCCCTTTCCTTCAGGTGCGAGGAAGAAAGATATCAACTTTCGCATGCGCACCTGAAGAGGTAAACAATAGAGTCAAACAAATAAAATAAGAACTGTCAAAAAATAACAAAACGTAAACAACAAAACAACTAGGGATGCAGCAAATCGAAGAAGGTGAGTATAAATTGTTAAATTTTATTAATTTAAAGTGTTGAAATTTCCAACATTATTATTCCAATTTGTTCTTTAACGTATTCAGAACATTTGGGAATGATAATTTTGGAAATAGCCAATGTTCTCATATTGTATATCGGTTCTGAAAAATGTTCGTGTTGTTACTTGGAATTTTTCAGAACACAATAATGTGTTTATTGGCATTTCTTTATATTTATTTTCAAAAGCCAATAATTTACTAAATTAATTTCTTTTAGGAAGCCCGAATAATGTGGAAGCCGGAAAGGCAAAGGAAGCCACCCAGAAGAAAAAAAATCAAGGAAAAAAAACGATCAAAAGGACTATGGTGTTTTCTTTTTTTTTTCGCTTTGACGACGCGGCAACCGTCCAGCGACAAGCCTACGAACAGCAAACCAGGTAAGCTTGGTTTGAAAAGCCGCGTAACAGGCTCGGTGGAAGTGGCTGAGTGGCCGTGAGGTCACTTACGCCGTAAAAAATAAAATGCACGACTGGGTCGCACGAACTTGCTCTTATAATAAGCAACTGCTTCGTGACTGCATATATGGATATTTAAAAAAAAATTAAATAATTTCGAAAATTCTTTTATTTTTTAAATTAGTTTAAGAGTTTTCTCGGAAAAACTAAGTATGCAATAAAATTTCAAAGCTACACGTCAATCTAGGAAAAAAAAATATTGAAAATCGTTGGACCAGTTTTTTTTTTAAAAGGTTATTTTTGAAAAACTTTTTCAAAAAATATTTTGAAATTTATTTGAGTATGCAAATATATGGCAATCTATAGTTTACATTTGAAAAATAATTTAAAAAAAAATCAATGTACCCGTTTCCAACATATTTCGAAAACCAAAATTTTTTTTGAAAAAATTATAAAAAATCAAAAAAAAAAGTTTTTGAAAATTTTGAAATGCCATATTAATAAAATTATGAATGACTTCCTGTGGCCAAAATTTTATTGAAATCGAATGTATAGTTTACGAGAAAATTTGATTTGAAAATATTGGTTCTATGAGAGGTACCGTTATTAGACAAATTTTGAAAAAAATTTTCGAACCAAAAGATAGATTTTCTTGCAAAAATAGCATTCTGAAAGTCTTATCAAAATCGTTAGAGCCGTTTTTGAGAAAATCAATTTTTGTCTTCAAGATTGTATGGCAGGTGCCGTTATTTTTGGACCTAGAGCAAAAATAAAAAATTTGTTCCGAGGGACGGCCAAATAAATCCTAAATACCAAATTTGAAGCAAATCGGCCCACCCGTTCAGCCTCCAGAGGCGCGAACAGACATACAGACAGACAGACAGACAGACAGACAGACAGACAGACAGACGGACGGAATTTCCAGACCCACTTTTTTCGACTTCTCCATCATCGTAATGTCATGTGTGATTGTTATCTCAAATTTTTTTTTCTGCACGAATCCATAACTTGCCTTATAGTACCTATAATCGCAAGTAAAAAGTGGACTTGCAAAGCTAGCGATGCCTCGTTTTATTTTGTGGTCCTCGGTACGTGTGGCTGAGCCCACTACCTGAGATTTGTTTGTCTCATGCTCGGTTTTTATATTGCACAGAGTTTTCTTACATGAAGAAACTTTGTCATTCTAATTACACCTTCTTTTCGGACATGAATGTGAGGAAAGTAGAAATAAATAAACTATTCTTAAACTAAAGATAAATATCACAGATAAAAGAAGATACATAAATAAACTTTACTTAAACTAGATCAGGTACTTTTGACTTATCAAAAATATCACAGACTAAAAAAGTTAAATAAATAAATATACTATATGCTTAAACTAAAGGTAAAAATATCACAGATAAATAAATGTAAATAGATAAACTATACTTAAACTAAGGATACAAATATCACAGATAAATAAATGTTAATAGATACTCTATACTTAAACTAAAGATACAAATATCACAGATAAAAATAAGATAAATAAATAAACTATGCTTAAACTAAAGATAAAAATATCACAGATAAAAATAAGATAAATAAATAATTAAATTTATTAAACAAATTAACAAACTGTGAACTGTGACTACAAATAAT
Organism: Platycheirus albimanus; assembly: GCA_916050605.2. NCBI lineage: Eukaryota > Metazoa > Arthropoda > Insecta > Diptera > Syrphidae > Platycheirus > Platycheirus albimanus. Next base: position 47,832,543 of record OU696698.1, on the reverse strand, counting down.
ACTTAGTATACACTATACTATACTAACATATAATACACTAACCTAATATCACATTTTGTCGAAAGCAACAATGCGACGTTGCTAACATGCTGATCCCAGTGCTTTTGATCACTACCGAGGTAGGATCGAATCTTAGATAGCACTGACTTATTAACCCTCTCTGAAGCATTCGCTTGGGGAGAGTAGAACGCAGTGCGGACATGTTTAACGCCATAGCGATTTAAAAAACAGGAAAACAAATCTGAAACGAATTGTTTTCCGTTATCAGAGTGAACAAATTCCGGCACACCAAACACATGAAACACATTCTCTTCTAGAAATTTTACTACCTCAGATGATGTTGCCTTACGTATTGCTTTTAAAAATACATATTTGGAGAAATGATCTAATACTATAAAAATGTGGGTTTCCGTTTTTAGTTCTTGGATAGGGTCCAAGGAAATCAATATATAGGCGTTGGAATGGTCGTTCAGTAATTGTCTGTTGTCCCATCGGCGACCGAGTCGTTATGTTGACAGACTTACTACTCTTGCAGGTGTCACACGATCGTACCCACTTCTGAACATCGGTGGCCATCCCCGGCCAAAAATATTTTTGCCGTAATTTTGACAAGGTTTTCGATATGCCACCATGTCCCGACGCAGGTGAATCGTGTGTTGCTATCAACAGCCCTTCACACAACTCTTTAGGAACCCACAGCTTCCATGCTCGGTCGTCTTGTATTGCGTCGCCTGTTCTTATGTCTGTTCGTTTATAAACAAATCCGTCTGATATACAAATATCAGGAAGTCTGTCTTGGTCGCGTTCTATTATTTTCTTTAGCTCAACATATTCCTCAGAAGAGAAATATGGTGAGTTAAAGTCAACTTCTGGTGTTAAATCTTCGGTCGTGATCTCTTCCATATGTATTCTTGAGAGTATCAGGGACTACATTTTGGACACCCTTTCTATGCTCGATCACGAAGTCAAAACTCCAACGGGCTAAACGTCCTCCAATGTCTTTTTGAGTCATAAGCCACTTTAAACTTCCGTGATCGGTAATGATAGTAAAGGGTAAGCCTTCCACATAAGCCCTGAACTTCTTAACCGATAAAACGGCTGCATAGCATTCAAGTTCAGTCACTGTGTAATTCCGCTGAGCGGAATTCAGCATCTGAGACATGAATGCTATGGGTCGTTCATTTTTCTCTTCGTCCATTTGAAAGATCACACCCTACACCTGCAGTTGAAGCGTCACATTGTATGTAGAAATGCTAAGAAAAGTCTGGATTTGTCAGTATGGGAGCCGTAACTAAACTCTTTTTGAGTAGTTGAAATGCAGTCAGTGCTTCGTCAGTAATTTCAAAAGTCTGTCCTTTCTTTAAGCAATCGGTCATAGGGGCAGCAATAGTGGCATAGTTTGGCATAAATCGCCTATACCACCCCGTCATGCCAAGGAACCTTCGGAGTTGTTTCGGTGTCTTGGGCACTGGAAACTCTTCGACCGCCGACACTTTGTCCTTGTCAGTCCGTATACAACCATCTCCAACAACGTAACCTAAATATTTGATTTCCTTGAAACAGAACTTACTCTTTTCGACGTTTATCGTCAAGCCAGCTTGACGCAAGCATACGGCAACCTCCTCCAGTACTTGAATATGCGTTTGGAAGTCTGGAGAACAAATCAAAAGGTCATCGAGATAGACAAAGACATTCTGCCGAAGACGACCAGGAATGACTTTGTCCATAAGCTTAGACATTCTCTGGGCAGCGTTACATAACCCAAACGGCATCACCGTGAATTGATATAACGGTCGACCAGGGACTGTAAAAGCTGTCTTCTCTCTCGATTTCTCCTCCAGACGGATCTGCCAAAACGCATCCTTCAAGTCGATACTGGAGATAAATTTAGTATCCTGAAGTCGACTGAAGTGAGTCCCCTCAATATGAGGAAGAGGATAAGCAAACTTCTTCGTCCTAGCATTAACCTTCCGTGAATCTAGGCACAGTCTGCTTTTGCCACCTTTTCTCACTAAAACTACTGGAGAACTCCAAGCACTGTTACTCTCCTCTATTACACCCAGCGCCAGCATTCTGTCTAGTTCTTCGTACAAGAGCTTCTGTACGACTGGCGAAACTGGGTAGTGCCTTTGCTTAATGGGAATTTGTTCGTCATCCACTTCAATTATATGCTCTTCTAGGCTTGTCTTACCCAGCCCAAGTGTAGCAAAGGAGGGAAACAGTAACTTGATTCTCTCCAGCTGTAGTGCTTCCGCTAAAGAAAGGTCGCGAAAAGCAGGCTGTTCTTTCGATGATGGAGGTACGGCAATCTCGCTGACGATATTGGGAGCTATTTTAAACCTACTCCAAAGATCTACACCCAGATATAGAGGTTGTTGAAGACTAGGGACGACAAAAATCTCTAACTCATAGGACTTGCCACCCCACGAGACAATCGATTTAAAACTACCCTCTATCTTCTGATGGTTTCCATCTGCAGTTTTTATATTGTTATTTAATTTTGTTAGCTCAATGTTTTCCTTAATTATAAAATGGATTGCACCATTTCCCAAACATGTAACTGACGCTCCACTGTCTAACAAACCTAAAACCTCTACACCCCCCAATTGCACTTTTTCACTGGCCTATTATCATCCGAAATCGTCATAATTGAAGATTCAATCTGATTCTTTCTTCGTCTAAATATTGCACATTTCTCCCTTAGCCTAGATATTTTTAAATAATTCCTACTTTTAACTCTTTCAGAAACAAGTTCCTCACCAAAAATCCTTCATCGTATTCAAGTTGTCTCTGGTGGAGACTCTTTATTGGACTAGGATTCTGGTAAGTTGTCACATCAGTCTTTTTATCTCTTTCTAAAATTTTTAATCTTTTAGGTGCTTCGGATCCTGATTTTGTCTGTGAAACTCCGGGACAGACTTCGTTGCCGGCGGTTGCCTCCCGGATGCACTGCCGACCTTCCAGTTTTCCTGACAGGCCGCACACCGGAAGGAGATGTTGCCCTGTCCACAACAAAAACATGTCAACGTGTGAAACGTTGAAGGGCAAACACCTGGACCTTGCCGAGCCTCTCCCGAAAGATCCGTACTCTTTCAATGGTCATTGTGATTGTAAGTTTTGTTAAGTGAGTCATAAGTCCTTCTTCCTTGTCTATTTTGTACTATTGCCTCAACCCCTAAATCACCCTCAAACTCACTTAACCTATTTCTATTATGTGATATTACTTCACTATCTAGCTCCACCTCATGAACAAACCTTTTCATTTTTAAATCTCTGGAGGCTAAATATTCCTCCGCTCTTCTGCATGGCTTTCTAAGGTCTCTTATATTTTCGATTGAGCAACCGAAAATCAAAGTTGCAACCCTATCTTTTACGTTTGCTCTCACCACTGAAACCAAATCAATTTCGGTTGGTCTTGATTGCATCTGCAGAGTCAAACCCCTGATATCTGCATAAAACTCATCGAATGTCTCATGGGGCAACTGTTTCCGATCCATTATGGACCGCAGGATTTCATGGTCACGTTTGCCATTTTTAAATTGACGAATCAGTTCGGTTTTAAGATCGAAGTAATTAGGGAGGTAATCGCCCTGGTTCTCCTCCAAAAACTGCCAAAACCACAATTCAGCGGAACCTGATACAAGAAGATGAAATTCTGCGAACAGCTGCTCATCACTCAGTTCGCTCCTCTTTTGTAAGGTTTCCACTCGAAAGAGAAAACTCTCAACCGACAAACCCTTCGACGATCCATCGAATTTGATCCCCCATTTATGAACATCAACCCTACGATTGATGTTCACAAAAGAGGACTGATTCGACGGATGTGGCAAAGGCTGAGTCGGCTGAGCCACCTCCGAGTGGAAAGTTCGTCTGGTCGGTTTGTTGTTGTTGTGTATGTCGTGTATCGGATTTTGTCCGTAAGTTGGTTCGTACATATTGTCTTGTCTGTATGTAGTGTTTTGTTTTATTGTATTGTTAAAGTTTTGTTGGTACGAACCGTCCGTAGCGTCTCGTGTAAAAGTTGTTCTTTGTCTTGGTTGTGGTTTGAATGTAGTGTTTCGTTCAAATGTTAAGTCTTGTCGTGGATCGTGTTTGACTTTAATGTTTTGTCTTGTTATATTGTTAATTGTCTGATAAGCTGGGAAACTTATTAATTTTGAATGTTGAGAAAATACTGCATCGGAACTACTCAAAATATTCCTCCTTCAAAATACGTGTTCCTGATTCAGTTTTCCATCTACTAAACTCGACATCATTCTGGCCGATCGGTGTAATAATTCATGAATTTGTGAATAGGACATCCAACCGTGGAACTACTCAGAACCCCTTTCGCCAAGACCGGACAACGCTGAACCAACGTCAATAAGATATTAATATATTACCAAAATGTAAACGGACTTCGGACAAAGACCAACACTATCTACAAAAATGTAAGCAATCTTCCTCACGACGTCATTATACTAACAGAAACTTGGCTGAACAACTCATTTCTTGACTCGGAGCTTTTCGATAGCTCTTATCTAACATTCAGACGTGATCGTCACCACACTGACAACTCCAACGCCGTAGGAGGTGGAATTCTTATTGCGATCAAAAACTCTCTTTTATGCTACCTGGTTGACGACTTCAGATCCACAGATGTTGAAGTTTTGTGCATTAAGATCAAATTGAAGTCCAATAATTTATTTATCATAGTGGCTTACATACCTCCAAGTTCAAACAATAACCTTTATGAAAAATTTAATGAATGTCTTGAAAGTGTCTACGTCCAACTTGAACCTGAAGACGAAATTTTGGTCGTAGGTGACTTTAACTTACAAAAGGTGGACTGGGTTTCAATTGACAATGATTGCTTCTATGTTCCGATTGATGCGTCGAGTTCTAATGAGCTTTCATTAATAGATGGTATGTCTTCATGTGGATTGAGCCAATTCAATGGAGTTAAAAATCGTTTTGGAAGAACTCTGGATCTGGTATTTTTCTCCGACACCGTTAGCGCCGAAACTGCAGTATTTGAATCTACTGTTAAACTAATAGAAGAAGATCGGCATCATCCCGCATTAGATATTGCGCTCAACTTAAACCTGTCTTCTCCACATCATACCGATTACAAAAAACTTGAATTTAACTTCAGTAAGTGTAATTTTGTAGAACTCTTTAATTTATTACATTCTATTGACTGGAATCGATTATTCCTAAATTGTAATATTAATGACATGTGTAACATTTTTTATAATACTTTCTTTTGCTGTTTTTACAAATCTATTCCACTAAAAAAACCTCGTAGAAACTCAAATGTACCACCATGGTTTGACTGTCATCTCAGAAACTTAAAAAATAAAAGAAACAAAGCATGGGTAAAATACAATAGGACAAGGACGGATGAAGATGGTAGAATTTTCTTAATTTTAAAACAACTTTTCTCAGAATACTCAGATTCCTTATACGAAAACTATATTCGTAAAATAGAATGTGATCTTAAATCGAATCCAGATAGTTTCTGGAAGTTTGTTAACTGCAAAAGAAAATCAAGTGCTTACCCAAACTCTATGTCAAATTCGTCGTCAACTAGTCATGAACCTAAAATTATTGCTAACATGTTTGCAAACTACTTCAAGGAAGCTTTTGAAGATGTTAATCTATGACAACACCTCAAATTTCTCTACTTCAGAGCCAAGTTACCCTCACTTGAATTCTATTAGTTTTGAAATAAGCGAAGACACAAAATATCTTGTCATTGGATGAGTGTTTCAGTTCAGGACCTGATGGTATTCCATCGTTTATTTTGAAGAAATGTGTTGCTTATTTATCATACCCGTTATGTGTTCTCTTTAATAAGTCCTTAAAAAGTTCGCTTTTTCCCAATATCTGGAAAAGTGCATTCATTACACCTGTTCATAAGAAAGGTCCCAAAAATGTAATAATGAACTACAGACCTATTGCAAAATTATCTGAAATACCAAAACTGTTTGAGTCAATTGTATGTAATATTCTTTCCTTTCACTGTTCTTCAATTATATGTGAAAACCAACATGGATTTGTCAAAAAAAAAGTCTACCGTTACTAATTTATTTAACTTTACGTCCTTTTGTTTAGATGTTTTTGAAAAACGTGAACAAGTCGATTGTGTGTTTACCGACTTTAGTAAGGCCTTTGACAAGTTGTGTCATCGCACTTTAATTTCAAAGTTAAATAATCAAGGCTTTAACAGCAATTTCATAAGTTGGATCTCATCTTATTTAAAAAATAGACTCTATAGTATTGTGTTTCGTAATGAGTATTCGAACCAATTTGTTGTTGATTCTGGTGTCCCTCATGGCAGCCACTTAGGTCTAATTTTATTTGTTTTATTCATAAATGACTTGGTTTCGATTATAAAAAATTCGTCCGTCCTTATTTATGCTGATGACATTAAACTTTTCAAAAGAATTAAATCTACTTCTGACTGCTCGCTATTGCAAGAGGACTTGGTAATATTTAGGGAATGGTGCAATATAAATCGTCTTGTCTTAAATGTTGACAAGTGTAAGGCCATGAGTTTTACACGCAAAAAATCTCCGTTTGTTTTTAACTATACGTTTGACTTATGTCCTCTTAGTAAAGTCTCCTTGTTTTCTGACTTAGGAGTTATTCTTGACCCTAAGTTAACTTTTATTATTCATTTTAATTACATAGTTAAAAAAGCTAATAAAGTCCTAGGATTCATTAAGAGATTCGGCCCCGAATTCCGCGACCCATATGTTCTCAAGATTCTTTTTGTTTCATTTGTGAGACCAATCTTAGAATATGGTTGTGTGGTTTGGGCACCTCACTACTCCATTCATACAACAAGACTTGAAGCAGTTCAGAGAAGATTTTCGCGTTTCTGCCTTCGTTTTCTTCCATGGTCACATCATAATACTCTTCCTTCTTATTCTCAAAGACTCGCTTTAATAAGCCTTCCATCTCTAACTAATCATAGAAAGTACTTGCAATTTTGTTTAATTGTTGGAATTATTAATGGTTCAATATCATCTCCATCGGTTCTTGGTCGTTTAAACTTCAGTTTTAGTCGAACAAGTATCAGACTACAGCAACCACTATGCCATATATTTAGTAGATCAAACTATGGTGCCAATAGCCCCCTCAATCAATTAATAGAAATATTTAATAAATTGTATTTTTGTATAGACTCTGTTAATGAAAACCTAAAATGTATGAAAATCAAAAATTTGATATTTAACAGCTTAGATCAGTTGTCTTAGTTTATAAATATTATGTAATTAGTATAAGTTTGTTCACGTTAGTATTTAACGAAATAAATAAACCATTCTAGAGAGAGACAGAAACAGTCCACCTCCCTCCTCTCCAACCACAGAACGACGCATGTCTCTGTCTTGTTGTTGTCTTAGTAGTCGGTCTCGTTCTCGTTGAAGTTCTTGTGTTTCTTGTAGTAATTTGTCGTGTTCGTTCGTAAATGTTTCAGTTGTATGTAATCTATGTTCGTTAATAGAGTCTCGTAAATGTGAGTCATCAAATGACTCTGTCCCTGTCGAGTTGGTATCAGTGTGAGTAGTGTGATACATGTGGGTATTTGTGTTTTAAGTTCCGTGTACTGTCATGTTTCGTATAATGTTTGGTATATCGGAGTATGTCCTTTCCATGTTGTTTTCGTTCTCGTCTTGAGCGTTTTGCGTTGAACAGAGGTTCGCAGACTTCGGAATCGTGCCGGTATTTTTCCCACCCTCTGCCATCTCTTTCTAGATTTTTTTTTTCAAACAGACTCAAAATTTCAAAATTAATTTCAAAAATAAAATTTTAAAGAAAAATTGTCGCTTGAGCAACAAGAAAACAAAATAAAACTTTGCTTGAGCAACGAGAACAAAAAAAAAGAAAAAAGAAAATAAACGTATTGAAATAAATGTTCAAAACGCAAGAAATGTGAAAAAACTGATGAAAATTCAATAGAAAATATGTAAAAAAAGGAAAAATAGTAGCAAAAAAAAATATAAAGAAAAATTTAAAAATAAAAAAAAATAATGATAAACAAAATAAAAAAAAGATTGGAAAATTGAATAAAAAAAATGATAATAAACAAAAATATAAAAAAAAATTAGAAAAATAAAAAAAAACGTTTTAAAAGTTTTAAAAAAAAATTTATGTTTGAATACGCTAAGGTGTGTGAAGTCGGCAAAGTTTTCCATTCCCTTAGCAACTCCGGTAGTTGTCCTAGTTCATTGTTAGTTTTGTCTGTCTATATTGCGACTGGTGCGCCTAAAATTCAGTGTGTACTTCGGCTTATTCCTCTCCCATAACCACATCTTACTACCTGGCGTATAGCCTGATAGAAGGATGGCTGAGTTGAGAAAAAACTTCCACACGAACAAAGTTTTCAGACTCAGAACTTCTACCTCACAAAGAGTCTGGCTTAACCTGACTCTATGGGCAGCAAAAGCCTGAAATCCTACGACTTTGTTCCACTTCTGGCGTTATCACAAATCTTGGACTACCTCACAAGATCTTCTGGCTAAAGCCTAAAGATTGGACAGCCGTTCAAGATCTGTGACACTACCAAAAGTGCGTCCCTGATTTGTGTAGAAAGATAGGAAAGAAAAAAAAATAAAAATAAAAAAAATAAAAACGCGGGAGGCAAAAACAAGTCCAAGGCGAGACCTTCAAAAAGAAAATCGTCTCCTTGAAGTTATTTTGGGCCTCGAATCCGTAAGGTCTCGTTGGGCGCTATTGTTGCGAGTCAGGGTTCCACGGGGGACTTACTTTGGGAAAGTAGAAGGGCGGCGGCACGCTTGTCGTTGCACGGCTATGCTCGACGAAAATGGGGGTGGTTCTTTGCCGCTTCCACTTATCCCTCCTGCTCGACAATCAAAATAATCGTGCCAGAAAAGAAGAAAGTTAAAGGAAAGGAAGAGGAGTTTGGAAAAGGAATGAAGCTACGTTAAAAGGTATGAAACGTTGCGACAAATCGAAGGACTTTGACGCTACCTGAAGGAACATATAGGTATAGTGCTTTTTAAAATCAAACTAACCTAACTAAACCTACCTAAAATTCGAAATAATAAAAAAAAATGAAATTCCACCACCAAAAATAATAATAATATGAAACCCATCACCAAAGATAATAAAAAATGAAATAAAACCACCTCCACCAAAGTCAAATTCGTTGGTACGAATTTGAACTTATATAATCTCTTAAATCTACCTTAATCTAAACCCTAAAACTAAAGCACTTTACTTTTTTATCCCCCTCCAGGTACCGTATAACTGAATTCCAAGCGCTCGTCTGATGGTATTGACGAAAGCCTGGCCAACCCACCCAAGTATCTGAAAGATACTTCCTGATGTTATTTCCATAGCCGATGTTCAGAAATAACCCCTAAAATGACCAACCAGTCGCAAACTGTGTAGCGTACAGTCAGTTGGTCATATCATACTACCGGAAGTCTCGCATCAGGACGGCTTTATCCGCCTCCACACACCTTTAGCTACAAAAAACTAGCAATTCATAACCAGAAAATTTTCATAGGACTTTATAATTTTTATTTAAATAAATTTTCATTTAAAATTTAGCTCTCCAGCTCAAATAAAAAAATTCTATCTTAAATAACTAAAAAAATGTATGTTTATTAAAAAAACTTACCCAAAAAAAAAATTTATAGAAAAGACAAATGAAAACTACTGCTGAGACTTTATATGTATATGTAGAACTTTCAGTATTTTGGTCCCTCAGTGTCCTGCCGGCAGCACTTCGAAGAACTGTTGTTGCTGTAGTTTTAATGTTGTTGGTAATTATATTTACATTACGGTATAACCTCCATTAAAAGGGGTTAAAACTAAATATTAAGGTTCAATACGCAACTTGGGTACAGATATATTTACTTATTAGGCACAATTAGGGAGTTTTCACTTTCTTTTTTTTTTCTTTAATTTAAGGAAAGGGATATACTAAAAAAAACTTAATTTACTTAGACCGAATTGGAGAACTTAATTCTTTACAAAAAAAATTAATGATTAAAAATTATTCTTGATTTATGTATTTTTTTTTTCTTGCAATTTCACTTTTAAATTCACTTTAAAATTCTTCAGTTTCTTCAAGCTCAGCGAAGCTTTTCTCCTCACACACAACACATACTATGCAATTGTTTGTATCCTCTTGGGATTTAGATTTCAATATAAGCTGGGTATATACAAAACAAATCCTGGACACTACACTGGTCTGTGCACAGATGAACGCTTTGCTTTTGAATTCTTCCCAAAAGCAAGCTTCCTCTCAAGAAGTCCTTACTGATGCTAAAAAAAAACTGGCAGAGGCTCAGGCCCGCTGGTGCAGTCCTTGGCAGCTCAAATATGTAGAACCTAAACCTAGATTAGAAAGTTCGATTCACTTCCAATAAACTATTGAAACTTCATTAATCTTTCATACCTCTGATATTATTGACGATCTGCAATTACGATCTTCGATAATCTTCCTTTTTAATCTCCAAATCAGTGTTTTATTGTAGTTATATCTATATATATATATACCTATTTATTAATCTGATTATTATAATTTATCACTTGAATCGTTTTTCCACTTTACCTACAATTTCCTTCGTATTTAATTAAAGGTTTTCTTTTGTTTTCCTTAAAAAAAACTTCGGAACTTTAAACCACTTAAAAATAATTTGAATTTCCGATTCAAACAAGCAATGGCCGTTTACTTTGTAATTCGTATTCCGATCAAATCTGCTATGACCATGAAATCTCTTAAAGGTCAACCCCAGTCTTCATTTCCATTATAAGTAAATAGTTACCTCTACATCTGAGCGAGATAACTATTTCAATTCATATTTATAGGAAAAATTAATTATTCGTAGTATCTCCTATCCTTATCTTTAAATTGCAAAATACCCCTGGCCCACATACTTAAAAACTAACTTACATACCTACATATTGCACTAATAATGATGTTTTCCATCATACATTAAATAAACATAAACTTAATACATATTACAAGCAAAACTACCTAACTTACTCACATTTAAAAAGTCTACACATAAATAATATAATTTCTATTAAAATCACCACATCTGGCAATGCTACAGTTCATTTTGATTTTAGTTTGCAACTCAGCGAATTCATATTCAGTTTACCTGACCCCCTTTCCTTCAGGTGCGAGGAAGAAAGATATCAACTTTCGCATGCGCACCTAAAGAGGTAAACAATAGAGTCAAACAAATAAAATTAGAACTGTCAAAAAATAACAAAACGTAAACAACAAAACAACTAGGGATGCAGCAAATTGAAGAAGGTGAGTATAAATTGTTAAATTTTATTACTTTAAAGTGTTGAAATTTCCAACATTATTATTCCAATTTGTTCTTTAACGTATTCAGAACGTTTGGGAATAATAATTTTGGAAACAGCCAATGTTCTCATATTGTATATCGGTTCTGAAAAATTTCCGTGTTGTTACTTGGTTCAGAACACAATAATCTGTTTATTGGCATTTCTTTATATTTATTTTCAAAAGCCAATAATTTACTAAATTAAGCCGGAAAGGCAAAAGAAGCCACCCAATAAGCCACCCAGAAGAAAAAAAATCAAGGAAAAAAAAACGACCAAAAGGACTATGGTGTTTTCTTTTCTTTTTCGCTTTGACGCCGCGGCAACCGTCCAGCGACAAGCCTACGAACAGCAAACCAGGTAAGCTTGCTTTGAAAAGCCGCGTAACAAGCTCTAAGTCGCTCCTTCTCCATTCTAGCCTCTTGTTTGGCTTTAAGATCATGCACCATTTGGGTGAGCACGCTGATCTGCTCTGTGAGAGAAGCAATCTTCTCTTCATCGTTGACCTCTTCCACAAACTCTACGGGTGGTGGTGTCAGGTCAACCAAATTGCTGCTGTTGTTTATATAATGTCCCTGTCCTCCTTCGGGGTCGGAAACGTATACTACATCGTCAGGGACATTTTCTTCTGCGAGCTCGTTGTCGTCGACGTCGACGTCGTCGTCTTGCTCCGAGCTCTCCATTTGTTGCTGTGTTCTAGCCACAGCAGGTTTTTTCGATGGTCGCGCCGTCTCGTCCTCGTCTCCAGCTAACAGCTTCTTTGGATTGGAGTCGTGACTGCCGACCACAAGGTTCTGTCTCGGCTTAAGAGTCTTCTTTCTAGCTCTTTTTTTAGCTTTCACTAATATGAAGCCACTATTCTTCGAAGTTTGGTTGGGAAGTGTAGTTCCTACCAAATTCTTAACATCGGCACGTGCCGCATTAGCTACGGAGCTTCTTGTCTTTCCGATATTGACCCAGATATCTCCGCGGTCGTTGCTCTGCTAGCTGATGTACCCGCTATATTATCTGCTGTTGCTAAGGCATCATCATCCGATGCCCTTGCCAGCTGCTCCATTATCCAGCTATGCTGGTATTGTCGCTGTCTTTTTTCGTGTTTGTCCCAAAAATTCAATAGAAAAAGACCCTGTCGTTGGTCGCGGCCGGGATCGAACCCGGTACCCTCTGACTGGGGGTCGGCCACTCTTCTATTAGGCTAACTCGCCACTTAAAATGTCTTTGCTTATTTTTGAAGTTAATCACTCTCGAAATTATTTAAATCTGTGAAAGTCGCCAACGAAGTGCAACTCTTTCGCAGTTGTGGAACGGCTGTGGAGTCAATGGTCTTGAGTTAAGGATACCATCATATCACCAGTGGACCTATTGCTACGAAAACCGTACTGCCGGTCATTAAGTTTATGAGAGTTTCCATGACCTTGGAAAGAAGGGAAGTCAGTGCAATTGGATCTGTAATTTGAGGGGGATGAAGATACGCCTTTTTTTGGGATGGGCTGGACAAATGCTGTTTTCCATCCGCTCGGAGAGACCTGTAGAATAGGATAGATGGAAAAGCTTACGCAGTGGTTTTGCCAGCGTGGAAGCACACCTCTTCAGAACTATGGGAGAAATACTATCCGGACTATCCGGATTTGTGTATGTGGATATTATTAAGGTATCTTTCAGTTTAAACAATGAAAAACACTGCTTAATATGTGTCTATAGGCTTCATCATGGTAGTAGAGATGTCTTTCTTGAAGAGCTTAATATTTTGTTGATGAATGAAAAAACTAAAAATCTTATTTTTCTGGGTGACATTAACATTGATCTCCTCTCTAAAACCCAATATGTGGATAATTATTTATTGCTACTAGCTTCTTATGGTTTGGATTCGTATATTAATGTGCCTACTAGAATCGATGATAACTCTAAGACATGTATTGACCATATTTTCTGCCGGAATAGTTTATCTCGTAATGTTAAACCTATTAGTTCTCTAGCTGATTTAGGTATCACTGATCACTGCATGACTAGTCTTCATTATTTTGATTTTTTGGCTGTTAATGAAACTGATGTAACAGATGTTTTAGTTAAGAAAATTGACTTTGCCAGGCTTAATTTGCTTTTACGTTTTGAATTCTGGGACAGTGTCTATAATGAGAGTGATCCATCAGTCGCTTACGACAAATTTATGGTGAAATTGGGTAATTATTTGGAGAGCTGTACAATAAGATCTGTTAAACAGAACAAGTCCAAGCATCTTAAAGAATGGATGACAGGGTATATTTTGAATAAAGTAAACAAAAAAAACAAGTTACAGAAAAAATGTAAGAAATATCCTAATAATACTCATCTTAAAACAGAATACAAAGAAGTATGCAAACGTTTATCTAAAGAAATTAAGACTTGTAAGGAAAATTATTATTTAGCTGAACTGAACAAAAATAAAGGAAATATTAAAGGTGAATGGAATGTGGTAAACAAAATTTTAAATCGTGGTTTTCAATCGGATAAGCCCTTAATTATTGAACATAACAATATTAGAATTACTGATACCACTGAAATAGCTAATCGCTTCAATACATTTTTTATCTCTATTGCTGAGAATGTTTCGACTGAGATACTTAGGAATAGAAATGGCTGTGTTTTTAATGAAGATATAGTTAATGATAATGTTTCTATAGATAGTCTTTTTTATACTCCTATTATGCCTGGTGAATTGCTTTTCATCATTCTAAAGCTTAAAAAATCAGGTTCTGTTACCAATGATAAGTGTTCCAACTTAATATTTAAACAAATAGCATACAACATTGTGGACGTCCTTGCACATATTTTTAATAAAAGTGTGTACGGTGGTGTCTTTCCAAGTTCACTCAAAATTGCTGAGGTCATTCCCCTTCACAAAAAGTCTAACCCTTCCGTTATGAATAATTACAGGCCTATCTCTCTGTTACCTGTTTGCTCAAAAATTTTTGAAAAGGCGATGAAAGGAAGAATTTTGAAATTTCTAAATAACAATAATTTTTTTAGTGAATCTCAATTCGGATTTCGAGCCCATAGATCAACAGAGGATGCTTTACTTAAATTTTGTAGTGAAATTTATGAAAATTTAAACTGTAACTTATTTACAGCAGGTCTCTTCATTGACTTAACAAAAGCTTTTGACCTAGTTGACCATAATATTCTCTTGAAAAAATTAAACAATGCAGGAATGCGTGGATTTATCTATAATTGGCTAGTTTCTTATTTATCTAATAGAAAGCAATTGGTTAAAATCAATGGAAGTTCAAGTAATTTATGCAATATTAGTATTGGCGTTCCCCAAGGTTCAGTTTTAGGTCCATTGCTTTTTTTGATTTTCATCAATTCTATTTTTAAACAGAATTTCAAAGGCAAAATTACAGCTTTTGCTGATGATAAGGCCTTTGCATATGGCTGTAGATCTATGCTTAACTTAATTTCTGATATTAACGCAGACTTGGATATTTTAAGACGCTGGTTTGCGGTTCATAAAATGGTGTTGAGTAATAAAACAAAACTTATGTACTTCAGTTTATCAGGGTCTACTTGTTTAGTTGACTGTGATATATGTTATCATTCATCTGACTGCCAAAAATTCAAATGCAGTGTAAATGATTGTGATAGTTTTGTTTTCAATAACCCCTGTTCACCTCATTGCTTTCAGATAGAATTTGTCAAGACCTTCAAATACCTTGGTGTCTTACTTGATAGTAAAATGAACTGGTCTGATCACACTAACGCATTAAAAAATTATTTGTTATGCTGCTCTAGGCAGTTTTATACTCTTGGTTTGTACTGCTCGAAAAAAATACTAGTTATGATCTACTATGGTATTGTTCAGTCAAAAATTCAGTACGGAATAACTTGTTGGGGTGGGTCTTATAAAAACAAAATTAATCCTCTTCTTATTATTCAAAAACATGTTGTACGAATAATATGTAGAAAAAACCGCTTTCATAATAGCTTCATTTTATTTCAGGAGTTAAAAGTTCTTCCTCTAAGACATCTATACTACTTCAAAGTTTTGAAAGTTTTTACTTGCGATTATAGGTACTATAAGGCAAGTTATGGATTCGTGCAGAAAAAAAAATTTGAGATAACAATCAAACATGACATTACGATGATGGAGAAGTCGAAAAAAGTGGGTCTGGGAATTCCGTCCGTCTGTCTGTCTGTCTGTCTGTCTGTCTGTCTGTCTGTCTGTATGTCTGTTCGCGCCTCTGGAGGCTGAACGGGTGGGCCGATTTGCTTCAAATTTGGTATTTAGGATTTATTTGGCCGTCCCTCGGAACAAATTTTTTATTTTTGCTCTAGGTCCAAAAATAACGGCACCTGCCATACAATCTTCAAGACAAAAATTGATTTTCTCAAAAACGGCTCTAACGATTTTGATAAAACTTTCAGAATGCTATTTTTGCAAGAAAATCCATCTTTTGGTTTGAATTTTTTTTTCAAAATTTGTCTAATAACGGTACCTCTCATAGAACCAGTATTTTCAAATCAAATTTTTTCGTAAACTATACATTCGATTTCAATAAAATTTTGACCACATAAAGTCATTCATAATTTTATTAATATGGCATTTCAAAATTTTCAAAAACTTTTTTTTTTGATTTTTTATAATTTTTTCAAAAAAATTTTTGGTTTTCGAAATATGTTGGAAACGGGTACATTGATTTTTTTTTAAATTATTTTTCAAATGTAAACTACGGATTGCCATATATTTGCATACTCAAATAAATTTCAAAATATTTTTTGAAAAAGTTTTTCAAAAATAACCTTTTTAAAAAAAAACTGGTCCAACGATTTTCAATATTTTTTTTCCCAGATTGACGTATAGCTTTGAAATTTTATTGCATACTTAGTTTTTCCGAGAAAACTCTTAAACTAATTTAAAAAATAAAAGAATTTTCGAAGTTATTTAATTTTTTTTAATATCCATATATGCAGCCACTACGCAATTGCTTATCATAAGAGCAAGTTCGTGCGACCCAGTCGTGCATTTTATTTTTATTAGAAGTGGATATCTTGCAATAAGAAGTAATTCTCAACATAATTTAAGAGTTAACTCCAGGAACTTAGTAACTATCCCCTCTTATAATAGAATGCATTTTCGAAGATTTTTCACAATAGTAGCTCCCTCAGTTTTCAACAAATTGCCTTTCTCTTTAAGAAGTCTTAGAGTATTGTCCTCTTTCCTTCACAATGTAAAATTATGGCTTTTTGGTCATGATCACACTCAAATTGAAAACTTATTGTCTCTTATTATTTAATTATTTTATAAAAAAAAAAAAAAAACAAAAAAAAAAAAAAAAAAAAAAAATATATAAAAAAAAAAAAAAAAAATATATCACTTTTATTCTACCTTTCTCACCTTGCACGCAACTATGTATGTTGACTATTTTCTTTGATGAGCATTCGCCACTAGCTCTAGTTTTACGCTGGGCTATAGAGTGTCTCTTATTTTGTTTTGTTAGGGTACATTCAAAAAATAATTTGTTATTCGGAAGATCACAATTTCTATATACTGCATAATTTTGTATATATCTTAATACTTCAACATAATTGTAAAATCTCTGGATTTCTTTTATTTGGCCTAAGAAAAATTTTTTTGTAATGCATTTATGTAATTTTCTATATTTATATTAATCTTTTTAGTCTTCTAATTTTAATTTATTAAGATAAATACTGTACCTAACAAAATGAATAATAAATACAAATAAATACAAATGTTGAGATCTTTTAGTACTCTTGCAACTAAACGAGTACGACAGAAGATTTGTCCCATAAAACCATTCACGTTCTCAAGTACAGGAGGAGTCATATCACATTGGGGTAGCGTTGAATTAGCAGCAAACTTTGCTGCAAATAAATCTGCTTTCGCTTGGGAGCTTACCACAGGAGTGTTATTATTGACGAGCGCCGGAACCGAAGACGTAGTAAAGTTACGTACATTTTTTTTTACGAATGAAAAACAAATTTTATTACCGCTGGGACACTAGTATTTCTTACCATAATTTTTGTTCATGCAAAAATTTGGTTCTTTTAATGTGAGCATTACAGGTCTTTCTAGCTTGTTTGAATTTTTTCCGGTTTTCCTCAGAAGGGTTGGCTTTATAACATCGGAAGCTTACTTCTCTCTCCTTGTCGCTCAAGTCGAACCCTGAATTCTCTTTTGGTTTGATACTTTTTGTCCTATTCGGAACAAAATGTCTCATCCCGCAGAGAATAATGTTTGTTATCATATCAGCGCTGGAGTCTACGTCACTATCGAGGAAACATAGTGACCAGTTAAAGTTTCTGAAGAAATTATTGAGACCGTTCCAGTTGGCCTTCTCGTACCGCCATACGGTTCTCTTAGGGATGTTTTTTTTAACTGTACTATTGGAACACGAGCAAATTGCTGATATGATACAATGATCCAACGTGCCTAAGGGCGATAATACATTTATCGTGTATTTATCAGGATGAGCGGTAAGAAACAAGTCTAGGGTGTATGCGCAATGACCAGCAATGTTAGGGATTCGTGTTGGCTCGTCGACAAGCTGAGTCAAGTTGTTTAACTCAGCGAAGAACTCAGCATACCTTCCTTCGGGTGTTGTCTGACGAGAATAGCGGAGCCACGAAGAACTGTAGACATTGAAATCGCCGGAATTAACGATTTCAGTGCGAGGATAAAGGGAAACAATTCTTTGGATGGAGTCAGGCAGTGCATCGAATTCGATAAAAGTCGAGTTACTGCCCAGATTTGGGCTTCTATAAATAAAACATGTATGGATAACGTGCTTTTGGACGACGATTTTAAGCCACATGAAATTGAAGTCTGTGTTTGAACACGGGCCATATTGTGGTAGAAGCTGGTGAGCAACGTCGTTTTTAACGTATACGGCTAAGCTGATATGAAAAGAATAATGGCACTAAGTTGTACCCGTGTAGATTAAATTTTAACGGATTAGAATTATCACCTATTTGGGTTTCACTTAATGCCAAAACAGCTGGCCTGTATGAAGCAGTATGGACATACGCGGCATAGAAATTCTTTCTAAGCCCCCGAATGTTGCTGTAATCGACCCTAAAATTACCCGCCATTAAGAGAAACAAACATAATAGTGAAAATCAATAACGAACGACTAATCTATAATAATTGCATATCAAATACGAAGAAGACTTCACAAAAAACACATTAACATGAGTAATTGTGCCTTCATGTCAATATGTTCCCAATATGTATTTACCAAAAGTAAAATTTGTTACGGATATCAATGCAAATGACTGCCTTCTATTTGAGGTTCTACAATAATTGCGATCATTGTTCAGCTTATGTAAATCTTTAGACAACAAAACCACAATATTTTTTACCTAGTTATCTTTTACCTATTTCATGGTTAATTTAAAATCAAACCTGATTGAAGTATCAACCGCAACCAAATCTTACCATGACACCAATTTTATCATAAAAACAAAACAAAAAAACATATGTACATTGTATTTTTTTTAAACATTTCAAACAAGATTATTGTTAATATGAAGAAGATATTCTTCCCATACTTTTCCTCTTTCGGAAGCACTACTTCATAATAAAATAAAATGCACGACTGTGTCGCACGAACTTGCTCTAATGAGTGACAGTGGTTTAGGGGCTTGAGATATTGATAAAAATAAAATTTTCAAAATTCTTGAGCTGAAAAAAAGTACGCCATTTTATTTCTTGAATAAATTTGAATTTATGAGAATAAATTTATAAGAATCTGTGGAGCGGTTTTTGAGAAGAAGTTTTTTTTGAAAAACTTTTTGAAAAAAATTTCAAAAAAAAAATTCAAAAACGTTAGTTCATAGGTATTCAGCAAATACACTTATTTAAAAATTTTAGAAAAAAATTTAATACGTAGTTTTCAAAATATTAATTTAAAAAATTTTTTTTTTTAAAATGCTTTTAAAAATACAAAAAAATATTTTTTCAAAAATATTGGTATGCAATACAAATTGAGTTACCTACAGCTATATGTGTGTGAACTTTCGAAGGAATCGGTTGAGTCGTTTTCGAGATAGTCGAAAGCAAAACAAAAAACGGTCCTATGGAAAGTACCGTTCTTAGCCATTTTTTAAAACTTTTTTTTCAGCCATATGATTTGTCGTACCTAAAAAAGCACCACTGATTTTTTAAAATCGAAATCGTTAGAGCCGTTCTTGAGAAAAATAAGCTTTAACGTAACGGTTGTATGGCAGGTACCGTTATTTTTTGAGCTAAAAAAAATATTTCAATTTCCCCTCTGTACAATACGTAAAAAAGTCTATATACCAAGTTTGCAGCAATTCGGCCACCCGTTTGGGCTGTAGGTGTCTATACATACAGACAGACAGACAGACAGACAGACATACAGACGGACAGAATTTTTAGACCATCTTTTTTCGTCTTCGCTATCATCGTAATGTCATGTTTGATTGTTATCTCCAAATTTTTTTTTCGACGAATGCAGAACTTGCCTTATAGTACCCATAATCGCAAGTAAAAAAACTACATCATGAACACAGTAAAGTTGTGTTGTGACACCCTAGCGCATACCTAAATTGGAATCCCTCAGAGATAGGATACAAATATGCTTTGAAAAAATGAATTTTAAATCACAGCATACCAACATTTTATGCTACTGCCTTACGGTGGAGCAAAGTGAAGCAGCAATATAGCACATGCACAAGAACGACGAACAACAACTGAAAATAAGCCCACAAAACAGCCCACAATTCATCAAAATACATTAAGATTTCTTTTTATATTCCTTCTTCTAAATAGATGGTAGTATTTTACTCCTCGTTCGTCGCACTATGCAGTATTTTTTTCCACCAAGTAAAAATAAATCTATGCCAGACCAGCCAACAGGCCAACAACTACTGTCAAATGAACAGTCGATGATTTTACTTTCCTACATCCAATCATTAATTTTAAGTCAATAATTTAAATTCGCACGAATGGATAAATCCACAAGGAACAACCAACTTCTCGAAATAAGAAGAAAATTTAATAAACTAACACTTTTATGACAACGAAAAAAATTATTTAAATTTTTTTACCAACCGGCAGTACGCGGAAGAAAGCTCGTAGGAACATCCAACAAAAACAAAACTGACATCCAATCAAAGAATCTTTGATTCTTATATATACTTAAAAAATCGTTATGTATATATTTACAACACACTTCAAGCTTTAGATAAAAGTTTGCACTTATATGGATTGACTGTGGTAATTTGTAGTTTTCTGGATTAAAGGTAGGTGAGAATTCTTCAAATCAGCAGGCCGTGTGTGGTAAACAAAACAAAAACCAAGTCGATTGTTGTAGAGAGCAGCAGCATATCTCAGGGTGAAAAAAGAGAGCAATCCATCCACTGCAGTCCGTAGCGTAAATAAATAATGATATTAAATAAATTATTTTTTACTTTAAAGGAAATTAAGAAGACGCGTAGTTTCAAAAAAACTAGGGCAGAACTATGTGTTTGTTTAAGGTTCACTTTTGTTTGAATGTGAAAAAAAAAAACTTTAATTTAATTTAAATTGATCACAGAAGCGCGTACATGGCTAATGACAAATACAGCGACGTGCTATGCGTCACATTAAGCGAATATAAGGAAAAATTTACAATGTACATAGAAGAAAACTTTCGACAAAAAATATTCTTTATTTAAAAATTCACATCATCACCCACAACCGAACCAAAAAAGAAAACAACAGCGACCAGACGACGAAGCATGACACGACGAAAACAACGAAGGGAAGGCTGAAACGACGAATCCGAATCTTATTCCGATGACAATGATTTGTTGATGATGGTCATGAAGATGAGGAAACGCGGTGCAGCAGTACGAGTAACTCGAGTTCCTGCTTGTCGTGTGAGATGTTCTTCGAAGAATAACACAGGAAGTGCCAAAAATGTAACCTCGGAAAGGGAGCAAGTGCAAAAAAAAAACAAAATGTAAAGGTTTGCGCTTTTGTTAACATAATCCATTTCGACACATTACCATCCTGTGAATCGTTGTTTCAAGTTTCCATAGATGAAATAATAGAAAAAGTCAAAAACGGCAATTTCCGAATCGAATATGTTTTTTGTATATTTTTAGTAGGTTAGGAAAAGAAAATACCCCACATAACGGTTCCCAAA
Organism: Platycheirus albimanus; assembly: GCA_916050605.2. Lineage (NCBI taxonomy): Eukaryota > Metazoa > Arthropoda > Insecta > Diptera > Syrphidae > Platycheirus > Platycheirus albimanus. The sequence goes on along the minus strand of OU696698.1, from coordinate 47,811,076 downwards.
TAAATCTGAATTGTATGATCTACTTGATGTTTTTGCCAATCCCTTTGGTTGATGTTGTGTCTTTTTGTAAATTATATGGGTTCATAGGTGGAGAAAGGTAATTAGAGTACGCAGTGAACGAACGAAAATATGCTATTACTGAAGACCTGCAGAATAATGTGTCAGAGATTTTTACTTGCGATTATAGGTACTATAAGGCAAGTTATGGATTCGTGCAGAAAAAAAATTTCGAGATGACAATCACACATGACATTACGATGATGGAGATGTCGAAAAAAGTGGGTCTGGGAATTCCGTCCGTCTGTCTGTCTGTCTGTCTGTATGTCTGTTCGCGCTTCTAGAGCCTGAACGGATGATTTGCTTCAAATTTGGTATCTAGGATTTATTTGGCACCTGCCATACAATCGTGAAGAAAAAAATTGATTTTCTCAAAAACGGCTCTAACGATTTTGATAAATCTTTCAGAATGCTATTTTTGTAAGACAATCTATCTTTTAGTTGGAAAATATTTTTCAAAATTTGTCTTATAACGGTACCTCTCATAGAACCAGTATTTTCAAATCAAATTTTCTCGTAAACTATACATTCGATTTCAATAAAATTTTGGCCACAGGAAGTCATTTATAATTTTATTTAATGGCATTTCAAATTTTTCAAAAACTTTTTTTTTTTGATTTTTTATAATTTTTTCAAAAATTTTTTTGGTTTTGGAAATATGTATGTTGGAAACGGGTAATTTTTTTTTTTTAATTATTTTTTCAAATGTAAACTACAGATTGCCATATATTTGCATACTCAAATAAATTTCAAAATATTTTTTGGAAAAGTTTTTATAACCTTTTTAAAAAAAAACAGGTCGAACGATTTTCAATATTTTTTTTTCCTAGATTGACGTATAGCTTTGAAATTTTATTGCATACTTTGTTTTTCCGAGAAAACTCTTAAACTAATTTAAAAAATAAAAGAATTTTCGAAATTATTTAAATTCTTTTTAATATCCATATATGCAGCCACTTAGCAATTGCTTATCATAAGAGCAAGTTTGTGCGACCCAGTCGTGCATTTTATTTACAGAGAGTGTGAGAACTGCGCAACAACTATTGGGAGTGTTTGTGTGTGGATTGTTTGGCTCCTTTTCATATTTGATTCGTGTTATTCACCTGCTTTAGGGATAAAGAGTTGCCAAAAAGTTCTTTGGATGGTGTAAGAAGCGGGATTGTATACCTCCGCCAACTAAATTAAAATTATTTGTTTTCTGTTTTTGGGTTCTATCAATATTTTATGCTCATTAGTCATTAACCACGCTTTTGCTATCTATATCGTTTTGAATTTCGTAAGCATTCTTGAATTTGTTTCGCTCACTTTAAATTACTTGAACATAGTTGCATTCAAGGATTCTATTTTTGTGTTTTAGGTGGGATTTCCAGTTGTTTTTTTAGAACACGTTATCTATATTAATAAAGCGGGCATTTGTTTGTTCGTCCGGTCTAATTTCAGAAACTGCTGGTCTGATTTGAAAAAAAGATTGTTTGTTAAAAAGGTTGTGCTTAAGGGATGGTTTTAGGAATATTTTTTTTTTATTTATATATTTCATACGGTAAAATTGGGTTAACACAAAAAACTTTAGCACACACACATTTTTTTTTTTTTTTTGCTAATTTGAAAAAAAAAATTGTTAGAAAGGTTATGTTTGGATAGTAATACATATATAAAAAAAAATTATTTATTTCATTTCATTTATTAACCCAATTAAGACAAAAAAAAAATTAGCACGTACACAATTTTTTTTGCTAAACTTCGAGAATGATTTTGAAACTAGGTTTTTTTTTCAAAAAAAAGATGTTTTTTTAAGGTACAAATAGTTGAAAATCTCATGATCTCCTTTTTTAAATATCAGATGAAATGGACATGGCCGAAAATTTTATTATTGGTGCATTTTATTACTTTGCCCTAAGCCACCAGTAGCTCCATGAACTAGCACGAAAGCACCAGGCCTGATTTTATAAGATTGATTAACTAAATAGTGAGCTGTCATACCTTTAAACAGCACTGCTTACGTCTACAAGTGATAGTGGTTATTCTGATATATCAAAAATAACCTTATGTACGCTTCACTTATTCCCTCGCAAATCAACTTAAATAAAGTGCACGACTGGGTCGGACAAACTTGCTCTAATTGTAATTGTAATTTTATTTATAAACATAAGTATTGTAAAACATTGGATTTTTTGATTAATACTTAGTAAAGTTACATTGGTTGAATTTGGTGGTAAGAAAATTTTATATAATGTAAAATAAGGAAACAATGAAAAGAAAATTAGGAAAAAGAAATATTATAAAAATTTAATTGATAGATTCATGAGCATAGAGAAAAGTGCAAAATGAAATTAGCATGTAAAATAATTTTCGAGAGCCTTTTTAAACAAGACAAAGTTGTTGATTCTCCTCAGGTCGACAGGTAAGGAGTTCCACAGACCAGCGTACACAAAAAAATGTCGCTTTGAAACAACGTACTTATGTGTTGGTACAATAGAAGCATGCGATTGGGGAAAAATAATCTTTTCGTATATGTACTCTGGTGTCTCCGTCTGCATCAAATTTAATAAAAACATTAATACTTTACTGTCTAGATAGCGTTGCAGCGGCATGTTATATATATTACGTGGGTATTGAGACATGGTCAAACCGGCGGAGACTGTAAATAAACCGTATAACGTTATTGAAAGCTACTCGTAGTTTTCTTTGACTTATACTATCAATATTGCAAAAAATTAGTACAGTAGTATCGGCAAAACGAGTGTTTTAGCCAGAGTAATTTTTTTTTTATTGGGAGGCAGCCGCCATAACATACGGAAGCGTTGAACTACCTAACTCTATGCAAGGGAAACAAGAAGTATCAAGAGCAATTATGTTTATGACGATGGCTTGACTTTTCTTAGGGTTAAGACGTAATTGATTGTACTCGGCCCACAGGAAAACCCTCGACAGATCCGAATTCAAACGATAGGTAGCATCTTCGACCATACCAACTGGGTAGCTTAAGTAAATTTGTACATCATCTGCATACATAATGGCTTAACAAAAATTAAGGACATCAGGAAGGTCGTTCATGAACATTGAAAAAAGGAGAGGGCCAAGAATGACCCTTGGGAACACCGGCATTTGTCTGAAGAAAATCAGAAAGTTGGGAATTTAGAAATACAGCTTGAGTTCTCCCAGATAGATATTTTTGAATAAGGGTCATTGCAGTACTTTCAAAGCTGTAAGAATTCCTTAATTTTTTCAACAGAATGTAATGGGACACTGTGTCAAACGCCTTTGAAAAATCAAGCATTACCACAGTGTAAACATTTTCTTTGTCAATTTCTTGGCGAATATCATCAACAACTTTTAAAATCGCTGTCGAGCAACTGTGCTTTGGTCTAAAACCAGCTTGAATCGGTGTGAGCAAGTTGTTAGCTGACAAAAACGTGGAAATCTGTTTATACATAGAAATAAATGGTAAAATTGAGATCGGACGATATTTTTGAGGTGGAATTCTTAGGAACAGGTATAATTTTCGAAGCTTTCCATATTTGAGGATAGGAAGAGGTGGTTAAAATGGAGTTAAAAATGTGTGTCAATCTCATTTACTTCACAGAAAGTAAACTCATTTGATGGATTAGATGTAGTAATAATTCGTTGAACGATATCATGCTCTTCGCCGGAAAGGCAAGGAGTGCGCGCAGCAAATATTTTGTTGAGCTCATTCGCAACACAATCTACGCTTGGTGTATTAGATTTTTTATTTATTCCAGGAGATTTAATGTTTTTCCAAAGTTGTACGGAAAAGAGATTTTTAAATTTAGAGGCATAGAATTTGCACTTTGATTTTTTAATTTCTTCATTTGCAATATTGCGCAAACATTTGTAATCCCCGTAAAAAGATTGAGCTGTAAAGCGTTTCCATCTATTAAAAAGGGCATCTCTTTCATATATAAGTTTTTCAATCCTACTATTAAACCATCCACACCGACGACTTCGAATGGTGATTGTTTTAATTGGTACACTAGTGTTGAATTAATTGTTGACTCTGTCCGTGAAGAATTCAATTTGACCATCAACCGATGGTTGAAAGTACACGGTTTCCCAATTGACACTAACAATTTCACTGAACAGAGCTTCCAAACTAATAGCTTTGAAGTCACGGTACTGGATGGTTTGAATTTCAACTGTTTGACTTAAATTCAAATTAAAGAAAGCGATAATCAGATCGTGCTTAGAAAAACCAGAAGCTTCTAACTGATTATAGAAATTTATTTTGTTTAATTGATTTACCACTATGTAATCTATTGGTGTAGAATTGGTTGCAGAGAAATGAGTCGGCACATCCACATTTACCGGAAAGAGATTTAAGGAAGTTAGATTATTTTTGAAGTTCAAAACATTAGAATTTCTTTGATCAAGGAAGTCGCCAGCTATGAGAATAAGGTTATAATATGGCGTAGTTTCTTCATAGTCCAGTCATTATAGTAAGTTCACCTCAGAATTCGAGATACCCAGCTGTAAGTCTGTAAATACTTGTATATTGACACCCTAAAAGTTGTCTCAAAACCTACATATGGTAGGGTGTACGCAACTATTAAATTTCAAGGTCAAAGGTCACAAAAATCGGTTTTTTGCGCTTTTTTTGTAAATATCTCATTTCCTATGGGTTTTTTGCTATTTGTATTTATTATCAATATTGTAGAATACAAATTTTGTTTAAAAAATTTTTTATACGGTGAACCGTTTTCGAGATAGAGGGAGGAGAGCGCGCGGTCACAGGATCACTTCAGGTCAACCGGTGCCTCCGGTGGAAAACGCGCCATATATAGTTCATAAACTATCGATAAATCAATGATTATAAATATTTGTCAATTTTTGTTAACTATTATATTATATTTCATCATTTTTTTCCTAACCTATCCACTTTTTATTCAGTATTAATTTATTTAACAACACCTAACTGCCCATGTAATTGCAGAATTGTTAATGAAAATATAGGAATTATATTTGAATTTTAACCTAATTAATATTAATAACTTCTTACATAATGAAAAAAAAAAAACAAATAAATTATGAATTAATCTTTTTATTAAAAAATATTATTCAATACATTTATTTTTATTAAAAGTAAAAAAATGGAATAAAGGGTACAAAAACTACAATTTATAATTTTAATAATCTACTTCCTCTTCATCGTCGTCTTCCGGCTGCTGGTAAATTTCAAACTGGTCTTCATTATCGTCTTCAACGACATTTGTCTCAAGTTCTTCCATGATTTCGGGGTCAAAGGTTCCATCTTCGTTAATGTCGCTCTGATATTGTTGAGCATTGAGACAAGCTTGCCCATTACATTCGCCACAAACTAAAGAGCATTGCAAGCCCGCTTTCCTGCATCCGCATCGCGAACCACAACCACTCTTGCAGTTGCAGAAAATTATTTTTAGCAAATCTTCTGGAGCAGGTGGTAAAATTGTCATGATAGGCTCCAAAAATCGTTTTGCATTGCCCAACCCCATACCTGGGGTTCCAAATCATGTCCTAACCAAGTTTGAACTTGATAATATACACGTCTGAAATGTTGATGAGCAGCTGGACTTGTTGGTGGAATATTTGAAAGCTGCACAGGTTTATTAAGTTTTGTAGACTTGACGTAATGCATATAACGAAGATGATCCATACAATACAATTGGAACATCTGTCCCTACTGGCTATAAATAGAAAGGTCCGTAGTATATAATAGGGGCCCGTATAATTCCCAGGTATAATTTTTGACGTAGTGGAAGGATTTTAAAATTTAAAAATTTTAAAGAAGATTAACTTAATTATTTTCTATTTAAAATGTCATTAGTGTAAATGGGAATATAATTATATTATGATTTAAGTTTTTCCCTTAATTAATTTTTAATTTAAGGAAATGGTTATCAGTATTATTGAATAGATATAGATTTAATGCATGATGAAAATGATGAAATATAATATAACAGTTAATAAAAATTGACAAATATTTATAATCATTGATTTATCGATAGTTCATCAACTATATATGGCGCGTTTTCGACCGGAGGCACCGGTTGACCTGCCCTCCCACGAGGTTCACCTTGACGTGGTGGGGGGCTTACGTTCTGACACTTCATCAATCCAGATGCAGTGACAGAACAACCAAGCAACCTCAAAAAACAAGACAGAAATGTCATAATATATAAAATATGGAAAAAGTTAACAAAGAAGAAGAAAATCGAGTGGAGATATACGCTCAAAAGTCGGTAGAAGTCACGGCTGCCGGCGATGGCTTTGCTTCGATAGAAGAGAAGTCGCCAGTGACTCTTTCAAATACAAATATAAAAAACACAACAAAAAACAAAACTAAAAACGAAACAGCAGATGAACTAATTCCTGCTTGTAGCAGTGGTGCCCGTCTGATCGATGATAGCCTCCACCTCGGTGAGGCACTCATGGATCTCACTGACTCTGAGGTCGGGACCGTGGGAGCTGACGAAAGTGAGATGTCGTCCGGTGAGGAAAATCGAATCCTCGCAGAAAACGACTATCAATCTTTCGCCAGCTCCGACGGCTCTGAAGCGGATGTCACAGTGGCCGAAAACCCTGCAGCTGCTAACAAAGTCGACATACTGGCCAAAAACCCGGTGGACCCGGGAGCCAAATTAACCTCAACTCCCTGCAAAGGGTCAAAGTCTAGCAAACCTTCCAAAGTCTATGTGGATGATGCCAATTCCGGACACCGATGCTCGCATGGGCCAAAACCGACTACGGGAAAAACGGTGAATCCGAAAGAACAGAATAAGGAAGGGGACCTTAACTTTGACAAGAAGTTGCAAAACGCCCTGAGAACCATCAGAAGATATGGTCAGGGTGACACAAAAAGGCTTAGTCTCCGAGACTGGAAACGCTTGAGCTGGGCTCGCAAACTAGTCGCGAAAATGGAGGCCAACAATAAGCCAAACGCAGAACCAAAGATAGTCGTAAAAAACCAAGCCACGAAGAATCAAACAAACCTAGGTGCCTCCTCTTCCAAGGCTGCTCAAGTCAGTAATCCGAAAGTGAAACCACCGTTGGATGGTCTAAAACACTTAAGGGTCGTAAAAACTGACGACAGCAGTCATATAAAGAGGACGAGACATAATGATTGAACAACCCCTCCGATGTCCGCAAACAAAAAGCCGAAGACGACAAACAAAACAGGCACACCGGCGGAATTGAGAAAAGAAAGGCTTCAGGTGGCCGTTATCAATGAGGGGAGCTCCGAAAAACTGCTGAGCGAAGAGAACTGGGCCAAGGTTGAGGAAAAACTACTCGAGTGTGTAAACGACGAGCTGCCTAACTCAACTGGCATTCTGCCGAGATTCGGGCCCTTGTCGACAGTAAAGGGTTTTAAAATTCTCACTTGCCGTGATGAATTTACCCTTAACTGGCTCAAAAGCAAAATAACTGAAATGAGCACATTAATTGAAGGGGCAACACTAAAAGTTGCTTTTAAAAATGACCTCCCTACCAGACCCAAAGTCCGAATAAACATTCCGGGCCCTCGCATGACGAAAGAAAGGCTAGAGCTCTTCCTAAGAAGACTCAATCCCGACTTTCCGAGTTCCGATTGGCAAGTCATGGAGATGGAAGAGCCTACGAAAACAGGCCAAGAAGCTATTATCATGCTTAACCATGAAACAATGGCTTTGCTTCAATCGAAAGGGTTCAAACTCTGTATCGGCATAAATGAGGTTAAGGTGAGGCCGCTAACGGCTGCCAACTTAAACAAAAAAGGCAAAACAGAAAATGATGATGAAAGTGCTGCAACTAAATCTGCAAGACAGTAAGTTGGCCTCTGCCACCTTAACCTCTTTTTTGTCAAAGAACAAGACAGATATAGCCCTTATACAAGAGCCATGGATCAACAGCGACCTCATCTGCGGACTCAAATCCAAAGATTATATACTTTATTTTAATAAAAGGCCTACAGAAGGTAACTATCGCACATGTATAATGGCGAAAAAGAATATAAAAATATATCTCCTATCCTCCCATTGTAGCACAGACATGACAACAGTGAAGTGTGAAAGAGACGGGGCCCCGCCCCTAATCCTAACCTCCATCTATTTGCCAGGTTACGAAACACCCACCCCGCCATCAGCAGCTGTTGAAGAACTTGTCGCGGTAACAGGTAGGAACGGATGGGACCTACTGATAGGTGCTGACGCTAACGCTCACCACCTTCAGTGGGGAAGCACCGACACAAATGCAAGAGGTGAGTCACTTTTTGAATTTATTATTAAGATTTTGAATAGAGGGAGTGAACCGACATTCATAACTAGAACTAGGAGGGAAGTGCTTGATGTTACACTTTCGGCAAACTCTAATACTCTTATTATCAGTAATTGGAAGGTATCAAGTAAAGTAACATTCTCTGACCACAGAATGATTACGTTCCAAATAAAGCACAAATTAGAAGACCCAAAGCCCTATAGAAATCCCAGGAAAACAAACTGGGAAGCCTATAACAATAAACTGGCCTTATCTCTGGGCCGCTACAGTAAGCAACCTATACTCAACTGCTCAGACATCGAAACACATGTCAATGAACTAACGCTAGCTATTCGTCTTGCGTACGAAAACTCGTGCCCCATTGTCAAAGGAAAAGGCAAACTCAACCCCGTATGGTGGTCAAAAGAGCTGTCTATCCTTAGAAAGAACTCAAGGAGGCTGCTCAACAAAGCAAAATATAGTAACAACGCTGATGACTGGAATCTTTACAAAACCAGCAAAAATGAGTACAAAAACAGAACCACCTATGCGAAAAGAGCAGCCTGGCGAAAATTTTGTACAGACATCGAGTCCACAAATGATGCTGCCAGGCTCAGGAAAGTCATGTCAAAGGTCCACACTCCAGGTTTCTTAAAAAGACCGGATGATACCTGGACTGACACCTGCTCTGAAACTCTAGAAGCTCTTATGAACACTCATTTCCCAGGTTGTGTTAACATAACATCTCCTATGGAAAGAGACCCCAACATAAATCCTGCCTACAATATTGGCAATCAAATCGTAGACAGTAGAAAGGTGGCGTGGGCCATCGACTCCTTTTCAGCATACAAGTCTGCAGGGCCTGATGGGATAATTCCAATTATGCTCCAATGCTCAAAAGACATAATCGTTCCGATTCTGGTGGATATATTCAGGGGATGTTTAAACATAACCTATATTCCAACTGGATGGAGAGAAGTCACTCACACTGAACCAAAAGACTTCAGGCCTATAAGCCTTTCGCCCTTTCTCTTTAAAACCTTAGAAAGACTCATAGAAACGCATATCCGCCTAAAACTAAATGATAATATAATCTCACAGGCCCAACACGCTTACGTTAAGGGCAAATCTGTTGAGACGGCACTTCACGAAGTTGTTGGCACGATTGAGAACTCAATCCAATTCAAAGAATTCACCCTAGCAGCATTTCTTGATATAGAAGGGGCCTTCAATAATGTAGATAATCACGCGATACGACAAGCCCTAGACTCTGTCAATGTTGATCCTGAACTATCGAATTGGATTGACTCCATGCTTCAAACAAGACTTGTAAATGCGGAGTTAGGTGCCAGCAAGCTAAAAGTCAAGACCTGTAGAGGTACTCCACAGGGAGGGGTTCTTTCTCCGTTGCTTTGGCTTCTGGTTGTCAACCAGATCTTAGGTAAACTAAGTCTTAGTGGCGTTAAGGTCGTGGCATATGCCGACGACATAGTAATAATGTCCTCAGGAAAATATATTCCCACACTGTGTGATCTCCTTCAAATAGCCCTAAACAAACTCAGCAATTGGGCCAGTAGCTGCGGACTTAACGTCAATCCAACAAAGACAGAACTAGTTTTGTTTACAAGGAAAAACAACATTCCAACGGTAGACCCGATCACTATAAACGGGACACCACTTCAAGTTTCAAATGTGGCAAAATATCTTGGAGTGGTGTTGGACCGTAAACTAAACTGGAATGAAAACATAAAAGAAAGAGGGAAAAAGCATCAATAGCATTCTACACTTGCAATAGAATCTTTGGCAGGAAATGGGGACCCAGCCCCAAAACTATTCACTGGATGTACACGGCCATAGTGAGGCCTATCCTGACATATGCATGTCTGGTCTGATGGCCAGCCCTTGAAAAGGCGACAAATCTCAAAACCATGACAAAAATCCAAAGACTTGCGTGCATTGGCACAACCAGTGCAATGAGAACTACACCAACCGCAGCCTTAGAAACGTTCCTTCTACTAGCCCCACTCGATCTATTTATGAAAGAAATGGCGGCCAAAAGTGCATTGCGTCTCAATCAATGCTCTAGTTGGAAAAGGGGCCATTCAGGTCACAGGATAATAATGAACTTCACAGACATTAACATTCAAACAGACTATATTACTCCGCACATAGATTTTAACCCAGTAGCCCAAACAGACTTCCCTACAAGAGAATGCTGGATGGAAAACAGGGTCATAAATGAAAATCACGTTTCTGTCTTCACAGACGGTTCCAAAACGGAAGATGGGGTAGGGTCAGGCATCTTTTCAGATAACCCACCCATAAACAAGTCACTAAGACTTCCAGACTTCTGCAGTGTCTTCCAAGCGGAAGTGCTTGCAGTCTATGAAGCTGCAAACCACCTTTTAACGTGCAAACTGGAAAATAAGAATATTGATATTTTCATCGACAGCCAGGCGGCCATAAAAGCCTCCATAGTTACAAAATCCAAACTGGTCGATCGTTGTCGTAATGAGTTGAGACTACTCAACGCAACGAATCCAGCGGTGGGTCCCGGGACATCGTGACATACACGGAAATGAAATGGCTGACCAACTGGCCAAAACCGGTTCATCTCTCGAACCAAGCCAAATGGTAACCTCAATTAACATGCCACTCGAAAGGGAAAAAACGAGAATTAGCCATAGTTTCCTTAAAACCGCTAATGACAGATGGTCATCAATCGACACTTGTCGGGTATCGAGAAATCTATGGCCGGAAATTTCAAAGAAGAAAACTGAATCCCTACTCATGCTAAGCAGGCCTCAATTATCACTCCTGGTTGGTATCCTGACGGGTCACAACACGATGGGAACCCACATGAGCAGATTGGGCATCAGCACATCTGACTTATGTAGAGGATGCCAGGACGAAGAGGCAGAAGAGGACTCCTTCCACTTCCTCTGTGAATGCCCCAGCTTAGCCCGAACTAGGAAAGTTAACCTCGGTGAATACTTTTTCAACGAGTTGATCGATATCTCTAACACGCCACCAAGAAACATCCTGAGATTCATCCAGAACTCAGGTTGGTTCAGGGAGGCCTCCACCACTTAACCCACCCACTGCCTGTCAATCCTTAACCCCTATTCCTTATCACCCCACCCAACCGGGGAGCACAATGGATCCAATCGAGATCCGAGTGAGAAGGTTCGGCTTGCCGTTCCATCACCCCACTTAACCTAACCTAACCTACCGGTTGACCTGAAGTGATACTGTGACCGCGCTCTCTCCGCCCTCTATCTCGAAAACGGTTCACCGTATAAAAAAAAAAATTTAAACAAAATTTGTAGAGAATTTTGTATTCTACAATATTGATATTAAATACAAATAGCAAAAAACAACTAGGAAATGAGATATTTACAATAAAAGCGCAAAAACCCGATTTTTGTGACCTTTGACCTTGAAATTTAATAGTTGCGTACACATTACCATATGTAGGTTTTGAGACAACTTTAAGGGTGTCAATATTGTTGTGCTTGTCCAGAATGAGCTTAATAAAAAAGATCTTAACGCCACGACTGTACTTTAACAAGTGTCTTTATTTTAACATGATTTCATTTAGTTATCGTATTAGTTATAAAATAGCGTTAAGTACATACATTATATAGTCAAGTATATAAATCGTATGACAATTTGGGTATGTAGTTAGAAGTATATAAGTTTAGGTAAAACATAGAATTAATGTGTAATTTTAAATATATAATAAGTTGTAATTTCAGGGTTGCCAACATCTCCCCCTCTTAATTAAAATCAGAGTGTGAGAATCGCACTGGTGGTCTCCGTGTTCTAGTAGGTCTTCCTTCATATGGGTTACTATTGGAATCATCTGTAGATACTGGTGGTGTTAAACTTCTGTTGGTTGCTTGAGGCTGCTCTGCAGTGGACTCTGTGTGTATTTCCGGTGTGATGGAGGGACTTGGCTCTGGGTCAGTTCCGGATATTAAGTCGAACTCATCGAACAAAATCTTCAAGGGAAGCTGGGTGTTTTGTTCGTCTGCATCCGATAACCTGGATCTAAGTTGGTTAGCATGTGATCTTACCAACTTATATGGATTAGATATTAACACATTGTAATTAACTTTTCCCATACGTTCAACCACCGTGGCTGGTGACCAAATCCATTTTGAAACAGAATATTGTTTCACAAATACGGCATCACCTCTTTTCAATTCCTTTGGCTTAGCGGTATGCTTCTTGTTGAATAGTTCGTTTTGTGAAATGTTTTCCTTATGGTCTGTTGGCGGTTTAGGCTTCAGAAGGTCCAATGTTGTGCGTATAGGTCTTCCCAACATTAGCTCTGCTGGTGATTTGTTGCAGAGTGTTTTACTCGGAGTTGACCTATAAGAAAGAAGGAAAATATTAATGATTTCTTCTATTGTCCCTTCCCCATTTAATTTGTTTAATGCAGTTTTAAATGTTCTAACCACCCTTTCTGCTTGGCCGTTTGATTGGGGGTGGTATGGGGCCGTCTTTATGTGTTCTACGCCATTTCCAGAACAAAATTGTTGAAAATTGTTGCTGGTAAATTGAGAACCATTGTCGGATACCAACAATTCTGGATACCCGAATCTTGAAAATATTTTAGCCAACATTTGTATAGTTTCTGTTGAAGTTGTCGATTTTGTTGCTATTATCTCGGGCCACTTTGAATACGCGTCAACTATTATGAGAAACCAGGTGTTATTAATAGGTCCCGCGTAATCTACGTGGATCCTTTGCCACGGTCGACTGCATAACGGCCACGATGATAATAAAACTTTTGTCGGTGAACTTGCTGCTAGCTGACAACTACTGCATCGTTTTACAAATAATTTTATTTCATCATCCAGTCCAGGCCAATATACATAGCTCCGGGCGAGAGATTTCATGCGTTCTTCTCCTGGATGCCCCTTGTACAGTTGCTTTAAGACGCGATGTTGAAGATTTTTGGGTATGACGATGCGGTCATTAAATAGTAGACATTCCTCTACTATCATCAGTGAATCTCTTCTATTAAAATATGGTTGTAAAATCGATGGTATGGAGCGCGTTCAGCCTGATCTGATGAATTGCTTCACAGTTACCAGTTCCTTTGAAAACTTGGTTGCACTTTTGATCATATTGTATGTTACTGGTAATTGCTTAATGTTTTCAATTAATTCTGCTCTGAAACTGGAATCTTCCTCTAGCCTAGTCTGCGCGATGATATAATCTTCAGTTGGATCAGATTTCTTGGTTCCAATGAGTCTCGAAAGAAGATCAGCGTTTCCAAAATTTTGAGTTCCGACATATTTGATGTCAAAATCGTACGTTTGCAGTGCCAAGGCCCACCTTTGGAGGCGGTTGGCTGTATGCAGTGAAATCCCCTTGTTAGGATTAAATACGGCGAGTAACGGTTTATGATCCGTCTCCATCAAGAATTTTCGACCAAGAATCATTCTGTGAAATCGAGTTACAGCGAAAACGAGAGCCAATCCCTCCTTTTCAATTTGGCTGTAATTTTTTTCAGCACAAGTGAGTGATCTGGAAACATGGTATACTGCCTTGATTTTACCATCAGGGAAACGGTGAGATAAGCAGGCTCCAATTCCGTCGTTAGATGCATCAGCTGCAACTATAATAGGAAGATCTGGATTATAATGTGTAAGAGCAAGGTCTGACTGCAAATTTTTTTTAAATTCTTGAAAAACAGTTTCACACTTGAAACTCCAGTCCCATTTTGCATCCTTCTTCAAGAGGCGATTTTCGTAGTTGCATGCACCGGTATCGCATGCTAAAGACAGATTCTTTCCTTCCAAAAATTACTTCTAATTTTTTTTATAGAAGTTTCGAAATCAAAATCTTTAGATTGCTTAGGTAAAATGAAATTTACATACCGACTATGTTCTTGAGGTCCAAGATTTCTCATGAGCAATCTTACCTTCGCAGCGTCGTCTAATTTTGTGGCATCTTTCTCAAATAAATCTGAGTATCGAACATACCATTGCTTAAATGTGACTCCATTATCTGGATCAAAATGAAACTCCTGAATGTTCTGAGCCAAAACTTCGAGTGAATATTCAATTGAGGGTGCTGCATTGCTGCGTAAACCTGGTTCTTCTTTAAAAACTTTTTTGCTATGTCGCTTAATAATTGTGATTGCTGCTCGGCAATTTTTTTTAATTCGGCAACTACGTCTTCCATTATTCTCGTCGCCACTGTTGTGCTTGTCCAGAATGAGCTTAATAAAAAGATCTTAACGCCACGACTGTACTTTAACAAGTGTCTTTATTTTAACATGATTTCATTTAGTTATCGTATAAGTTATAAAATAGCGTTAAGTACATACATTATATAGTCAAGTATATAAATCGTATGACAATTTGGGTATGTAGTTAGAAGTATATAAGTTTAGGTAAAACATAGAATTAATGTGTCATTTTAAATATATAATAAGTTGTAATTTCAGGGTTGCCAACAAATATACAAGTATTTAAAGACTTACAGCTGGGTATCTCGAATTCCGAGATTCTTACCTAATTTAAACTTAAATGACTGGACTATCGAGGATATCAGTTATACCACCTGAATCATACATATCTGGAGGTTTATACACCAACACCACATTCGATGAACATAAACTCCAAACCAGTGCCATCCGATTTACGTATGATCCTGTATTTGAAATTTTTCTTAAGAAAAATGGCAGCACCCCCTCCCCTACCAGCACGATCAGATCTGAAGACTTTGTAGTCGGCTATCTCTTGAACGTTATTGATTATATCAGGTCTCAGACACACAAATAACATCTACAACACCCTGCTCAAAAGTATGTTTAAATTCATCAAAATGATTTCGCAAACTTTGCGCATTAATGTGACAGACTGACACACCATCATACCTATTACGAAAAATACTTGCAAGTATTAATAGGTGCATCACTCCTACCCATACTTTGATTCATTTAAATTAAAGGCATATAAATAATGAAGCCGCCCGAGTAAGAATAAACAACTAGAAATCGCCAGCCCTAATAAACTGAGATATAATTTTTTAGCATAAATCATTTTGCATTTCCTAAATAGAAAGAAGAAAGAACAATAAAGTTAATACTCGTAAGATAAAATGCTTGGTATTAAAAATATAAAGATAAAATTTTCAAAGATGTTTAAGGAATTGAAAGTACTAAAAATTGTTAAAAATTGTTAATGTGTGACAGTGGTCTCGGTTTGAGATTTTGGAAAAAAAAGCAGGGAAAAAATGATATGAAAGTGATCAACACTTAAAAATCACTAGTTAAAACGTTTTTTTGAAAAAAAAAATGAAGTAAACCATCTAATTTCGTTAACTGTTTAGAATTTTAAGAAAATTTTTTTTCGAAATCCGAACACCAGTTTTTTCAAAAAAAAGTTTTTTTGAAAAACTTTTCGAACAAATATTCCAAATATTTTTTTAGTATGCCAACTTCTCGCAATTCGTAGTTTTTATAAGAAAAAAAAAATTTAAAATAAATCAAACTTTTTTTTAGAAAAAACAAAAAATAAAACAAAATTTAAATTTTTTTTTAACTCAAAAAAAACTTTTTTTGAAAAATTTAAGAATTTATATTATTTCGTCTATAAAAAGGCTCCTATATTTTATCGAAATCCGTCAAGTGGTCTACGAGAAAATCTGATTTCAAAAAACCGGTCCTATGGGAGGTACCGTTATAAGACTTCCTGAAAAATCTATTCCAACCAAAAAATAAAGTTTGCACAGAAACATTTTTCAGAAGGTTTTATCAAAATCGTAGGAGCCGTTTTTGAGAAAAAATAATTTTCCCATAAAAATCGTATGGCAGGTACCGTTAGTTTTAGAGCTAGAATGCTAATTCCAAAAGCCCCTCTGTAGGACGTCATAATAATACTATGTACCAAGTTTGAAGAAAATCGGTCCAGCCGTTTAGGCTGTAGGTGCCGATACAGACGGACGGACAGACAGACAGACAGAATTGTCGGACCCACTTTTTTAGGCTTCTCTATCATCGTAATGTTATGTTTGATTGTCCAAAAATTTTTTTTTTACGAATGCATAACTTGCCTTATAGTACCTACATATAATCGCAAGTAAAAATGAAAAAAAATGCATGGTGGTTGGACAACGACCCCTAGCTGTTAAATATCACATAATACAAAAATCCCTTACACATTTTGAACTGAAAATCATAACTATAAGAATACATATCAAATATGGTGTAATTTTTGTGATTTTTGTAAAAGTAAGATCTTCTGGATCTGCTAGAATATTGCTCGAAAATCATCGTCCAACTTTGCAGCAACGCTTTAAGTTGGCAGAAGGACCAGTCATTCGACTCATAGGGCTCACATGGAGGCGCTTGATAGAATTCTAAGATACATGCAAAACTCAAATCGAGTCCTAAGCGGCATACCATTGGTGTTTGCAGGCGATTTCCGTCAAACATTACCGATCGCTGTTAGGAGTACACGAGACATATTCTGAAACCTGCTTAAAATCGCTCACTCTGGAAATATGTTGAATGACTTAAACTAGCTATACATTATATGACAGCCCATTTAGGAGGTGGGACAAAATGTCTGGGGAAGTAACAGGGAAGTACAAGCAGTGAATAATATAATTCTAATTTACGATTTCCTAGGTAAAATTGTTGCACGACCTTATTGGAAACATATATCCTGATGTTGTGAATATTGATATACAATCATTTTAGCATCAAGGAACAGTTCTGTTGATGTGATTAATGAAAACATCTTAAATAAACTACCAGGCACCATTAAAACATATGACTCTATTGCTAATGTTGTCGATTCAGAAGACGCTGTTCACTATCCCCAAGAATTTCTTAGCTCATTGAATCCTTCAGGACTTCCCGCACACTGTTTCAAGCTAAAGCCGGCGCTCCTTATCCACCAAACCAAATTTATATAACAGAACAACACTACAAGTAAAGTCGCTGCGAAATAATGTAATCCATGCAATAGTATTGAGTGGACCAGCTGTAGAACAGACCGTTCTTATTCTTCGAATTCCTATGATTCCAAAAGATTTACCATTTTCGTTTAAAAGGATCCAGTTCCCCAAGTTTTTTTGTTGCTGTGACGATATATAAATATCAAGGGCTAGCCTTCAAATACATTGCAATAGATATAAGGAAAGAAAGTTTTTCACATGACCAACAAATAAGTTGTTAAACTTTTTAATTTTTAGTTATAAACAAATGTATTGCTTCTAAAGTTAATCAAATTTTCGTTTGAACAAAGCTCAGCTTAAGACGGTTTAAGGACTAGATATTTGTTTATAACTTAGCTACAATATAAGGTGAAATGGGGTTCTATAAAAAAAGATCATTTGAATTTTCGCTAAAATTTGTTTAAAATTGGGTTTACCCAAAAAATGCGCACAAAAAACAAAAAAAAAGCACCTGTTTAAAGGGCAAAATTGTGGAAACACAAAAAGCGGGTATGGTACAACTCGCTGGTTTCTCGCATTTTGTTATTTCGCTGCAGTCAATACGCAATTTATTATGACATTTTTAATTTTCTTTTCGGATTATCTGCGTTTATAAATAATAATTAGTGAGTTATATTTTTACTCACCCCGAACGTTTCGCTCAAATTACACTGAGCGTGGTCACCGGGAAACTGCCAAAGAGTTGTTGGCTACGCAAGTTGTAGCGGTGCGTAGAAGGTTCTATCTCTAGCTGTTGTTGTTGGGAGCAAGCCGTGCTCACTGTATCCCTGTTGGTATGGAGCGGCAATTGGATCGAACGTGAGGGGTTGATGATGGGATCCCACGTTCGAGACAGCTTGAAACTCGCGATTGAAATTACGATGACGCTTAATTTCGATCGCTTCGCGAACCAGCCGAAGGATGTAGTGTGGCTCGTTTGCTGGAACCTTGGCTTGATCGAAGTGTATCCAGTGGTGTTCATTTGGATGATCAAGTATATGCTCGCATATGGCGGACTTCTCTCTATGCTTTTTGCTGACAGCGTTTATGTGTTCTTTTAACCGTGTATCAATGCTCCTCTGAGTTTGTCCTACATATGATGACCCACAGCTGCAGGGTACCGCATATACTCCAGGTGTTTGCAGAGTAAATTGGTCTTTTGGTGACTGGAGGTAATTAATTACCTTTTTGGGTGGTAAAAATATGGATTTTATACCATAACGTTTAAAGACTTTTCCTACTCTGTCTGTTACACCTCTTACATATGGCAGAAAAGCTTTTTTGTCTAGTTTGCTATCTTCCTTTTCAATTGACAAAGTAAACTTCCATGATCTTTGTTTTTTGGAATAGCCATTTGCTTTGAGTACGTTGTCCAAAAGTGAAAGTTCAGTGGCAAGGTGGTCGCTATCACATATCCTGTGGGCACGCTGAACAAGTGTAGATACAACAGATCTCAAATTTGCCGGATGGTGGTGGGAAGTAGCGTGTAGATATCTGTTTGTGTGTGTGCTTTTTCTATAAACTGTATGTGATAATGCGCCATTCGGTTTCCGAATCACTTTTACATCAAAAAATGCAATGGATTCATCTTTTTCTTTTTCCATCGTAAACTTCATTTTGGGTGCTGTGAAATTCAAAATGGCGGAATTTTTAAGAATACAAAATGTATCATCTACGTATCTCAGCCACACTTTTGGTTTTTCTTTTGAGCTGTTTAAAGTCTTTTTCTCAAAATTCTCCATCCACATGTCTGCAATTAAAGGAGCCCATAGCAACGCCATCTTTTTGCAAATAGAACTGTTGGTTGAAACTGAAATATCATGAGGATAGACAATATTCCAAAAGAGGCATATAGTTGTCGTTGATGCCAGAAGTTGAGATAAGCTCGCGGATGATAATAAGTACTTCCTGCACAGGCACATTCGTAAAAAGTGACTCAACATCGAAACTCACCATCACTTCATCATCTTCGAGACTTAAGCGACCTAAAATCGACACAAAGTGTGAGGAATCTTTTATGTGATGTTCCGTCAAGCCGATTAAAGGTTTAAAAACATCACCGAAGCACTTTCCCTGACATTAATTACACTTGGACGATTTGTCACTTCCTCGCAAGAGGCAGTACCGGGCAAAAGAACTTAGGTGGAGTCGGCAGGGATCGAATATAGAACATTCGGAGATGGCAGTCCGACACACGAACCACTACACCACGGGGTACTTTCAGGGCCTTATTTTTAGAAAAAATATAAGCCCTTGTAATTGCACTTAAATAATTTGATATCTGGTCTGAGTTTTCGCATTTTTAGTCTCTAAAGGCTCGTCCATATTATGCCGAATGATGCCGATCGGCCTGTGCCGACCGGGGAAGCCGAATAAGTATGGACGTGCCGAAAGCCATCCCGAACCGAACCGAACTCAAACCGAATCAAGTGGATACTCGTTCGGCTTGGCCGACCGGCATAGGCCGATCGGCATCATTCGGCATAATGTGGACGAGCCTTTAGCCTGTTCCGTTTTTCGTGCCCATGCTAATTTTTTACTTTGAGACCACTTTCCTCTTAAATCTATATGTGTAATAAACATTTTTATAACTGTTTTTTCTTGTAAACGTTACAATAATAAAACAAAAAGTCTTACACTTGTACGCAGAAAAACAGATTTTATGATACTTGGAAAAATCTGCAACAGATGAAGTTAAAAAAACAGGGGTTTTATTGCTTTAAACTCCAAAGGCTTTGGTTTTATTTTACTGCACTTAAATATTTTTA
The DNA here is from genome assembly GCA_916050605.2 of Platycheirus albimanus. Taxonomy (NCBI): domain Eukaryota; kingdom Metazoa; phylum Arthropoda; class Insecta; order Diptera; family Syrphidae; genus Platycheirus; species Platycheirus albimanus. The sequence continues at coordinate 47,791,064 of OU696698.1, read as the reverse complement.
AATGATGTCTAAATTTAAGATAGACTCTTACTGTAGAGTATTTTTATTTAAATATGTCGATAAATCATTTCCCAAATTATTAGAAAAACACTTTGTATAAGTATTAATAGCAAGTTTTACATATTATATTTTTATATTAATATCGCTAGCCTAAATATTTGGTTTGTTGATTGAATAAATTAAAGATTATAGCAGGAATTCAATGGCATTAATTGTACTTACATTGAATTAACAAATCTCATTTTAAAAATCGCAGCTATACACCATATTTCCATCATAAATGTCTGTTCTTTCCATCTGCTGCCTAATGCATTGTCTAAAAATAAGATTATAGCAGGAAAACGGATATTTTTAATGCACGGATACACGTAAATATGCACGGATTCATGGGTACACGGCAATCCGTATTTCAAAAATGTTCTTAACAATCCGTGGATAGGGAGCTCTCATCCCATTCAGAGTGAATTTTTTTCTTGAGAACGTTGCTGCAGCATGTTCGCGAGACGACTCTTTTCTTAGTCTCAAAAGCGTCAATGGAGTTGTTGTGGCAACGTTTCAAGCCGCATACAAGGAATAAGGTTTCTTAGAAGGGGACGAACACTGGAAAAATACGTTTTCTGATGCAGTTTTATCCCAGTCACCTTCAAATTTACGAGTTGTTTGCAAATTACACTTATTTTTTGCCACCCATCAGAGCCAATATAGCTGTAAATGAAACCTTGGGATGACATTTGTGAATATATTCTAAATATAGTTTGGAACCTCTCATTCAACTTTTAAGCTTGCTTTGGCCGTCACATTCCAACATAAAACCGTATGCTCTATCCGAAAGAATGGACAACTCCGAAAAGTCCTACAATAAACAACCTTAATAATATGGAATGAGTGCACTATGGTTCATAGAGCGCACAACTCTAAGTGGTATAAAAAATCAAATCGATTCCTAGGCGGCATAACGTTTGTGTTTGCAGATAATTTCCGTCAAAGATTTCGGTAGTTGTTGGGGGAACACGTGATTCTAATTGACATTTTGCATAGTGCTAATAATTTTACCAATTGTAGGAGCTACCGTTATTTTTTAATAATTTTTTTCAAATTTGAGTCATGTTTTTAGAAAATTGGCCCTCCCGGCTAAACGAAGGGGAATAGAAAAAAGGTGTCAAACCTTACAAAACACATTTTGGGCAAGCTTTCAATATCTTGCGAGCACAGAGCGAGGGTGACTTTTATGTCATCACACTCTTGACAAGGTTACCACAGTCAGTTGAATTAATTTTTGTTTTGTGTCGTTTTTTTTTTAGATATGGCACACCCCCAGGTCCACCACCACTATCTACCGGAGCAGTTCCATCACAACGTCTGCCACAGTACACGTAGCCGAGGCACCGGCGTGCGTCCAAAACGCCATGATGACAAAAGACAAAAAACCCTTCACCTATACCCCTGGTGGTATTGACTTGTCACAGATCAAGAGCCAGCGTATGGCTAAGAGATTGGCTCGGAATGCCCAAAGTGAAGGAACAACTGGCCAACAACAGCTGCATCGGCCAACACAATCGCCACAACAGAACAGTAATGGTCTAACAGCTTCACAATTAGGAGCCACAGCAATGGGAATGCCATTTCAAGTGCTTCCAAGTGATCCACCACCTCCACCAACACTGCAGTCCGGCAAAGCTGGTGCACCTCCACCACCTTCCATACGATTTTTTTCTTGTCTCGATCCAATCTACATGCTCCAGTTTTTTGTAACACCCTATACCAATCGCCCTGTATATGCCTCCTTGATTCCAAACATCAAAAAATACTCCATGAGGCATAGATATATGGAACCTACTAAATGCTGCATGACTTTCTGTTGGATCATTTCCTGTTTTTATTTGAATCCAAACTTTAAAAACAGTGCGACCAAAGAAAACCATTAAATATTTTTTTCTGGGAACAATGGGCCCTATCATGGTAACCGATCGGAGAATCCTCCGACCGGAGCATTTATTGTGTTCATGGTTACCGAATCGGGAGAGAAATACAAATGCGTACCGACGCGCATACCATGGCATGAGGAAAACAAAAAAATAAAGTATGAATCTCCTTTGTAGTCGAATAAAACTGCACAGCGCAGCTGTATTTTTAGGGGATGAAATACATAACACAAGCAGAAAGCCTCAAACAAAGGAAAAAGAATAAAAAAAACAAATACACAAGAAATTAAATAGTTTGCATTTTTTTACTACCATCCGCAAAGGTCCGCAAGTGAATTTGCTGCCGGAGACAATCGAGAGAAATACAAATATAAAAAAGCCATGCATCGCATGAATTCGCTGTGCGTCACTGTTATTTTGACATTTTCAACGCATGCTTTATTATTTTTCGGATATGTGTCCGATTTATCAATCGGAGAGGTACCATGATACAAAATTCGTACATTTCGTCCGAATTAGAGACAATTTTTCTCCGATCGGTTACGATGATAGGGCCCAATGTTTCAATTCCAAAACAAAAACACTATTGTTCTTTTCAAGTGTTGTCTAAAATCTGACAACAAAAATCAAAACAAAATCTCAAATGTTCGCACATGTCAAGTGAAAATATCTTTACCTTCTTGTAAAAATCAAAATTCACCCCTTTGCAACTAACCCATAAGCAATTTTAAAACAGGTCAAATAGTTGCTGACCTACCTTACATTTATTACTTTTATTCGTTTTTTGAAAGTGATAGGTATTTCCTTCATTTATGTATAAAGGACAACGAGATATTCAAATTATAATTCATGAGTCATAACCTCGCTACAAATTTGCATAAAATTTACTTCAAATAATAAAACGTTTCTACCAGAGATTAAAATGAGTATGTTCGAATAAGTTCGAACACTGCGATTTTTTCTATTTGATCGCTCATACCCGATCGTTTTGCTTCCATGCTCATAAGTCATTTTGGTCATGAATAAAAACAATCACGAATAAAGACAAACGAACTGATCGAACTCATGAGTATCTTCTGACTTGCATACCCACGAACAAAATTATTCGCAAACAGTTGTAACCAGTTTCGGGTACTCGAAAAAAGACCTACTGATCGTTTTGATCGTGAACAAAGCGAGTACTCACAAGTAATGCGTGAACAAAGGAAACTGCTGGCGCTACCTGATTTATTATCTATATCCGTTGTATTTTAAGGGTAATGTTTTGTATTCGCAGAAAATACAGCAGAAGAAAAATGGTTTCTTATTTTGGAAAGATTTATGAATAGGTAGGTGGCTAGGTAGGCAAAGGATGTAATTATGAAAAAAAAAGATGGTCAACATTCGCGGTTGGTGTATGTATTGAAGTGAAGTCAATTTTTTCCTATATGGAAGGCGCAGGTTAAAATTGCTTTCTTTGTTAGTAATTTTAGTAGGTCAGTGGTTTTAATTACTTATTTAATTTACTGTTTTTTTTTCAAGTTAATAAAGATAAAAATCATTGTGACTAATAACATTATTTACTGCATTTTTTCCTAATAATAATGCCTTATTTGCATACGCAAACTAAGTATATTGAATCATGAAAAAAAATCAACCAACACCGATCTGACCCTAATGGTAAAAGTATCTTAAATACAAAAACCAACCCCAATAACACAAGAAACAGAATCCTTAAAATACCAAACCCGAATACACATTTTACACAGCGAGTAGTCGAACGATCGCGATCGATCGCATTGATCGTGAACATTTTGATCATGAGCACTTTATTCGTTTTGTTCAAACTCGTTCATACTCGGTTGCAAGGTATACTCGATCTTATTCGTTTGAAATGTGTTGTTATTCACGGGTCATCATACTCCTGAACAAATATACATAGTTCGATAGGTTGACTCTGTTTGTTCAAACTCGCTTTTTTCGAGCAAGTATTCGTTGATCGTGAACAGTACTCGACTCGTTTTAAACTCTGGTTTCTACACACTATGACTCATCTCCTACTCCTATGTATATCCTTCCTCCATTATCACGGAATAGTTATTAAACGATTGGCCTGTATTCACTGTTAGCATTTATCTAATAACTTCTTTACCTAACCTACCCAAAATCAAATAAAAAACAATTCTTAGCAACACTACCAACGACCTTGCCTTGCAGTAAAAAAAAAACATAATCAAAAATTTGTTGTTGAATAATTCTATACGCAGGATCATATAGTTCTTCTCACAAAATAAGTACCTGATACAGGAGAGGAAACCAAAAAAAAAATTCCAATAAGTCTACCTATAAAGAAAAGCAGCGCTTACCTAAATGATATTTTTGTCTCCTTTTTTCCCTTTGATATGATACACCTAAATCTAGACATAATACTTTGCTTACCAAAGAAAAAAAAACTCCAGTCAAGTCAATAGGAAAAAAAATGTGAGAGCTCTGCTTATGTAGGTTGGCTACAAAGAGGATATATACATAGAGTCCAATCTTTCCTACGTTCCATCCTCCTCTGCTAAAATTTTCGTGGTCTCTTTCCTATTGTATTCATTGTCCGTGTGAAACAACAACAAGAAACGATGAGGTAAGTAACGGGTGATTTTTTAAGAGGTTTAGAACTTTAAAAAAAAAAAAAAACACAAAAAATTCGAAAAAATTAATGAAATATTTATTTGAATCGATGGTTTGAACCTTGCAATTTAATGTTTAAAGATAATTTCATGCAAATGTTGACCGCGGCTGCGTCTCAGGTAGCCCATCCGCTGAGTCCAATTTTGGCATACTCTTTCACACATATCGGCCGGTATCTCACGAATGAATGCATGGATGTTGGCTTCCAGTGCGTCAATCGAAGCGGGCTTGTCCCTATAGACATTAGCCTTGACATACCCCCACAAAAAATAGTCTAATGGTGTCAAATCGCACGATCTAGGCGGCCAATTGACCGGCCCGAAACGTGAAATTAACTGTTCACCAAACTCGCCTCGCAATTGCGCCATTGTTTCGCGTGCTGTGTGGCATGTGGCACCGTCTTCTTGAAACCACATATCATGCAAGTCAAGAACTTCCATTTCGGGCAAAAAAAAGTTTGTTATCATCGCTCGGTAGCGTTCACCATTGACAGTAACGCTGCGATTCGCATCATCTTTGAAGAAATATGGCCTAATAATGCCGCCGGCCCATAAACCGCACCAAACAGTGGCTTTTTCGGGATGCATTGGTAGCTGTTGCAATGCTTCTGGCTGATCTTCACTCCAAATGCGGCAATTTTGCTTATTTACGTACCCATTCAACCAAAAATGAGCCTCATCGCTGAACACAATTTGAACAATTTGAACATTTCGAACCGAGCACGAATTTTGATAGTAAAATTCAATAATTTGCAAGCGTTGTTCATTTGTAAGACGATCCATGGTTAAATTGCAAACCAAACTGAAGCTGTTTGACAGTGACACAAGGTACTAAACACACGTCAGCTGTCAAAACCAGTGTTGCCAAAACCAAACCAGCTAAAAAATCACACGTTAGTAAGGCGTGAACGCACACATGTTTAACAAAAAGAACAATATGACAGTTGTAGCACATACACACGTTTAACAAAAAGAACAATATGACAGCTGTAGCTTGTAGGCAAAATCAAAACAAGGCACAAGATTGGACTCTATGTATATATCCTATTTGGTTGGCTACTACAAGACTGCTTTTGTAAAAACAAAGAGAATAAAGATGCCTGATTCACAACCTCGCGTCACGACGAGACGAGAGCGTCGCGAGGGTGTCGTTGACGTTGTCAAAAAACTTCCAATGTATGGAAGTGTATGAATCAATACACAATGTAATTTCTAGGAAATTTACCTAGAAATTTAGTTTGAATTATGACCACAGTAGCGCCACCCGCTTTATGTGGCGAAGTTGTCTCGTTTTGTATTTTTGTTTTATTTACTTCTTATCTGTCAATAGTAAATGTCCTAGCATATTAGCATTATATAATAAAAGTGTAAGTTTTATGAAAACGAACAAGTGTTGTCACAAAATAAAAGGAAATCATCATTCCACGCAGATAGCCTTAACAAATTATAAATAACTAATTACGAGTATCTATGGACTTATTCCCGTGATCATAGCTATGTAAATTGGTTCTTATTTGGACGGAGACATTCCATTTTTAATGTAATGTCTCAGGTAAGTTGAAGGAAAAACTAAAGATAGCAACAGGCCTCGGCGCAAGTCTATTGGTTTTAACCGCCCTTACTGCGATTATTTCCAAAGGCATTCGGTCATTGTACTCATCGGATAGGGTTCCTGATCAACAATTTCTACCAAAGCAGTTCATTGCCAGCTCAGAACCTGAAGTAAATGCAAATACATCTTTTGGTCTTGTTGCACCTGCTATGGCTATATTTCCGGATCCATATTTTTAATATTTTCGAAAGAAGTTTCGTAAAAACCAATCTGATGTCGCGATTGAAAACTTGGTCGCACCCATCAACTTCTATTCGTTTTTGCCTTTTTTTAATTTTTAAAGGCTATGATACCCACAATAGTAAACAACAATATTTTTCTCACTTGCAGTTTCTATCTACAACAGCTTTCTTCTCTAACTCAAAACGCAATGCAACCACATGTGAAAAAAAACTAGTTGTCAAAAAAACTCGCGTCATTGTGAATTAGCGAACGATTCTTCAGAACGAGAAAAAGTGACAGCGAAAATCGCGACGCTCTCGTCTCGTCGTGACGCGAGGTTGTGAATCAGGCAAGAGAAAGAGAGTGCACAGCAGTGCCAGATTTGCCGGTGGCATTCTTTCGAACTACAAATGTCTATGTGTGCGTGGTGCAGGAATTTTACTGGTCAAAAACGTGAAATAGACAACTTTTCAAAAATTAAAATTAAAAACAAAGTAAGAAAAATTATATTTATTTTAATTGCAACTAACACGCAAAATACAAAAAAAAATACAAAAATATGTTAGCATTGTATTGGCTCCACATTCCTCACAACGGAACTACAAATGTTGTTACATTCAAATGCTTTTTTAAATATGTGAGGATTTTTTTTTTAAACCGATAGTTTACAAAGGATGGTTACTATATGTTTAACTGTAATAGTGAATCTAGTCATACTGGAGGCTTAATGTTTTATGTCAAAAAAATCTTTAAATGTTCATTAGTTAAAAATTTTTTTATTGCGATGAATTATTGGTGTCTTATAATAAAAGTGCGATATGAAAACACAGCTGTGATATTATTATGTGCAATATATCGATCTCATATGTCGACCAAAACTGCTTTTTGTGATGATCTCGAACAATGGATAGATTTTCTGCGACAATGTGATAACAATTTTATAATAATGGGAATTTTAATATAGACTGGCTCGATAGATCAAATACATATTCCAGACGCCTTAACCAAATAATGACGGATAATAATTTAACATTACTAAACACTGAACCTACCAGAATAACAGAATCATCGCGAACTCTTATTGATTACGTTCTTACTAATAACAATCAAATTTGCAGTGCTAAAGTTGAACATAATCTTAAAATAAGTGATCATGAGGCCCTTGAAGTTTTCATTAAATGTAACAAACCTAAAAAACGAAATAAGAAGATCATCAAATACTGTAAGTACAACAAAGAATATTTCTTAAGTGAACTAAGACTGAACGACTTCTTCTGTAACTTTGATCCTGAACATCCACATAATGTAAATGTACTAAGTGAAAAATTTGCAAGCGAATTAAAAAATATTGTTAATAGCATGGTAGTCACTTGAGTTGTACCTTACCAAAATGGGGAATGGTTCAACAATGATTTAAAACGCGCTAAAGTTTCAAAAATAAATTTTTATAAAACAGCTGTATTGTCCAATAGACGGAATGATTGGCAAGCATATCATCAATTCAGAAATTATTACAAAAGTCTGATTGAAAATACTGAATCAAAGTTTATATCTGATAAAATACTAAATGCCATTTATCAAAAAGATAATTATGTGGAGGCAATTCAAAAAATACGTGATTAAAACAAACAAAGACGAAATAACTGAAGTGCAATTTGAAAACTGTGATAGAGAATACAATAGTGTAATAATAGCTGAGAAGCTCAATAACTTTTTTATTAATAGTGTAAATGATCTTACCAATTCTGTGATATTTTCTGAATATACAAGCCAAGTAGATGTGTGCAATATAGAATTTAAGTTTACTTTGTTAAATATTGATGATATTATTAACACCCTCCCCTCGCGGGCTTGACCTTGGCGTCGGTGAGGGGGCTTAAGTACACTCTAGAAATATTTGACGGCAAAATTTTTAAACAAATAAAGAGTGGAAAACCAACAAAGCCCAAAACAAACAAACAAACAACAATTAACAAATATGGACAATACACAAAAGACAGAAGAATCAAATCGGACGGGGATATACGTTCAAATGTCGGCAGGAGTCGCGACTGCCGGCACGGGCTTGGCCCCGCAAGGGGATAAGTCGCCAGTGACAACATTTTTAAGTTTTTCATCTGAGGATGAACTCCTGGCTTCGAGCCAGCAAACACTCACGGGTAGCAATATCAGTACTGGAAGCTTCCGTACGGTAGAGTTGCCCAAACCGTCCGGCACAGGAAGTACCAGCCATAGTACGCCTGTGCCACAAAAACCAAAAAAACACGTAAAAGAACCCTGATAGCAAAGCCAGACATACCGGCGCTACTCAGGACAAAAGCGAAAGTGCCCAATTGCGAAATCAGTTCAAGAAGGCGACCTTTATTCTAGGCAAGATTGCCAAAAATGAGGAAGCTGGAACTGTTCAAGAGAGGGACTTAGAAGACAAAAGGAAGTACATGAAGATTTTTGAAGAGTACAACAATCTTCTTGTGGTAGATGAGCTCTGCTCGGGTGGCAAATCTTTGTTGCCCGTGTGGAATTCCATCGAAGCAAAACTCTCGGAAATGGTGTTCCTTTATTCAACCTCTACGACCGAAGGCCCATGCCCATGTTTCGACTCTAGCGAGATGCTCAGAGGCTGCAGGGTGATCAAATGCGGTGATGTGTTCTCTAGGGAGTTCCTTAGTTCGTGCGTTGCTAAGATTAGCAATGACTGGGAGGGTTTGAGACTCAAACTAATTCCAGCTAAGGATATCCCTAGACAGCCCAAGCTCGCATTTGGTTACCGCAAATGAGCATCAAACCTAGTGGTGCGGATCTCATTCGTGGGTTACAAAGGCAAAACCCGACGGTTCCTATGCAAGAGTGGTCTGTTATTAAGGCCGAGGAACCACAAAAAAACCCGTCCACCTTCGTCCTGATGATAAGCGAGGAAAGCATACCAGCTATAATCAAAGCCAACCACAAGCTGTTTTTTGGCATCAGGAGTGCCAAAATCAAAATTCTGCCAAGTCTGGACGCTGCAAATGAAGAAGTAAAGGGCGAAGAAATTGAAAATGCCCAAAGCGAACAACCAGACGATGCAGAAGAAACGAACCAAGCTGAAACTGATTCAGATTAATTTGAAGCACAGCAAATGTGCCTCAGACAATCTGAGAGTCTTCCTAATAGAGGAAGACATCGATGTAGGATTGGTTCAAGAACCGTGGATCAATGGCCTCAAGATAAGAGGTCTCCAAGACAGCCGATATGATCTCTTCTATAAGCCGGACAATCAAATCCAAGGTAAGCCTCGTACGTCTATTCTAGCTAAGAAACATTTAAAAGCCTTTTTATGTCCAAATCTTAGTACACCGGATCTGACAATCGTCAAACTGGGGAATGGAAAAACCGACAGCCTCCTGCTGGCATCTGCCTATCTGGCACACGACCGAGAGACACCGCCGTGTGAGGTCGAGCAGGTAATAACCGAAGCCAAGTCGAAGAAGACGGACCTGCTCCTGGGATGTGACGCCAATGCGCGTCATTCGCTCTGGGGTAGTTCGACTATCAACGAACGGGGTGTCTTTATTTGATTTCATTATAAACAAAAACTTAACCGTATATAACAGAGGTAATATCCCCACCTTCGTTTTTCCAAGTACTGAAAACTTTGAAGGTTGGGAAGATGTATTAGATATAACCGTAGGTACGAACAATATAAAGTCATTGGTGGAGAACTGGAGAGTTTCCAACTTGAAATCGTTCTCGGATCACAAGTGGATTCTCTTCAATTTAAATTTCGAATAAATAAATTTCGTATCTTGCCCAATCAAGTACAGTAAAAAAAACCTTCCCTGCGTGGTGGAACGAAGATTTAGCAAATCTCAGGAAAATGACTAGGGCTATCTTCAATATCTGCCACAAATACAAATTCTTCTAACCGTACAAAGACTGCCTTAAAATATACAAACATTCTCTTTCTTTAGCAAAGAAACAGTCCTGGAGAGAGTTCTGTCACTCCATAGAAGACATTAAGGACTCTGCAAGACTGGGTAGAATCTTGTCTAAGGAGCATACAAATCCATCTTTTCTTAAAAAGATGGATGGTTCCTGGACTGACTCTCCTGCGGAGTCCCTTGATCTTCTGATGACCACCCATTTCCCGGGTTGCAGAGACAGCAATCCCAACATACGAGTACCACAAAATCTAGACGTGCAGACTGCACTGTTGGACAATCACAGAACCATAATAAGCAAAGAAAACATAGCCTAGGCTATAATGAGTTTTGACCCGTATAAGTCCCCTGGCCTGGATGGCATTCTGCCAGTTATGCTGCAGAAAACACTAGAAATGACTATTCCATGGCTAGAGGCAATCTTCATAGGATGCCTATCGCTTAACCATATTCCAGATACTTGGAGGCAGGTTAGAGTAGTTTTCATTCCCAAGGTCGGCAGGCGAGGTCACGAATCCGCTAAGGATTTTCGGCCGATAAGTCTAACGTCTTTTGTCCTGAAAACTCTTGAGCGCATCCTAGACATACATATAAGAGGAATCCTAGAAAGATCTCCCCTCTCAAAATCCCAACACGCCTATCTCAAAGGCAGATCCACCGAAACGGCTCTGCATGAGGTAGTAAGAACGATAGAAAAAACCTTACACTACAAAGAATTTACAATGGCATCCTTCCTAGACGTGGAAGGGGCCTTCAATAATGTTTTAACTGAATCAATTCGTAAATCACTAGTCGACTTCGAGGTCGATGAATACATACGTAACTGGATAGTTTCTATGCTCAGTAATAGAATTATTCAGGCATCTTTAGGCAATATCCAAACCATCAAATTCGTTAATAGAGGTACACCACAGGGAGGTGTTCTTTCACCCCTACTGTGGCTTCTTGTTATGGACAAAATTCTTGTCGAAATGGAGGACAGCGGAGTGAAAGCCGTAGCCTATGCGGATGACTTAGTCGTTCTAGTGTCAGGAAAGTTTTTACCTGTTATTAGTGAAATAACAGAAAGGGCTTTGAGGAAAGTTAGCAACTGGGCCACTAGCTGTGTGCTTGGAGTTAATCAAAGTAAAACGGAACTGATGCGCTTTACGACCAAAACTAAGATACCAACCTTCTCTCTACCCCGCCTCAATGGACAAGTGTTATCACTATCAACCCGTGCTAAGTATCTAGGAGTAGTACTTGATCCCAAACTCAGCTGGAAAATTAACATTGAAGAACGCGTAAAAAAGGCCTGTGTAGCCTTTTATGCCTGCAGCAAAACATTCGGTAAAAACTGGGGTCTTCAATCGAAGATGATTCTGTGCACGTACACAGCCGTGGTACGACCTATTCTCACCTACGGCTCGATTGTTTGGTGGCCCGCTCTCAGCAAAGCCTACAATACTGACAAGTTAAATAAGGTTCAAAGAACGGCTAGCATCGGAGTCACAGGGGCTCTTAGGTCCTGCCCAACAGATGCCCTAAATGTTATTCTGAACCTTTTACCACCCGACCTTCACACTAAATACTTGGTGTCCTGTAGTTCAATTAGACCAAAGGAGACTGCTGGACCGAAAGACCATACGGTCGTAGCAATATCTCAACTCTTTTACCTGCCGATTTAACCCTGTACCCCACTGACTACTGCAAACCATATCTTAGCCTCCATAAAAGTTTCAAAACAGGTTTCCCTTCTAGAACAGAATGGGAAAACGATGATGTTATAGGAGACTTTGACATAACGATCTTCACTGATGGTTCCAAGATGGAGTGTGGAGTAGGTGCGGGCGTTTTTTCAGAAATGCTCAATGTATCCAAGTCCTTTCGACTCCCCGACTTTGCTAGCGTCTTCCAGGCAGAAGTTCTTGCAATCAGGGAGGCTTGCAAATTACTGCAACAATACTCGCATCTAAACCGAAATGTTGCTATACTAATCGATAGTCAGTATAATCCTTCGTTAAGTTGTTTGGTTAATGGTAACAAAACGGCGCACACCAGCGCTAATTGCGTTCTTTTAAGGAGTTTTTCAACTCAAATTAGAACCGCCATCTCTACCTACCTACCTATTAACACCCTCACTGTGATAAATAAAAATATGACTTCAATTTTATGAATGTTAAAATGTTAAAAGACTGTTTAGAAATTGTTGGTCCTGTTCTCACACGTATAATTGATTGTTCATTTAGTTCTGGTGTTTTCCCTAAATCCTGGAAAGAATCTCTTATCATTCCCAAAAAGAAAGTTCAAAGTTCAGTTAAATGTATTGACATCCGACTAATAAACATAATTCCACTGTATGAAAAAATAATGGAAAAAATTGCAACGCTCCAGCTTCAAGACCATCTTAATAATAACAATATAATAAGTACACACCAGTCAGGCTTCGGCTCAAATCACTCTTGTGAAACTTGTATTAATTATGTGGTCAGTGATTGGAAAAAGGAAATTGACAATAAAAATTGTGTTATAGCTGTTTTCCTTGACTTTAAACGTGCTTTTGAAACTGTTAATCATATAATTTTACTTAATAAATTAGAAAAGTATGGTATTAAAGGAACTCAACTTAAGTGGTTTAAGTCTTTTAGGTTAATCTTAATAATAACAATATAATAAGTACACACCAGTCAGGCTTCCGCTCAAATCACTCTTGTGAAACTTGTATTAATTATGTGGTCAGTGATTGGAAAAAGGAAATTGACAATAAATATTGTGTTATAGCTGTTTTCCTTGACTTTAAACGTGCTTTTGAAACTGTTAATTATATAATTTTACTTAATAAATTAGAAAAGTATGGTATTAAAGGAACTCAACTTAAGTGGTTTAAGTCTTTTAGGTTAATCTTAACAATAACAATATAATAAGTACACACCAGTCAGGCTTCCGCTCAAATCACTCTTGTGAAACTTGTATTAATTATGTGGTCAGTGATTGGAAAAAGGAAATTGACAATAAAAATTGTGTTATAGCTGTTTTCCTTGACTTAAAACGTGCTTTTGAAACTGTTAATCATACAATTTTACTTAATAAATTAGAAAAGTATGGTATTAAAGGAACTCAACTTAAGTGGTTTAAGTCTTTTAGGTATATGTAATAGAACGCAAAAAACAGCAGTGAACAACGATATCTCGAACGCGGCACAACTTTCGAGAGGAGTTCCACAAGGAACTATTTTAGGTGTAGTCCTTTTTCTACTATATGTATGTAAATTTTATTTAGTAGATTTTACTATTATAATTCATTTAAATATAAATATAAATTTACAAAGATAAATAGGTATACGACTAGAAAACTAAGTAACAAATTTATACAAATGTATCTCTTATATGTGATATAAGTAGTTTATTAAATCTAGTTAAGGAACTTTCATTTTTTATTTCTGAGGGCAATTCATTAAATAATTTAAGGCCACGATAATTAAGCATATTTTGAGTTCTAGAGTCTCTATACAATTGAAGTCTGAAATCATAATTTGATCTTAAGTTATATGGTTGATTTTCTCCTACATATGATAAGTTCGATGTTAAGTATTTAGGTACCAAGTTATTTTTCATCTTAAACACAAACATTAACGTGTTGAACACTATCCTCTGTTTAATGTTTAACCATTTCAGGCACGATAGCATCCATACAATTGGCGTGTAAATATTGCATTTTAGAATGGTTCTCATGGCTTTATTTTGTAAGACCTGCAGCTGGTTCATGTGATCATTGTTACCTAAAAATAATATAGTTGAACAAAATTCAAAGTGAGATTTTATAATTGTGTTATAAATGTTAACTGCACATATTGTTGTTATATTTTTTCTTATTCTTTTTAGGAACCCAAATACATAATTCATATGACTTTTAAAGTTCAACTTGTTGTCTAAAATGATTCCTTAATATTTCATTTCATTCACTTGTTCAATGAGGTTTCCCTCAATAGTTATATTAATTGTTTCATTACTATTCAGTACCATGCAATTAGTTTTACCAACATTGAGTTTAAGTTTATTAAAATTTAACCATGAACAAAGATTGAGTAAATCCTCATTTATATACTCCAAAAGTTTACACATCTTTTTCCCACTTACGAACATAAGAGCATCATCGGCAAATAAAGATATTTTTGAGTTTTTTAATGCTTTGCAGATATCATTAATGTAAATTAAAAATAATAAAGGGCCAAGTATAGTGCCTTGCGGCACACCAAAACACGTTTCTATTGCACTAGATGTTGAATTATTAACACAGGTTTTTTGAGTTCTTTCAAATAAGTAAGATTTAAACCAATCAAGTTCAGTGCCTTTAACACCATATTTACACAATTTGATGAGGAGTTTATCGCGATCAACTGTTTCAAATGCTCTTTGAAAGTCCAAAAATATTGCAACGATTTTATTGCCACTGTGTATTTCTTCTTTCATATTCATTATTAACCAGTTAAGTAACGTTTCACAAGAATTGTTATGACGAAATCCTGATTGATTTTCTATCAATAAATTAACATCACAAACGTATTTATAAAATTGTTCATATGCGCACTTTTCAACTATTTTTTCTTATAATGGCATCATATTTATTGGTCTGAATTTCTCACATTCATTTGTTCCAGACTGTTTAGGTATTGGTAAAACAGTAGATTCCTTTAAATTTTTAGGGAACACTCCATTTCTAAAACTCATTTATTATTCGTAATATAGTCCGGTCAAAATAGACAAAAAAATAGTGCTAGGTTTGCAAAAATTCGCATAACTTGAAAATTGGTACAGACGTTGCGAATACCATTTCCAATAAACTAAGTAACATCCCCATCGATCCGACTGGTGCGTTAGAAGTTATTCAAGGTCAAAAGGTCAAATAAACGGTTTTTACAATTTTTCTTGTAAACGGTAGGTTTTATCATAAAAATACATGAGACAATGTTGTAGACCATGAAATTATCTACAAAACTTGTTAATGTCATTTTTTTGTTAGAATAACCATTTCGGAGATATCGTGATTTTTAAACTTGAAGGAGTCACGTTCTATATGATATGCACATATATGCCACATGCATACATTTAGTCCAGTCGACAGGTTGGAAAAAGTGGGTGAAAGGTGGAAAAGACGAAAACTAGTGCGAGGTTTTTGTATGACGAGATTTTCAAACGACATTTTTTAGAAACTATTAAACAGGACAAATCGTAGTAAGAAAATCTCGTCATACAAAAACCTCGCACTAGTTTTCGTCTATTAGAAGAAATAAGCTGAATTTTTTGGAATTTCTTTTAGCAAATTCTGAAAAATTACCTGTTTTTCAAAGAGTTAAATCTCGGTAAAGAAATAACATACAACTTTGGTACCAACAAAATTGTAGGAAATTTGACGTTCTACTATAAAATGGAAATGCTTTTGCTATAGAACGTAAGGAAAAAAAGTTACTGAGGAAAAACCGTTGCAAGGTCGAACATTTTGCAGTTACACCTTCAACCTCCCCCTTCTCTTTTCCATAGGGCCCTCGAGGTCCAAAACTTCGTAAAATATTTATAAACCATCCTTCAACAATATCTGATAGTTTCATTAGCTTCCGTCCTTTTTCTACTTTTCACCCACTTTTTCCAACCTGTCGACTGGACTAAATGTATGCATGTGGCATATATGTATGTGCATATCATATAGAACGTGACTCCTTCAAGTTTTAAAATCACGATATCTCCGAAATGGTTATTCTAACAAAAAAATGATATTAACAAGTTTTGTAGATAATTTCATGGTCTACAACATTGTCTCATGTATTTTTATGATAAAACCTACCATTTACAAGAAAAATTGTAAAAACCGTTTATTTGACCTTTTGACCTTGAATAACTTCGTATCGATGGGGATGTTGCTTAGTTTATTTGAAATGGTGTTCGCAACGTCTGTACCAATTTTCAGCTTTATGCGAATTTTTGCAAACCGAAATGTCTATTTTGACCGGACTAATATTATTGGGCCTATTATATCAAAACAATCAAGTATAATGTTAATATTAAGATTCAATGCATTTTTAGTATTCATTTTCTTGCATATTCTTCTTAACTCATTGAAATCAATTTCATGAAATTTAAAACATTTTGTGAATCAGATAAGTCAATGTTCAGCTGATTATTATTTATAACGGGTATTGAAAGACTAATCGCGTTTATGCTTTCTACGAAATAGGAATTGAATTTACTAGCAATGACAAAGCTTTTGGATTCCAATGTATCACCAAAACGAGCTTCACTGATTTCAATTTTGTTTTCATTTAAAACCAGGTTTTTAATAGTTTTCCACATTTCTTTTTGACTTTGGCAAGATTCAATTTTGTTACATATATAATTTCTTTTTGTTTGATTTAGTTTATTTTTGTACGTATTCCGTAAATTTTTGTAAGTAATCCAATCGATTGGTCTATTGAATATACTTGCCTTACGAAAGCACTGTGTTTTTTTATATTTTAAAGTTCTTTGTTCATCAGTAAACCATTTATTAGAAGCATGAACTTTAATTTGTTTTGTTTGTTTATTTACACAATGTAATAAGTTATTTTGGAGCGATAGTGATAACACGTTAAAATCGATATTTAACCGTTCACATTTTTCATGAAGCAGAGATCTAAAAAGAGCTTTATTATATTTAAACAGTTTAATGTATTTCGTATCTTTTTCAATTTTTTTATTAACCACGTGCACTTTTGCTAAGATTGCTTCATGATCACCCACTTTCAGTTCAGGAGCTGTATCTGCACAGATATTTTTTTCTCTTGGGCAAATAACAAAGTCGATTAATGATCTAGAAGTATCTGTGATCCTTGTTGGTTTGTTAAGCTTAAGCACTTGCTTTAAATTGTTTTGAATCAAAATTTCATAAAAAGATTTGGTGTAAGTATAGTTAGTGTTCATTAAATTAATATTAAAGTCCCCAAAAATCACTATATTGGAATTTGTATGCAGTACCATATCAATCCAATTCGAAAACATTGTACAAAATTCACGTTCAGAACTTGGAGATCTGTAAAAAATCGCAACTGTTTCTTTAAAATTTTTCGTAAATATTTCATAACATAAACACCATATTTGCATTGGGACGTGCATTTCGTTTATGATTCTGTACCGTAAACCTTTTTTGAAATAAAACACTACACCTCCTGTATAACTACTTGTACTATCACATCGTAAAGGGGAACTATAGCCTGGAAGATTTATTTCACTATTGTCTATGTCTTCAGTCAAATGAGTTTCAGATAATGCAATCACTTCGAATGTGTTATTATTCACTAAAAATTTAATATCATAAAAATTGTTTACCAGTCCTTGAACATTTGTATACCAAAAGTTCAGTTGGGCTGGTTGCTAATATTGAGTTCTTTCTTTAAGTACTTTAATTTTTCGAAGGAATACAGGACAGTTCCTGTCATTTGCAGGATGGTCACAGTCAACATTCAATCCCAAAGTTTTATTCAACTCTGTACAGTTTGTACACAAAGATTTTTCATTTTTACAGTCTGTTACTTGATGGTCACCAGCACATTTCATACACGCAGTGTTGTTTTTACACGCACTTGATTTGTGGTTGAATCCTTGACACTTGAAGCACCGTGTAAGATTAAAGTATTCTCTTACAGGGCATTTTACCCATCCTATTTTTACGTATTCTAAATCTACAATTTTGCTAAAGGTAGTACTATCCACTTCGAAAATAGCACTCAAGTTTCTCCATTTGTTTTTATTTTTGAATGTATGAACTAGCTTAATATCGCCATCACTTAACTCTTGATTTTGTTTCTTTATTTTATTGACTATTTCATGTTCAAGTGCATCGTTTTCTAAATTCATGATGCACACTTTAGGGTTAAGTTTAGTAGGAACAATTACTTTGTATTGGTCTTTAAATTTAGCTTCAATTTCAACTTTTAACTTTTCTGATGATATTTTATCGGCACATTTAATTGCTACCCCGCCATCATTCTTGTTCACCAGACTGTTTATATTAACACTAGTTGGATCTATATTTTCTTTGATTTGTTTTCGCGTAATATTTGATTCTTGTTTTGTTGTTGGGTAGATAAGGACAGATGATTCATTTTTCTTCAGAATATCACTGTATGACTTTTTTTCTTTGTTTTGATTTATTGGGTTGCAATTCTTATTATTTTTTTTATTTCCTGCGTGAGTGCATTAACAGACTTAGCTATATGTTGGACACTTTCTTTCACATGATCATCACTTTTTATTTCATTGTTTTGTGTTATTTGTTTTTGTATGTCTTTTATTGAATCTGAAACTGTTGCAATTTTATTGACACCATCACTGATTTTTTCACTCTGATTTTGTAAGGATTCGCTTATAATATTAACTTTGTTTACACTTTTTTCACAAGCCTGTTGTGCGAGTTCCATGGATTTAATTCTTTCTGTGTATCTAGCTTCAATTGCTTCTAGCAAACCTTTTATCTCAATTTCATTTTTTCTCAAGGAATCCTCAAATTCTTCTTTATATATTTTCAAATAATTATTATTTCTTTTCACAGTGTCATGCATTTCTTTAATCATTGAATCAACATACCTCATACAGTCATCACATATACAGGGTGATTCACCAGCGTTGTGCCAAAAAGCTAGAGCGTGTAGGTTAAGTTGAGACAAGAAAAAAATCGTATGGGAGGGGGGGTCTATTCCCCTCCGTTTAGCCGGGAGGGGCAATTTTCTGAAAAATTGACTTATTTTGTAAAAAAAAATATTTAAAATCAACGGGTTCGTTTACAACACCGTGTTATACCTTTTTGGAAAGCCAAAAACTTTTCCTTTTATTTTGTTTTTAAATTAAATTGTTTTAACGAATAGTTTAAAAAATATAAATTTTCAAACTCAAAATTTTGAAAAAAAATTTGAAAAAATAATTTTAAAACTAATTTTTTTCAAAATTTTACGTAATTAAGTATAATTTTTGTTCTCAGAATTCAACGCTTCCATTAATCTTTAATCCAACACTGAAAACCTAATGGCTCTACGACTTTTTGTTGCCAAGGTATTCAAAAATAACCGAACCTACTTCTTGACAAAAACACGAAAAAATTGGCTAAATGGTCACTTGTGCCATCCCGTAAGGCTAGGTTTTCTTGTTTTTGTGAAGAAGTAGGTTCGGTTATTTTTGAATACCTTGGCAACAAAAAGTCGTAGAGCCATACGGTTTTCAGTGTTGGATTAAAGATTAATGGAAGCGTTGAATTCTGAGAACAAAAATTATACTTAATTACGTAAAATTTTGAAAAAAATTAGTTTTAAAATTATTTTTTCAAATTTTTTTTCAAAATTTTGAGTTTGAAAATTTATATTTTTTAAACTATTCGTTAAAACAATTTAATTTAAAAACAAAATAAAAGGAGAAGTTTTTGGCTTTCCAAAAAGGTATAACACGGTGTTGTAAACGAACCCGTTGATTTTAAATATTTTTTTTTACAAAATAAGTCAATTTTTCAGAAAATTGCCCCTCCCGGCTAAACGGAGGGGAATAGACCCCCCCTCCCATACGATTTTTTTCTTGTCTCAACTTAACCTACACGCTCTAGCTTTTTGGCACAACGCTGGTGAATCACCCTGTATATCTCACTCTTGTACATGAATCAAATATACCACTACTGTATGAATCCAAACCACTACATTTAATTGTAAAGTGGAATATTTTACGGCAAACTCCCGCACATCTAATACCCGATTCTCCGCGAATTGAATTTTTACATTTATCGCAATTGTTCATTTTAATTTACAAATATTTTTGGTGACATTAACTTCAAATTATTTGATCGTACGCACTGACCAAAATTTAAAATTAAATATTCACAATAGCTTTAGTTTTTCCCGTATACACTTGGATCGTTTATTCACACGTCTGACTCGCTTACTATTCTCTGACATGGAGAAAATTATACAGCATTCTAAACTAGTTTTGTTTGCTGATGATGCCCTGCTTTATAGCCTATTCACACCGCACCCGTTTTGGCTATTCGTTTACCAAAACGAGTAAAGCGTTCACACCGAACATTTACTCGTTTTTGTTTGACATTTCAATTTTAAATGTCAAGTTAAAGTAATTCCTATTATTTAAGAAATTATTGAAACGAGCACAAAGAAATTGAATTTTTGAATTGCAACCAATTAAAACTGATAAAGCAGCATAAATTAACCTATGGAAGCCCTTGTCGGTGCTGATATCAGTTTGATTGGCTATTCTGCCTACTTGGTCGCCAAAAAAGTGACTGTCACCTCGAAGCAGAAGGATGTTGTGCAATACGTGTGGGAATCTGCTGCTGGCTGCTGCCCTTGGTACATGGTAGAAAGATAGTTTTGTGCGTCAAGGTGAGGACCAGGCCTAATATTTGGAGGAGAGCAAGAACAAGGAAATCGTTAACCATCGCAGTTCATTGGCTATCCAATGAAGTTGATCGTCGAGAAAGAGCCCTGCTAGGAAGTCAAGTGCAGAAAAAAATTGTTATTAACGAGCTCAATTACGAAGATGTTGGTGAGGTTGAAGATATCGACCAAGATGCCGACATATATACATTTACATATATGTATAAAATAATTTTCGAACTTTGCTTTTTTTTCTTCACGCTTCTCTTTCTCACCCTTGTTTTTAGGCGATTCCAACCCTTCCTTGGTCACAAATACCAGGAATTAGCAATAGCCAGATGACGTTGTAGTAATTGTATTTCTTCGTGTCCACGCAATTTCATGCATTCCTCCACTAAGTTCTTCGAATGACTTTGAGAACTTTGTGCTGATAAATACACGACCACGACGCACGTACAACTTCATGTACTCGAAGAGGAATAAAGAGCAGGGCAAGGGCACGGAATTAAAACCAACCATCCACAGAGAAGTGTTTCACAGCCAAATGGTCCCCCCAGTCGTTGGTCAGGGTTTAGTAAAACTGTCCATATTCCTCCTTGTTAATATCATCTTGATTTCTGGTCCAGATGAATTTACTCTTGTTAAACTCCTCGTCTTCTGTGTGCCTACCTAATTATAATAAAAAAGAACAGTGGTATACAAACATTTGTAAAAAAAAAAATATTACTTACCGCTGCCACGAAAGAATGTCTTCAAACAAATTGCAGAAAAATAATGAATTTGTTTTGACAGCAAGCCATCAGCTGTTCTATTTTTTGAGTATCTATTTACAATAACATCACAAAAAGATCTGTTCGTGTAGTTCATCTTGAAATTGCAACTCGTTTTCCAGTCGTTTTGCGGAAAACGAGTCGTTTTGCAAAACGAGTTGGGTATCACAAATGTATGGGAAAACGAGTCGTTTTGGGTAGTCGTTTTGCGGAAAACGAGTAATTGCTCGTTTATGGTTTGGTGTGAATAGGCTATTATATAGCAGGTAAGGACATAAAAACAATAAAAGATAATATTCAAAGTGACTTAAGTGGAATATATAAGTGGTTGAATATGAATAAACTTTTACTCAATACGAATAAAACTAAATTTATGGTAATAAATAATCTTTCCTCATTACAACAAATAAGCTTATCCATTGATAATGTACTGATAGAACAAGTAACAACAATTAAATAACTTGGCATAATATTAGATAATAAACTATCATTAAATGAACATATAGACTATATTTGTAAAAAAGTGTCTAAAAAATTGGGAGTTCTTAGAAGAACTCGTAGAAACATTTCTAGAAATAGTGCAATAAAAGTGTTTAATGTAATTGTCAAAACCCATTTTGAATACTGTGCGAGTCTACTATATCTGTGTAATATTTCCCAAAAAAACAGACTTCAAAAGCTACAAAACAAATCTATGCGCATTATCCTTAAGTGCAATCGGTATACGTCAATTGCATCTATGTTCGAATCCCTTAAATGGTTGAACATAAGCCAAAGACTTTTTGTGATTGCAATGATCTTCGTTTTTAAAATAAAACACAACTTGTGCCCAGAATATCTCAAATCCAGTATCACTGAAAGAAGAGTGGTACAATACAACTTACGGAACATCGAAGAGTTCAACATAATTCGGACCAGAACATCTAGAGCCCAAGCTACTATACTCTATATGGGACTACAAGCATACAACAATCTACCTTTCAACATAAGAAATATTAATGTCTTAAATCAATTTAAAACCCAAATTTGTGTGTATGCAAAATCTTTTATTAACTAAAAATCCCTGAAGATAAATTATTTGAATGTAAAAATACCTTGAAATATAAATATTGCTTTGTAACAAATAATGGCCTTTGAGCCAAATAAATTTCAAAATTCAAAAAAAAAAAAAAATATATAATGGTGCGCTTTGATTTAAAAACTATTTACAAGCAATACAACAAACTACTTTCCAGCCCCAGCAGGGCAGCTTGCAAAGTATTGTAAAAAAGAATGTTTTTGGATTCTTTGTATAAAAAAACTATTGTAAACATAAAAAAAAAAATACAAATAACTGCAAATATTCTTTGGCTTTGAAAAAAAGTTAACTTGACTTCGCTAAATCTTATATTTTGGAAGTTCTATGAAATATTACATTCATACCACACTACGAATTTGCCTTTTTGTCATAGTTTTGTATATTTTTTTTTGGGAATAAATAAATAAGTAAATAAAATGCACGACAGGGTCGCACGTACTTGCTCTGTTGGTGCAATAGTACGATGAAAACAAACTTTTCGATCAATAAGAACAATTCATTTTTGAAAAAAATTGCCTAAAACTGGAAAACTCGATATACGGGAGCTAACGTTAAGAAACCATTAATATTTAAAATTACAATTTCCGCTATTATCATGTATAGCCAAAAACTAAAAATGCAGTTTTGTTTGAAGTATTCTATGTATGTTACATACAAAGATTCATAAAAATCGGGGGAGCCTTTTTTGAGTAAATTAGAAAAAATGAAAAAAAATTAAAAAAGAGAAAATAAAAAAAATCAATGCCATCTGAAAGGAAGCTGTAAGGAACTATACCAAACAAAGTTTGAGTGAAATCGATGCAACCGTTGATAACTTATGGCCATTTGAAAAAAAGCCGTTAAGAGCAGATCTCCGTTATTTGCATTTTTAGCCAAAAACTAAAATCGCAGTTCTCTTAAAAACACTAAAAGAATATAACACACAAAGTTTAATCAAAATCGTTAGAGCCATTTTCGATAAAATTAGAAAAAACCAAAAAAAGTTGGCTAAAACTCAACGGCTCGTTGTATGGAAGCCACCGTTTCGAAAGGCTTCAGTGAAAAATTTACTAAACCATCCTATAGAACACTATGAAAAACAAAGTTGATTCAATCAAGCCGTTGTGAACTTATGGCTATTTGAAAAAAAGCCGTTAAAACCTGATTTTCGTTACGACCAAAAAAAAACAAAAAACGCAGTTTTGTTAGAAATGCTTAAAGTTAGCTAAATTTTAAATTTAATCAAAATCGTTAGAGCCGTTTTCGAGAAAATCCCAATTGAAAAAAACCGTTACTTGAAAGGTACCAGTTTGAGCCGGGCTAAAACAAAATAAAAAAACCTCGACAATGGTTTTTCTTCAAACTGCTATATACCAAGTTTGAAGAAAATTCGTCAAGCCGTTTAGGCTGTAGCATGACGTGAAAAAGCGCACATCCGCACAGACACACAGACGCACAGACAGAACGACGGACGGTATGGCGAAAACCACTTTTTTGGGCTTCAATGTCACTTTTCGTTGTAATTTTATAACTCAAGAACGGGCTCACCTATCCAAACCAAATGCCTAGGCTTTGTTCGGACTGTTTAGTAGATGGTTTAGGTGAAGTTTGCATAAAATCGCTCGAGCGGTTCTAATATATAAAAATCAATGCCACTTTTCGTTGTAATTTTATAACTCAAGAACGGGCTCACCTATCCAAACCAAATGTTTAGGCTTTGTTCGGACTATTTAGTAGATGGTTTATGTGAAGTTTGCATAAAATCGGTCGAGCGGTTCTTCATTTATCACTTCATTTATCCTTTTTTTGTAACAAATGAATTGAATAAATGGCGGATCTTTTTTTAATGGGGATTTAACTGTCAAATTGAAACTTTTTTCAGATGGGGACTGTGCTATAAAATTGAATTTTGGACGTGCTTGGATTAAAGCTAATTGTCAGCGATAATTATTGCTTTGGGTTTATATTTTTATTGTTCAGTGCATTCATACAAACGGTGTGTCTTGAATTGTTCAAATAGGTGCCATGAAATAAGGTAGATAGCAATAAGGTCGAATCGGTTTTATTTCGCAAAAATATGGAAATAGAGGCGAATTTGAGTTGTTTTCTTAGTCGACTGTATTTCCAAAAAAAATGGTAATAATGTCGATCACCATTTCGGTTTTATTTCCAGTCAATGCACAAGGGAATTTCATTCGATGATATTTCCATTTTGGTCGATGTTGTTTCCATTTAAAAAAAGACAATTCTACATTATTACCAACAAAATTTATGTTTATATCTTCCTTATTTGTATATTAAGCAATTGTTTAAGTTAAAATAAATGAAATATGATTATGGAAAAATAATTTTAGCATTATTAAGAAAGCTTGATTTAAAACTACGTTTTATTACGGATTTTGGAAATAAACAGTAGTGAATTATATATTTGAGTTTTCAATCAAGCCTTTCGAATAAATAGTAGTCAAATATTCGCGTATAAATCACTAGGACAAACTTTCAAATACGTTGTAATCTAATACAACGTATTTGAGGGTTTGTCCTTGTGAATGAAATGAAGGGACGAATTTGTTCACACGGACAACTTTTGTTGCTTTGACTAGGTCCGGTAGTGTTGAAAACCAATACCTTCAGGACACAAGAACAAGAACGTTGTGTTCTTTGAACTCTCAACAAAAAAAGATCATTTAAATTTTCGCAAAAAAAAGTTGCCTTACAGACAAAATTTGCACATTTTTTTAAAAGACATCTCACATCTCATTTTCGATTAATATTTTGATGCTCTTGAGGAATGAGAGGCTCTTACATTTTACCGTCGAATTCGAGCAGAAAACGACATGCTTTCCAACCTTCGTCTCAATCTCTCAATAGAAGTAAATAGCGATTATGGGTGTACACATTTGACAATTTTTGAACCACAACCTGCTACCTAACCAAGGAACTAAGACCGAAATGTTCATCTTTTTACTTCAAAACTGACCGATAGTTAGAAAGCATTAAAACATTAATGCATATTAAAACTTTTGACTTAAACGCCCCTTAAAAGTGGCGGTGTCCTAAAAATTTGTAAAAATGAATTTAAAGCACTAACTGAGCTTAGATCGTTAGCCAATTTTTAGTCATATGTATGTGTAAATCTACAGCCACAGCCAAAAATTAATGTGTTTGTTTTCATACACAAGTAGTTTTACTTTTCTTTGTATAAATAGACTACACATTTTGTCATTTATTTACTCTTGCAATATATCAATAAAAATAAAATAACTATCCCCCTACCAAAGCTAAGGTGGTTATTTTATGGAAATATAAGACTTGTGTCATTTCTTAAACAAGTGTTGTCCTTCGAGCAGGATTTTCAGAAGATTGAACATAGTGAAGCTCCCTGGGGTGGATAATTTTTCGAATTTTGCTGACTCTTGACTTCGCAAATTTGTTATCAATCTCTTTGTTAGTTCTTACCCAAGGTAAGGTGGTGTCTTCATTTTGATCTATCAAAATGTAGTAATTTGCCTCGATGGAATCCCGAAGGCTCTTTGCCTTGTTGTGTTTCCAGCTTTGTATGGTTAACTCTAACCTCCTCCAGCTGGACGATGACATCTTAAAGGTTATCTATAACCCTTTGAATTTTGTTCATTTTTTTTTACTTAACCACTGGGTTATAATAAATATATATATAGGTTAACTATAACCCTTTGAACTTGAAATGACACTTGTCTATAATAAATATGTATGTATATAGATTCTCTTGCTTTAACCATTTATTGCGAGTGATCACCTACTGTCTTCGCTGGACTTGTAAGATAAAAAAAACAACAACGAGATTTCAGAGTCGAAATTTCCCAATTCAACATATCAAGACTTTTTCCAAAAAAATACTGGCTAGCCTGCTTAACACCATTTATTGGGGGAGGATTTCCTTTGCCAATATTCCAGAGAGCCAACGCCACCAAATTATATTAACAAAATGTTACTTAGTGGACTTGATCGTTCGCCAGATTCACCATGATCACCGTCATAGCGGGAATTCCTTGACAGAGCACCTAATGAGTGAAGAATACTGGATCCCTGCTATTAGATCTCGTGTAAAGGAATGTATTCGATCCTGTCCAGTTTGTATCCGATGGAAGGCTAAAACCATCCAGCCTATTATGGGCGATCAACCACCTGGGACACCATTTCACTTTAATACTCAGCGTAGCTTCAAGAACTCTGTAATCGATGCTGGCCACTCATCTGAAAGTGTTGGTCCAATTACAAAACGCTGGTTACAAGTACAGCAGCTTCAGCATACATTTTGGAAAAGATTTCACCAAGAAAATCTCTAACATCTACAGAAAAGAAACAAATGGAAGTTTGCAACTCAAAACCTTGGTATCGGAGATGTAGTATTACTTCAAGAAGCGAGCGTTATGCCTTCAGACTGGAAAAGGGGTCGAATCATTGAATGCTATCCTGATGAAAAAGGCAATGTGCGCAGAGTTGATATAAAGACAACGAAACGGGAAGTTGTGCACCGCGCAACAAATCGATTGGTCCCAATATTTCCAGATGACACCGAGGAAAAGCAAGCCCTAAGAAGAAGTAACCGGGTGCAAAATCGCACAACTACGCTACTTACACGTGTTATTTTGCTTTGGCTTTCCCTTACTTATCCAGAAACTAGCGCTTATTCCATTCAACCTCTTACTCCTGGAATTAACATTCAGCGTTTAGGAAATGCATCGATGAAGCTCTTCGACCTTGAATTTTCAGTAGAAACTTCTCTGAATATCACTGCAGATTTACATGCTATTGACACTCTTCTTCAAGATTTCAAACTATTTTGCAATCAATATGACAACACTAAATACAGCCAATTAAACCAACATTGTCAGGCTGTAGAACAAGCTCTTACGTTAGAAGCCACGAGAATTAAGGAAGGTATCATCGCAAGCTATCCCAAAGGATGACCAAAACGCGGTGCCATCCCTGCGGTAATGAAAGGACTTGTTAAATACGCTCCCCAAGTACTAATGACTGCCGGTATAGCCTATCAGGCTGTGGAGAACAATCAGCTGGAACAACAAATTACCCAGCTGAAAAACAAAATAAGTAAGGTCTCCTATCTAATAACAAATATCACCGACTTAGAGTTTAAAGCCGTGGATACACAGCTTGATGAACTCATAGAGCAGCAGCAGCTGCTTCGCATTCAGGAGGAAATAAATACCTACTCATCGAGCATTCAGTTACTCATCAGTTCCATTCAGGCTAATCACCAAAACATCGAAAACATTCGCCCTTCTACTGAACTAATGGAGCACGTCAGCAGAATGAACAAAGGTTTGAACTTTTGTATGCTGCCACCTGTATCTAATATACCTCTTTTATTTACTTACAACAAAATAGCAAAATTTATCCGTCAAGACATGGTTATTGTAACATTCACTATACCTATAGTTAAACCTAAAATCTTTTTCGAGTTTATTTTTATTAATGTACCAACCATTGACTCCCAAGCTATTCTCCTAGGCAATGGAAGTCTTGTACAGCAAATTATGATTAGTTCAGACAACGGAACATTCTTTGAGCCATCTCAACCCATAGATCTGGGCAACGGAATATACGAAGACGTTAAGGAGAAACAATTAGATGAGTGCTGGAAGGAAGTCCTCAAAATTCCCACTCGTAAATCATTTTTGACAACCTGTAACACCACTAAGGTCAACACCGAATACAATATAATTCATGTTTTTAAGGGTTATCTTGCAGTCATCTACAGATCAAAAGAAAATAAATTTAATTTGATGTGCAATGACTCTATCATTCCAATCATAACAAAGGTAAATGTCGTACGATTCCAACGTTGCACTATTTCCAGCAATTCATCCCAGGTGGTTTCTCCAATGGAAGATGTCGTAAAAATAATTTCTGATAACGCTACAACAGTTGCAGATAATTTGTCACCGCCAAGACTTGCGATACAAGAACGACTCCCAAACGACCCACGTATTGCTTTACTTAAAGCAGAAATTTCAAATGAACTTGAGGATGCCAATGGGATCTCCCTGGACCATCAGTACTGGTACTTGGGAGGCGCTTTATGTGCCATTCCCTTTTTGTTTACAATTATTTCAACAGTTGCTATTCAGAAAACTCTTTTTAAGACAAGAACAATGGATGCCAATATAAGTTACCTCAGCAAGGAAGACAAGATACCTGGTAGCTGGGCACGGACACACGCCAACACAAATGATCCAGTATCCATTACTATCACCGAAGCAAATTGACTAATTTTGCACCTTTTTCTGGCGGGAGATTGTTTACGAATCCAAATAATGCACTACCAATAATAATGTGCTGACTGCATTAACCTACTTTTAAATAATAATTATTTGCTATATTAATCAAATTACCAAGCTCAGCACTTTTCTTTGTATAAATAGACTACACATTTTGAAATTTCTTTACTCTTGCAATATATCAATAAAAATAAAATAACTATCCCCTTACCAAAGGTAAGGTGGTTATTTTATGGAAATATAAGACTTGTGTCATTTCTTAAACATAAGCATTGATATTTTATAAAAACAATATTAATGGTTTTTTATGAAAAGTGGGCGTCAGCCCACTATACCGTATACTGTATTATTTCTCTATGTTACAAACTCCACACCAACTACAATATACATATCTAGAGAATAGGGTATAATGACAGCAATATATAAGCTAGACAAAATACAAAGACTAGCAAAGGGAAAACTTTCGCTCCTCAGCAGCTTGGAAAATCATAATGATTTTAGTGCCCAGATGTCACAATCCCCACATATAACTTCACACAGAACTTCTCTATAGTCATCTCCCCCAGGGAAGCCTGGGAAAACTTTAAACCACACCCTTCTAGCGAAGATTTAAGAATGTACTGTTGGTATTTAACGAATTCAAATAAATAAATAAATAAAAGATCTGGTCTGGTATACGGATATGGCTCAAAAATGGAAACAGGTACTGGTTCCGGTATTTTTGGGGAATCACCTTGCGCGAACCTCTTGGTCAGCCTTGGTCTTCATTCGTCCATATTCAGAGGCAGAGTTCTTCGCTATTAACGAATGCGCGAGAATAATATGTCACTCGAACGCCAAAAAAAAAAACAATATTCATCTTTTCAGACAGCCAGGCTGCCTTAAAAGCTCTGGATTCACCTGTCATAAGATCAATGCTAGTCCAAGAGACTGATTTAGTACTCACTGAACTTGCAAGGAACAATTTTGTGATTTTCCATTGGATCCAGGCACATAAGAGGTATGATGGTAATGAACCCTTGATGATTGTAATATCGGTTATTATTACATATATACAATGTCGAACTGCCTTTAATATGGCGATATTGTAAAAGTCTAACGTACATGTTTATGAGTTATGAAACTCATTCTTTCTCTTTTCGAAATCACTTAAGCGTTTTCTAGACTAATACTAGACGATATAAGAGGCCCTTCTCCTGTTAAAAAAAAAATTAACATCATGATTCAATCTAAGTAATTTTGTCAACAATTTTAGACAAGTCTGCGAATTGCCAAAAAGCTCGAATCATCACTTGTAGCTAAAATTTGGCAGGTCATCGAAAGCTAAATCAGTAATGTGTATGCGAAAAACCATCAACTAACTCCCTAAATTTTCTCTTAGCACATCTTATTTAACCCGAGAGCAGCTATTTTTCTTTTGTGTTCTTCGCAGTTTGATTCTTGTCCGAATTAGTCTATACTTTCAGCAACCGGTTTTAAACAAAAATGTGAGCTATAGTTTGGCTCGATCTTTGTACTAGGCTTAAGAAAGTCCTCTATTGCATATAACCATTAAGGAGATGGCGAGTTCAGCGCTCAAAGTTCGAGTGAAACAAATGATTACACTAACGATCTAGTACTATCAATTTTAAAGTCCTTTTCTAAACTCTATCCAGTAGATGTAAGGATATTTAAGGAGCACCTGACCAAATATGAGCATTATTTTCAAGTTTTGGTCTAATTACCTATGTTAAGATTGTTGCTAGATCAGAAGTACCTTTTTTTATACATTTTAATTGTGAACAACCACAAACTTTAAACAATCTGTGCAATCAATTTGTTTTTAATTTTAAGAATGCTGTTGACACCATGATTAAAGAAAAGCAAGTATACCATATAATAACGCGGAGTGGTTTAACGAAGAACTCAGAATAGCAAAGTTAACGAAAATATACTTATATAGGCAAGCAGTGTTGACCAACGATGGAAACGCATGGTTTATGTATCAGTATCAGCAGTATAGAAATCATTTCAAACGAAACATTCGGCTAACTTAATCAAACTTTATCAAAAGTCAAATCGATTCGGCAAGTTCATAAAAAGATCTGTGGCAAAAATTAAAGAAATATGTGCTTAAGAAAAATAATGATACAATATCGGAGGTACAAATAGAAAATGGTACTGTGAAAAATTTTATGTGAAAAATTCAACAGTTTTTTGTGCAATCTATTAATGAAATAACCCAATCTGTGATATACTGTGATTATACGAATTTAATTGAAGAGTGCAGTACAGATTTTAAGTTCAGACTAGTCAATATTGAAAATATTAAATGTGCAATAAACAAAATAAAGTGACTTTAATTTTATAAGTGTCAAAATGGTAAAGGAGAAACTAAATACAATTGGCCCAGTGATTTAAAGAATTATAAATGTAGGTACCCCTAGGTGCCGGGATTTTTTCACAATCTTGGAAAGAATCGCTTATAGTGCCAATAAAGAAGTTCCCAAATGCAAATCTTTAAGTACCTATAGACCAATAAATATGATGTCCCTATATGAAAAAATATTAGAAAAAACGGTAGTTGAGTGCTATGACCTCTTAAATCATGATTTTGCGCAAATCACTCCTGTGATACTTGTCTGAACTTTGTGTTAAACAATCACAGACCTTCAACAAAAATCCTTTTTAATCGTAAAGTAGTGTTTCTTATAGATTTTCGTATGCGGGAAAAATACCCAAAAAATTCTATCTCCTAAGATTTTTTTTTTAATTTCCGATAGCTCTCACGTGAACTGATTGGCCCCTATTAGTGTGGTTTCAGGCCCGGTAAGTCAACCGTCGACCAAATTTTCACACTTCGGCAGATTTTGGAAAAGACCCAAGAATTCCAGATCGATACTCACCACGTCTTTATCGATTTTAAAGTCGCCTATGACAGCGTGAACAGGAACGAGCTATACATGAGCCATGTCGCTTCTTGGCATCCCTGCTAAACTCGTTCGATTGTGCAGGATGACTATGGAGAACTCGCGCTGCTCCGTCAAGGTTAGTAAGAACACCACCGACTCATTTAATGTCGAGAAAGGTTTACGACAGGGTGACGCGCTGTCATGTTACCTCTTCAACATCATTCTTGAGGCAATCGTACGCAACTCGCATGTCAACACCAGCGGTACGATTTTTTTAGATCCGTTCAATTACTTGGCTATGCTGATGATATTGACATTATTGGAAGAATGAAGCGCGCTGTCAGTGGAGCATTCGCAAGTGTTGAAGTGGAAGCCGCTCGAATGGGTCTGGCTGTAAATGAAGATAAAACAAAGTATATGCTGTCCTCGGGTGAAGTAGATCATCACCGTAGGCTCGGACAAAACGTCACAATGGACAGATATAACTTTGAGGTTGTCAAGGACTTTGTCTATTTGGGTTCCGCTATAACCTCTCAGAACAACATCAGTGAAGAGATCACTCGAAGAATCACTCTTGCCAATCGCTGTTTCTTCGGGCTAAGAAGGCATCTTAGTAGTAAAGCCCTCTCTCAAAGGACCAAGGAGACACTATACAAGACCCTTATCATCCCAGTCCTGCTGTATGGGGCAGAAGCATGGACACTGACACAATCGGATGAATACAGGCTGGGGTGCTTTGAGAGAAAGATTCTTCGGGTGATATTCGGTCCTGTATGTATCAATGGAGTATGGAGAAGAAGATTCAATGGCGAACTGTACGGGCTATACAGCGGCATTGACTTGGTGAAGAAGCTGAAAATACAGCGGCTTAGATGGCTGGGCCATGTGGAGCGTATGGACGAAAACGCTCCTGCCCGACGAGTCTTCAATTCCAACCCGGAGGGCCGACGCAGTTCTGGAAGACCCCATCTAAGGTGGCGCGATCAAGTGGTAAACGACCTCAACCAACTTGGTGTGCGCAACTGGAGGCCACTGGCTAGGGACCGGCTTAGCTGGCGAGGATTGTTGGTTGAGGCCGTGGTACACAATGGACTGTCTGCGCCACCTTAAGTAAGTAAGTAAGTCTCAATAAGTTATGTAGGTACCTATTCCACAAAATCTTGTACATTTTTATTCATTTATCAGTCGCGAATTCATTGGCCAAAATGTTCATATTTACTAGTACCTATATTACATTACATTATAACATTAGACAATCTTTATACCAGTGGCGTATAGAGAAAAATAAAATCTCAGCAATTTACGAAAATTTTTCAGTTAATCAAGCACATTTTGATGAAAACACCTAAATACTAAAGGTATCTTGGAGGCTTGGGGGACTTGAGCCCCTAAGTCCCCCTTCAATACACGAGTGCTTTATACAAGACAGAGAAATAGACAGAACAGAAGATAGAAGGAACAAACACTTGACAGTAGCAAGCGTTTGGTTTCTAACGGTCTACCATCCATTTTAGAGAAAAGGTTCCACATGGCTTTGTAAGGTTGTAAATGTAAATAATGACAAAAACTTTATCATAGAAATAAAAAAATTATGCATACTGATTTATTTCCTTACTTCAGATTTTTTTTTTAACTTTGGTATCAGAATTTTTCCATAATTTGTATTAATGTAAAATGAGGAGATAGAAAAAAACTAATGCCAGATTCGTGTTTAGGAGACCTCAAAACCATATAAATCAACACTGAAGTCAAAAACGGAAAAACAAAATTTGAATTTGTAGGTCTGTAATTGGAGAAGGGAAATAGACGAAAAAACCTTGTGTTTGCTGTTTTCGAAACTGTAAATCATGAAATCTTGTATACAAAATTAAAATGCTACGGTATAAAGTCTGTTGAACTAATATGGTTTAAATCATTCATATCAGGGAGAACTCAACGGACCTCACTAAACGGTCATATATCATCAACAGTCAGCGTAGGAATACCACAGGGTACAATACTGGGTGTGTGGTTATTCTTAATTTTTAAAAATGACATGAGCAAAATATTACAATCATCGAAACTTGTCCTATTTGCTGAGGATGGGTTGCTCTACTTTTCTGCTACGGTGTGCTTAGCAGAAATAAACCAAGATCTTGAGAAAGTAACCACATGGTTAAAAATGAACAGATTGGTGTTAAATGTTACAAAAGCTAAGTATATGATGTTCAAGTTGTCCTGTAAGTTCGTATCCAAATGTTAATATATCATTAAACAATGAACAAATTGACCAAGTTTAGACGAAAAACTTCATTTTACTGATCATGTGAGCTATACATATAGGTATGTAAAAAAAATCTAAAAAAGTTGGTGTCTTGAGGAAAATAAGAAAAAACATCTCAATGAGAACGGCAGTAAACTTATGTAATGTAAACCCCAATTTGATTATTGTGCTAGTTTATTGTGTGTCCACAAAATCACAAAGATAGATTACAGATAATGCAAAACAAAGTTATGAGAGTTATTTTAAAATGTAGCAGATATACACCAATAAGAACTATGTTGAATTCACTTAACTGGCTAAATGTAAATCAACGTATTTTCATGTTATGTATGATATTTGTATTTAAAATTAAAAACAATATGTATCCCGGTTACTAATGTGGAAATGTACAAACTAATGCAGTAGTAGAATACAATCTGAAAAACAGTGGAGATTTAAGAATAGAAAGATCAAGAACAATGAGAGGTCAAAGAATCATTTTTCAAATAGGCTTTCAAGGTTTCAATAAGGAATACTAACAACATCAGTGAATTAAAAAGAAAACTTATAGAGCATGTTCAATTTACTATATACTAAAACAAATAATATTATTTTAGGTTATGAAATTGCAAGCTAAATAATTGAAACATAAAAACTGTAACTATAAATTATTATTTTATTATATTACCTATGCATGAGACTGATATAATTATAATTTTATAATAAAAATTGTAAACTAAATGGCTTTTTAAAGTTAAATAATGTACATTTATTCATTCATTCAACAAAAGTTATTGTAGGTACTATCAAGAAAACCTAATCAGTTCGCAGCATTTTTAACAACGTCGAATACCTATGTTATCATGGGCAATACAAGGACCTATTTCAACCGTAAAATGTGACTTGCGAGTTCTCATTCCCAAGGAATCACTACTTTATTTTATGATAGTGGAAAATGCTGTAAGGAAAAATATTTTTAAGGTTGACAAGTAGTGATAGGTACATGTCAAGCGACAAAACGGCTTAGATTAAAGCTTGAACTTTATCTTTATAATACCTGTTTAACATTATAGTCCCAAATTTGCTCTGAGAAACAACTTTTGCAGAAGCTGCATGCGTGAAGCGGAGAAGGGGACAATTTTGCATCTCATATACGGGTAAATGCTACGTACTGCCCAACAGACGAAAAGTGTATCTAAGTTTTCGACTAGGTAGGTACCATATGATTGAACTATGCTTTTCGTAAGAAGACCCAATATTTTCCGAAGCAGGGGAACAACTTTGAGAAATCGCAATCGGCTTCTTTTTTCTGAGTCCATAGATTTTTCTGTAAGCTAACAGCCATCTCAACATTGTATTTATTATTGACATATATACATACATACATATCATTCTCGACTCTGGTAAAATTGAGAAAACAGCATTGTTGGCACTGGACTCAAGAGACTCTTGTTGGCTTTCTTGGTTACGTAGTTCTTTTTGACAAGTGATATTATTTTAAGCCAATTGACACAAAAGAATATAACCAAAAGTGGCCTGACCTGCGTCCAACCGAAACCAAATACCTTTATAAATTAATTGCAAATTTGTTACATAGGGACACATACCTAAATATTTACATAAATAGTTTCCCTAATTAAATTATTATTAATTAATTAATTACCTACGCTTAGCGATTTTCCTATCAACTCTTGTTTTTAACATGAGGGACCATTTCAGTTTAGTACATATTCTAATTTTGCACTTTGTTTTCAACTCTTTGAGACACGTGCTGAAGCAAGGCAGAGCCAGGACCTTTCACATTAAACAAATATAAAACCAGAAAGGAGCTAAACATCTCCCTAGTCCCGATTTATTGAAACAAAATATTATCTGCCGCCCACCACACCTTTTCATAGAATTTGCTTGTTAAAACAGCCTGAAACAACAACGGAAAAATCCCACATCAAACATTTTTGGCTTATTTATAAATTGTTCTCATTTTATAATAAATTTGGAACACGAAAATAAATGCAAAAGCAAACCTATTTTTTTAATTTTTTTTTCTATTTGGTTTTCGCACTGGGGAAAATGGAGAATAACGCAGAAAAATCGAAATATCTCGCATACACATCGCCTTTGTACTTCGCTTCGCTCCTCTGCTGGTTCCCAGGTAAGGATGATGACTATGGTTGTGGTTGATTGCCAACTTGCTAGCCATAGCCACTAACTTAATGAGCGATCAAGTATATTAAATATTTTCTACATTAAATTGAAATAAAATCACACAATTCAATTGTCAGGTCAGCGGCCAGTGTAAGCTTTCAGAGACAAGACCAGCGCTAAATTCTTTTGTCTTTTCGTAGTCGAAGACTTCGTTGTGCAAATATATTTTTTTTTCATTTTTTTTATTACCTTTTGCGAGATATATGCTCTGGAAAAATTTACAATTTTCTTTATGAATTTTGCACGTTTTGGTAAGAGGAACTGCAATCCAACTTTTGTAATGAATTGTTTGCATTTACGGCGCAAAGATTTTGGTTGAATTAAATTTTATTAATTTACAAAATGGAGATTAATAACTCGCGAAATAAATTACAAAAATTGTGTTTTTCTTTTTTCTCACATTCGCGGCGGAAGAAAAATATTACATACCGACACCTCTATATGACATATTGGAAAAAAAGTTTAATTTCGAATCAAATATGAACGGGGCAAATCGCATCCAAATAGAAAATGAATGTGAATGTGGGGTGAATATCGAAAATGGCGGTCTAGCGGTTTTCGATTCGAGGAAGCAAGATGTCATTTTGTCCCAAACTACTCATCCATACACACACACTTCTGTTTAAGGGCGTTTGCATTTTTTCTTTCCATTTTTGCCGGTCGACCTAGAGGAATTCCTTTATGAATTTCGCTTCAATCATTAGGTCTGTTTGTTTACCTCCGAAAACAGCCAATTTCTGCCAATTTCTGCCGAATCCTGTTCGATAACTCACAAATTCGGTAGTTTTAGGCAGAAGAGAGCGCTCACGAGAGAGAAAAACATTTGCCCTTCCTGCCAATTTTAGCCCAAGAAATTTCTTCGGGTAGAAATGTGAGTTCTGTCAAAACTAGAATTTGACAATTAAAAAAAAAAAAAAAATTTATCATTTGCGGTTTTGCGTTTCATCACGTGGTTTTTGCGTCCTGTGTGTATTTAATTGAAATTTATATTGTTTTATTCATTTTTCAAATTTAAAATTCGGAAAATCACGACAAAAAACCAAGTTAAATATTTATTTTTTCTTGACGTTTTAATTTTTTGACGTTGAACACAATTTTTGTGTTCAACCCGTTCGTTTACTTTTTCACGAATTTTCTCTCATTGAGAGAATTTGAGAGAATTTCATCCCCACTCTTCAATATTTGACAGACTTCCCATTTTAGCCCACAACAGTAAACAAACGAACCTATTGTATATGAAATCTATAGTAATATGGAGAGCAGGATCGACTGTGGCGACACCGTGAGACTCAATGAAGAAGAAATTTCTTCGTCATTGTTTCGCTTGCCTTACTAAGCACATATCACAATGGTAAAGCTACAGCTGTAGAGCGTAGCACTGTCAAAGTTAAATTTAATCCATATTGCACGGCAGAGGAGAGATGTTGAGGTCGTGATAGAGGACGGTTGTGCTGTGCCAAGCACTGCCGTCCATTAATCTCGAAAGTCCCGCAACCTTCAGCACCGCTAGAAGTCACTTCACGGTTATTAACTGTAACTTTGGGGAGAGTGTACAGTTAAAGTAACAGGCTGAGCGGTAACTTTCGGTATTAACATCCACCGCAAACTTGGCGAATGCGAACAACGTGTTCTGTAGTAGCAACTGTAAATCATCTTTAGTCGGCTACAGAAATCTACAAGGAACACTTTGTCTGGAGTTTTAACCAAAGCCCATCAACTGTAAAAAAAAAAAGGCACTACATTTAACATTGGTGTGAGAGCAAGAAGCACCACAACCGCAAACAGCAGTAACGTCATTATGCAGCAACTTGTTTTATAAAATATTCTATTCACATAGAAAACGTTTTCAAATTGTCTCTATATTCTAACCAGTAATTGTTAATTTATACAGTAAAGTAATCGTCTAAAAGGAAATATTTTTTGTGAACGTAATTCGTGATTTCATGTTACAAATGCGATTTATTCAATTCTCGTAACCCAATAGAGTGTTCCTGCT
This sequence comes from Platycheirus albimanus, assembly GCA_916050605.2. Lineage (NCBI taxonomy): Eukaryota > Metazoa > Arthropoda > Insecta > Diptera > Syrphidae > Platycheirus > Platycheirus albimanus. The sequence goes on along the minus strand of OU696698.1, from coordinate 47,752,974 downwards.
CTAAAAAAAACTTTTTGTTCATTTAATAATTCTTTTATTTCATGTATTTTCAATGTGATTTCTTTTTACATACAACAAGATATAGAGCGTATTCGCTCTTAAAATTCCAATCAAACGAAACAAATCTATATAGTCTATATAGTTTATATTTTCTGGTTATTTATTTATTTTAGGTTTATCGTAGGCTAGATTAAGTATTTATTTGTACATATGTAAATATTTAAAAGTGACAACACGTCACGCGCAACAGTTTATAGCTCCGCGAGCAAGAGCAGACAAACATTATTAATTGACAGCCATGAGGCGAACATTATAATTCCAGAGCAGGCCATACATTACAGCCGCCATTTTCTAAATATAATTGACAAAAGTATTGTATAAGTATTTCTACACTCTGTAAAATATTCTTAAAGTCTCAATAAATACATACATACATATTGCACGGCAGTATTCGTATTGAAATAGGGCAGTCCACGAATACGTCAGTGTCAATCCCTTTGAGGGAAAACATTGTTGGCGGCAAGACATTTCATACAAAATATTTTCCAAATATTTAAAAAGACCACAAAAAAAATTAATAAGTAAACAGAAAACATTTTAATTCCGAAAATTGTGAAAATTCAATATAAAAATATTTTTTTTTCGGATAATTAAATGTTTTTCCTCAAAGTGCCAGCAAAAATTATTTAGAAAAACATCTTCGTGTATAACCCTATTACAGCTTCTGCACAGAAAGTAGCTGAAGCCAAACCCGGACGTGATTGAACTTCTAGCTACTGGCAAGATAGTTGAAATACGAACGTGATGGGCTGTAAACAACAAAAAACGAAAGGGCGAATACGATGATTGATTTACTGGCTAAGCACAATGGTGTAATTGCAGCTATAGCACGTAACAATGTCAGAGTTACTGGCTGCGCACAATGGTGAAGCAGCAGCAGTAGCACGCAGCAATGTCAAAGTTAAATGTATGTAAATCGTATTGCACGGCTACAATGTGAAGTAGCAGCTGCAGCAGAGAGAGTAACTGAAGTCGACTCGACTTGAACTTCACGAACCTGCTGCGCTGCAAAACAACAACAAACCAAAATGGCAGACGTTTGTATTCGTGTATGCTGCTATGTGAGCTGCTTTTTTGACATTTACTTTGTCATTGCTGCGTGCTACTGCTGCTGCTACATTGTGCGCAGCCAGTTAATGTCAAAAAAGGAGCGCATTAAGCAGTAAACACGAACACAATGTGCAGCACTAAACCATAGAGAAAATACTATGAAGAGGCCCATCTTGTGCCTCCATTTGATTTTGCCAACAAGCTGCAGCCAAAGACGATATATATAAAGAGTCCCATCCTGTGACTTCTTTTGATTTTGCCTACAAGCTACGGCTGTCATTGGTTTCTTTTTGTTAAACATGTGTGCGTAAAAAACGCACACATAAACAAAAATCCGAATAACACCTTTGTATATATATTGAATAGTACCTTTGTATATATATTGAATAGTACTACCATTGAGTTTATATACATAGAGGAATCACGAAACATTACGTTACTACGTCACTAGGTGGCACCAGGTACACCAAATCAAGATTTTATATTTTTGTAGATCTTTTATATTTTTTTGTGCAACCCATTGACTTGTGAAAAAAGCAAAACAAAAAATGAATGCGATTTCGAGGGGTTGGTATTTTTTTATTACTTTTGCAAATTGTAGGTACCAAGATACTCGTTCATATTTGGTTTAAGGTCATGATTTTTTGTTGTTTATTTATTTTGCGTAGATTGCGATTCAATGTGTGCTTAAGTCACTATAAGAGCATAAGCTTAAGGGTAGAACTTGAAACTTGAACTTTATACAAATTCGGAAGGATTTAATTTTTTTAACATATGTATAATAACATAAGTAGTTATCCTAGATTCATATTTTCGGGTGAATTAAGCATATAGACAGATAAGGTACATACAATATTTTTTTTTGAATATGTAGGTGTAGGTACCTATATATCTGATTATACAGTTTGATTCACGAGCGTTGTGCCAAAAAGCTAGAGCGTGTAGGTTGAGTTGAGACAAGAAAAAAATCGTATGGGAGGGGGGTCTATTCCCTTCCGTTTAGCCGGGAGTGGCAATTTTCTGAAAAATTGAATTATTTTGTAAAAAAAAATATTACAAATCAACGGCTTCGTTTGCAACACCGTGTTATGGCTTTTCGGAAAGCCAAAAACTTCTTTCATTTCGTTTTTAAATTAAATTGTTTTAACAAATAGTTCAAAAAACATAAATTTTCAAACTCAAAATTTTGGAAAAAAATTTAAAAAAATAATTTTAAAACTAATTTTTTCAAAATTTTACGTAATTAAGTATAATTTTTGTTCTCAGAATTCAACGCTCTTATTAATGTTAATCCAACACTGAAAACCGTATGGCTCTACGACTTTTTGTTGCCAAGGTATTCAAAAATAACCAAATCTACTTCTTCACAAAAACACGAAAAAATTGGCTAAATGGTCACTTGTGCCATCCCGTAAGGCTAGGTTTTCTTGTTTTTGTGAAAAAGTAGGTTCGGTTATTTTTGAATACCTTGGCAACAAAAAGTCATAGATCCATACGGTTTTCAGTGTTGGATTAAAAATTAACAGAAGCGTCGAATTCTGTGAACAAAAATTAAACTTAATTACGTAAAATTTTGAAAAAAATTAGTTTTAAAATTATTTTTTCAAATTTTTTTTTTCAAAATTTTGAGTTTGAAAATTTATGGTTTTTAAACTATTCGTTTAAACAAATTAATTTAAAAAGGAAATGAAAGAAGAAGTTTTTGGCTCTCCAAAAACGTATAACACAGTGTTGCAAAGGAAGCCGTTGATTTTTAATATTTTTTTACAAAATAAGTCAATTTTTCAGAAAATTACCCCTCCCGGCTAAACGGAGGGGAATAGACCCCCCCTCCCGTACGATTTTTTTCTTGTCTCAACTTAACCTACACGCTCTAGCTTTTTGGCACAACGCTCGTGAATCACCCTGTGTAGAACCCGTCTCTTCATTTACATGGTATAAGCTAAACACTCGGTTTGGACCAATTTCAACGAAAGTTTCAAATATTTTATTACAAAAATCCTCATTTCAAACCAATTTTTTTTTATTGCAAAGTTTCTCAAAATAGTTTTCCTCTATTTTGAACAATTTTTATAAAATTAATTACGATCAATATACATAATGTACCTAATTGCAAAGTGAAATTAGTTTTCACTTTCTGCATTTTTGTTTATCCATTTCTTGACCGAGATTGTATATTTTTATGGAATACCCATACCACAGACTCATACATATTTGTTTAAAAAATTTTCGAAGCAAAGTAATGGACAAGCATGGTGCGGACTGAAGGGACATGGACAGACTCGCCTCACGTGACTGTGAGCTCACAGGTCGCAGGTATACCAAATTTTTTTAAGTGTGTGTGTGAGTTTTGTGCCAATCCTAAAGGACTATTCACATGAGATTGACCAACGAATGGACGAATTGACGAACAAATCAGATTTTAAGCATTTATAAAGCTAATTTCTTGGCTAAAACGTGACTGCTCGATAGAGATTGAATTTTAAAATAATTTAGTTCATTAAAATATGCAATTTCAATTGTTTAAATAAGTCAAATTGTGTAAAATAAATTGTTCGCCGTGAGCTACAAAGTGATTGCTACGAACTGTCAAACTCTATTCGCGTTCCACATACCATCCACAACGCAACGAATAAATTATTCGTGCGCGACTAACCTCAAAATCTCACTGTTCAATTGTGATATACGGACATGACGTTCGTTGTTCGCAACGAATAAAATAAATTGCATGTGAATGAAACGTCAAAATGGACGAATGTTCGTTCATTCGTTGGTCGTTGGTCGCTCTCATGTGAATAGTCCTTAAAGGCTTTCTGGATATAGCAACCAGACAAAAATATCAGCACAAATAACAGGGAACCAAAAAAAAAAAAAACAAGAATTCACACAAAAACAAATGTACCTATCAATTTCAACTCCAGTCCATTATTGTTGTTTTGTGTTGGTAAGATACACACATGTTGATCGTTAAGGGAGGATGCAGGATAGCAGTCCACATCTGCTTGTCGATAGTATATCCACATTCCACATGGAATCCAAATATGGTTCGTGCTTATGCTAAATCATAACGCCAACTAAGTGACGAAGTAACGCACTATTCTGTTTTCAACGAGGTGGTTCCTCTATGTATAAAAACTCAATGGTACTACTAAAAAGCTGAACGCTTCGAGCGGCATCTATCAAGAAATCTCGCAACTCCCCGGTTTGTGTATTCGGAGAGCTACAAACGCTGCTAATATAAATGGATTTGCAGATTGGAAGAACGAGAATGCTGTATACATTTTAATTGCGGGTTCGAGGGAGACAATTCACGATGATTTTTGTATAGAATGCTATGCGAAGCAAAAAACAAAAATTGTTATTAAAGTAGAGTGGGGATAACAGGTTAATGAATAAGGTGGAATGAAATAAAATAAAAGTAATATTCGTATGGAATGAAGAATGAGAAAAGGTTTTTTTGATTGTATTGGGTGTGGACGGAAAACGGTGTTTTGGTAGGTACGATTTTTGTTGAGAACATTTTTGGCGATCTATGAATATTAGAATATTCATACCTGCCAGGACTGCCACCTAAAATGAAAAAAGAAAATCTTACAATTCTCAAGTATGCCTACCTAGGTAGTATTTATACTTTTTAAAGGAAGTAGATTTATGTAGGTTTGAAGTTTGAGTAGGTTGTAGGGAAAAACTTTCTTGCCCTCCATTGACTTCGTAGAGAAACCTACTTACCCTCCAACTACAATAGATGTTCGCAACTGGTGCCATCTATCGGGCAAACCGATCGTCGACCCACATTGTGCTGAACGCACGAAAACTATTGTCCGCCATTAAATATGAGTCCACAGCTAGAATCCACCCCGACGAACAAATTCCACTTCTCATGGAAACCACTTGGCCTCCACTCTCTAAAGAGAATTTCCAAGACATGCGCAGTTCGCCATTTCCATGAAAGTGTGATTTTTGAGCGATAGGCGACCCGAATTGTCGCTACGGATATTTTTACTCGATCTACATGCAGAACTACACAAAGTGTGATTCACACGGCAATCTGCAGAATGGTATTTACACCATCCGACTTATGTAAACGTGAAGAATTTCTGCCTGACAAATGAGCTTCAGATTGCTAAATTCTCTTACCATCTGAATTACGAGTATACTCTCATCATCCAATTGAAGTTGTCAAACGTAATTGTTAGTTCAGACGTAAGTAACTTTAACTGACGCTTACACTAATGGCAATTCCGAGGCCATTCAAGGAAATCGTTTTGACAGATGAGTATTACATTGAGCGAGAACAGCCAGACGTTCACTACTGACGTCATCGGTGAAATAGGTTTATTTCCCTTCTCTCGTTCCTTACTGCACAGCAGAAACACCTGCTTAAGTCTCGTTTCATAACATTAACGACCCGACAATATAAAATGTTAATGCGATTTGATACATTGTCAAGTGCAGACACGCCTTGAATGACAAAGTTATTTTCGGCAATGGTTTTGTATATATTGGTATTTACACTTACCAAAACCAGGTCAGTTCACACACGCGAGGTAAGAACAACGTTCAGGATGAGAATGTCCATGACATTACGGTGATGACAGTTTCACTGACAGAAATGTCAAGTCGCTTGACTTTACGTCAAAATTCATTAATCCATTTTCATTGTACTGTTCATTCCTGAAATCATGTGTATTTCAACCTAATTTTATCATCTGTCACTTTCTGACATACGAGTATGCGCAGAACGTGAGAAATATCATGCTCAACTATGAAGCTTGCCATACTTACCATTTGCTCAAAACGCAGAACATCTAAAACCAGAAAAGTGTAAACAGACTATAAAAACCTACAACTACTTACCGACATTGACGTCATGGACACACGAATTTACGAACTGAAACGTAAGAGTTCTTCAACTGGAAAACAGGGCGTTGGCTGAGTGGAACGTGGAAACACAATCCAGGAAGCCAGACAAAAAGATACTCCATTTTGAAGAAGACCATTGTTGGAGAAAGAACAAATCTGCTCCAGAACACTGAAGCAAGTTACTTTTTTTTTACTTTTTTTTGCTGCTGCCATCATTTTTGATGGAAGAATAATAAGAAATAACTATCTGTATTTCTTTATTCTTCCATCCATTAAATAAACGAAGGATTTGTATACGAAACCAGGTGAGTTAGAAGAAATTTATTATTCGAGCAAAAAGTTTCGGACAATTTGTTCGGATATATATCGACCTACCGAAACCATGTGGTCAGTGTTCTTAATAGAACTTTCATTCAGGTGATCCAGGTGGAAACCCCATCGAAAAGACGGAGGATATGGTCTGGTGATCCGAGAGATATCGTAGGTGAAGGCGCAGGACTCTGCCAGGATACCGACGTGTGGATTTTATGGATAGTTTGGACCGCCAAGTCCCATATTATGTGCAAAATTCCCGACATACTTTAAAATATATGTGGCCAAAAAGATTCAGCGCCTATCACAATTTTTTTTGTTTAAAGAAATACTGCGTCTCGCATATAGAGAGCAGAAAGAGAAGAGGGTACTAATTTATGTACCCCTCACATCAACGTACACGACATATAACATTTGTGCCGGCTGGTATTCCACGTGGCAGGACCAAACTAGGCGTCGATCCGCTAGTCGGCTCGCCTACGAACGCAACCTCGCCATACACACTCACCAGCCGCACCACCCTTTTTTGTGGACATTCGGAGGATTCCATTACTGCCTCCTCATCTCACATTACTCTACCTAAGGCAACACTGGCGAGGCGAGGTGATTTGCCGAATCTTTGTCGCAAGCACCGACACCATATATTTCAAAAGGAGGGCAACAATGTATTTTATCTGTGCCGTAGATTGAGGCACTCAGCAAGACATTTCTTATCGGAACGCTACCTCAATCTTCCGAGGCACATGTCCGAGACATCCTGTTCTCCTGGAACCATAAGCTGATAACGCTCCATTGAGGGAATCTGGTACTGCCAGACATTCACCCTTCACTATCGCCCTGTCGGCGCAACATTTTCAATCACTATTATACTCCACTTCATTCTGAGGATTTCATTTCGGAACCCAGTCACGATAGGCTGAAGTAACACGTCGTGGGATTTCTTAGAACACGCCGTGGGATTTTAAGCAACATTTTCCATCTCAATTTTCATCGCGGGATATACTACACCAGGACGTCTGGCGAGTGTGTCGTCACTGATGCCGGTCCTCTAGCCTCAGCAGATCAGTATTTTCATCTCTAACATCATCAGATCCTGTACTTTATATAATATTTCTTGATAAATAAGATATCTTAAATAGGTAACGATTTGTTTTGTCTGTGTTATAAATGCATGGGTGATTTTTTAAGAGGTTTAGAACTTTAAAAAAAAAAAAACACAAAAAATTCGAAAAAAAATGAATGAAATATTTATTTGAATCGATAGTTTGAACCTTGCAATTTAATGTTTAAAGATAATTTCATGCAAATGTTGACCGCGGCTGCGTCTCAGGTAGCCCATCCGCTGAGTCCAATTTTGGCATACTCTTTCACACATATCGGCCGGTATCTCACGAATGACTGCATGGATGTTGGCTTCCAGTGCGCCAATCGAAGCAGGCTTGTCCCTATAGACATTAGCCTTGACATACCCCCACAAAAAATAGTCTAATGGTGTCAAATCGCACGATCTAGGCGGCCAATTGACCGGCCCGAAACGTGAAATTAACTGTTCACCAAACTCGCCTCGCAATTGCGCCATTGTTTCGCGTGCTGTGTGGCATGTGGCACCGTCTTGTTGAAACCACATATCATGCAAGTCAAGAACTTCCATTTCGGGCAAAACAAAGTTTGTTATCATCGCTCGGTAGCGTTCACCATTGACAGTAACGCTGCGATTCGCATCATCTTTGAAGAAATATGGCCCAATAATGCGGCCGGCCCATAAACCGCACCAAACAGTGGCTTTTTCGGGATGCATTGGTAGCTGTTGCAATGCTTCTGGCTGATCTTTACTTTAAATGCGGCAATTTTGCTTATTTACGTACCCATTCAACCAAAAATGAGCCTCATCGGTGAACACAATTTGAACAATTTGAACATTTCGAACCGAGCACGAATTTTGATAGTAAAATTCAATAATTTGCAAGTGTTGTTCATTTGTAAGACGATCCATGGTTAAATTGCAAAACAAACTGAAGCTGTTTGACAGTGACACAAGGTACTAAACACACGTCAGCTGTCAAAACCAGTGTTGCCAAAACCAAACCAGCTAAAAAATCACCCGTTATAACTATTTGATACTATGAGCGTGAAGCTCCAACATACAACTTAAAAGTCTTCAGTGTGACGGGATCGCACCAGCGATCACTTAATTAATTGCCATAAAAACAATTAATAGGGTATTCAACCTTCTTCGATACTTGATACTCGATATCCATCACATGCACTAAAAACTTACTTCAACTCATAATATTTCCGCACTTTGTGCAACGAATACAAGATACACAAAAAATACTTATGATATGACACTTCTGAGTGCCTGTGTATTTTTTGTATACAAATCGAAAACACTTTCAAGGGTCGATGGCTCATGAATGAAATTATGCAAGCTAGCCCAAAAACCACTTAGAGTGCATGCATATGGTCAATTGCTGATATTACAGTTTGGGAATATCGATAGAACTGTGTCGATTATCGAAGTATGGTTGGATACCAAAGAAGGCAACTTATTTTGTATAAATAGAGAGAATAAAATATTGATTATTCACTTCTGATTCCGAAGCCAAACATATCGTGTTTTTACTAAGCAACTCGCTGGAGATTCGATACGTTAAAGACTAGGAATAGTTCAGACGCCCTACAGAGCTACTCGCTTTTGGGTTAAGGCTTATAAGGCAATCCGCCGGACCAAGTCTGCTCTATTGATCAAGTCTCCACCAAAGATCACAGGACCAAATCTTTACATGGCGATCTTGCCAGGAGAACAAGAAACGTGAAGTCAGTTTTCTTCTCTCCCCCATTTTACTGAGCGACCTACGGTTAAAACAATAGATGTCCCGGCAAACCCAACTGGCCCTAGCAGCCCATCTAATCCAAGAAGCCCAGGCCTTATTGACAGAACCAACAGATGCCAAGGAGGTCGAACGGATCAAAGTAGGCCCCAAACCTTTAACTATCGCCGAGTATTTAAGGCGAAATACTGTCCGGGCGACAGAACAAACTCCATCGCCCCCAAACCCAAAGATACGAGCAGGAAAGAGGGTGCAGCTCAAAAAGCACCTAGTTGAGCTGTACCGGCTGGCAAACATACCCGGCCAACCCAGCGACGTGAGGCAAAAATACCTGCACCAGGCGAAGCAAGTAAAGGGAGCAATCCGCTCCAGCAAAGCTGCCAAACGTAAACAAAGGAAAACCGAGGAGCAGGAATTCCACACGCTGTTCTCGAACATAGTAGAAACCGCTCGCAGAGTCGACAAAGACAAGATTTAGATTTTCGAAATTTTTTTTTTATTTTTATAATTTGTTTTAACTTTTCAAAAATTTTTTAATGGGCAAATCACAATCCAAGGTCGAAGAGGTCATCGTTAATAATAACGGGCCTCAATCTAATAAATCGAACGAAAAGTATGAATACGGTATAGATGTAGTTTCTATCGTAATTATAATTATAGTAATTTTCCTTGCAAAATATATTCGAGATCTAATTTTAAATAAATTCAATAAGACAATAAGAAAAGAAATTGCAAAAAACAATATAAGCAGAAGAATGTCTGTGTAAAAAAAAAAAAATAATATATTATAATAAAAATCCATGCTACAAAAATTTTTTTTCATTTTTAAATTAAAGCATATCCTGAATCAAATTAATTAATGGATTTCTCGTTCCTAGAAATGTAATCAAAAGACGAATTTCGGTATAAAAAATATATATATATATGATTTTCAAATGAATTCCTCAAAAGTAATTAAAGCTTTAGGTGCGCTCAAGGATTTTTATGACAATTTAAAGAAATCACCTAATAGGAAAAGAAAACCAGAAGGGGTAAATAGGAAGTTAGAAGAATTAAATAACCTGTGGAGTACTTTTTACGAAGAATATTTAGATATAAAACAAGAGGAAGCATCTGAGACAGAATTACAAAACTTGGAAGAGATAGTAACTCAAGCTAAAAATTTAAAAAAAAATTTCAGAAACCATAGTAAAAGATAGCTTAGAAAAGGAAATTATTAGTGCAATAGTTAAAGAAAATTCAGAAAAGGAAACTGAAAACACTCAAACTAACAAAATGGCAGAAGTGTTTAATTTTAGCATAGCTCAAAAATTACCGACTCTTAACTGCGAAGAGGACGGCAAAAGAACAGAAAACATCCGAGACTTTGTAAATAGTGTCGAATTTTACCACGACACACTCGGCGAAGCTTCAAAACCCATTCTAATTAACTTCTTATTGAAATGTAAAATCCAAGGGAAAGCTCTTACAGAATTAGGCAGTCAGAAACCAGCAAATTTCGCAGCATTAAAAAAACTTTTAGTTGAAAGATGTGGACCGAAAGAAACTATAGAATCCATTCAAACTAAGCTAAGTAGAACATATCAGGGAAATCGCCCGGTACAAGAATTTACTAAGGAAATCGAAACACTGGTATCAAGAATGACCGAATTGGAGGTATCTTATCTTGGTGAAGAAGCAAGAGAAACACTTGCCAAAGCCAATGATAGACGAGGCGTAGCTTTTCTTAAGAAGGGGGTAAATGATCGGTTAAAAATTATTCTAGATAGCGCTAGGCACGCAAACCTTCAAGACGCTATACAACATTTACTGGAGTTAGACCAAAGCTCTACCCCTGCAACAGGAACCGTCCGGTACGCGAACAACCTAAGTTATCCACAACCACAAAATCAAAACCAAGGTCAAGCTTATTTTCATAACCCCCTAAGATCAAACTATAACAATGCTACCAATCCCAGTCAATCTTTTCCCAGGCAAAATTATTTTCGTGGTAATAACCACTCTCCCAATTTTTCAAGATATAATAATAGTTACAATCAAACGTTTTCCCAAATGCCTAACAGAAACCATTCACTACTAAATAATCAACGTTTTAACACAAATAGAAACCTTCCTAGTAGAAATATGCAAAATTTTAGTCAAAATAATAATATGGGAAACAATGGAGGTAATTTTTCTAGAAATAATAGTATCCGTCAAAATAGAAACCCTGGTAGAAGTAACCCACCTAACAGTAATAACATTAATAACCATAGAGTTTTAGCATTGGGAAACGAGCAACCCACCGAGGGGCTAGCCGACCCATCGGAGGGAAATTAAGCAATCCACCAATGCCAAATGCCATTTGCACTGCTGGAATATCGAACGGCATTTACGTTCAGTTAAAACTGGACTATGATAAACATATAAGATTTTTATTAGACACAGGAGCTTCAATTTGTGTAATAAAAAACAGTTCAGTAAATCCAAACATTCCCATATTCAAAAATAAAAGCTCAAAAATTCTAGGCATTTCAGGAGATTTAGAAACAATAGGAACATGTGATATTCAAATCCATTTAAAAGATTTCATAATTCCATACGAATTTCACGTGGTCCCCGATAATTTCCCAATCCCAGTTGAAGGGATTATTGGAGCAAATTTTCTGCTACAGTTTAACGCCATACTTGACTTAGAGAATTTTTTATTAAAAATCAAAGAAGGAAATAACACTATTCATCTGCCCATGTGTTCCCAAGAAAATATTAATACCATCTCAATAGCCCCAAGATGCGAAGCAACCTATTGGTTAAACACAAAACACACCGAATCTCGAGTATTCTACCCGCAACAATTATGCGACAACGTTTTTATGGCAGGTTCATTATCCACTGCCATAGACGGGAAAATACCAATAAAAATTTTGAATGCACGGGATACAACTGTAACTCTCAAATGGGCCGAACCATTGTCCTCATCAGCCTCGGAACATTACATCCTACGTTACAACCCGACAGAAAAATCAATAAACACTCGAGTGAATAAGATAATAAACGAAATAAATTTTGACACATTAAATAGTGAAGAAAAAGCAGAAATAAAAGCAATATGTACAAAATATCAAGACATCTTTCACGTGGATGGTGACAAACTCACGTATACACATATTGGCAAAGCAGATATCTCGCTCAAAAAGGATGCGTCACCAAAATATTCAAAGCCATATCGTCTCCCACACACACAGAAACAAGATATAAAAGAAGAAATACGGAAGATGTTAGACAATGACATTATAGAACCATCTATATCTCCTTGGAACTCTCCCATACTAATAGTACCTAAAAAGAAAGACCCTGTTACTGGTCTACAAAAATTCCGTATGGTGATCGACTATCGTCACGTGAACGAGAGAATTGAAGATGATAAATTTCCACTACCCAACATAACAGACATCTATGATATGGTAGGAGGAGCAACTTACTTTTCTTGTATAGATTTAAGCCAGGGATACTACCAAATGGAGTTGGATGCCGATAGCAGACCAATCACAGCGTTCTCGACAGAAGATGGTCACTACCAGTTAAAACGATTACCTATGGGTTTAAAGATCTCACCCAGTAAATTTTCAAGAATGATGTCCATAGCTATGTCAGGACTAACTTATTCACGATGTTTTGTTTATCTTGATGATCTGATAGTTTTTGGTAAAAGTTTAATAGAGCACAATAAAAATCTAATACAAGTGTTTGAACGTCTAAGAGAAGTAAATCTGAAAATACACCCTGGAAAATGCTTTTTCTTGCGAAAAGAAGTGTTATACCTAGGCCACGTTATTTCTGATAATGGTATCCTACCCGATCCTACTAAATCTTCCGCAATGAAAAGTTACCCAACACCCACCAACGCGGATGAAGTAAGAAGATTCGTTGCATTCGCCAACTACTATCGTAAATTGATCCCCAATTTCGCTACCATTTCTATCCCACTTAACCGATTACTGAAAAAAGATGTCGAATTTTATTTTAATAAAGATTGCGAAAAATCTTTTGAGTTGCTTAAAGAAATCCTTACAAGTCCTAAAATCCTACAATTCCCCAATTTTAACGAAGAATTCATCCTACGAACCGATGCCTCAGGTTTCGCTCTAGGAGCTATCTTATCTAATTTCGACGATAGACCAATTGCCTATGCAAGTAAAACTCTTAATAAAGCAGAGAAAAACTATAGTACAATTGAGAAAGAATTACTTGCAATTGTATGGGCAGTTAAACACTATCGTCCCTACCTATTCGGAAGAAAATTCAAAATCTTAACAGACCATAGACCTTTAGTGTACTTGTTCTCACTTAAAGAGCCTAGTAGCAGACTAACAAAATTTAGACTACTACTAGAAGAATACAACTTCTATATAGAATATTCTCCAGGTAAGGATAACTGTACAGCCGACGCACTGAGTCGCATAAAAATAGACTCCGATGATTTAAAGCAGTTATGTATCTGTGTTGTAACGAGAGCTCAATCCAAAGCAGAAAGTAAAATTCACGAACAGAAAGAAAGGAATAATATAGAAAACACGAAAACCGATGAACTACTCATAACCGAACTGTTGAAATTACCAGAACATGGACTTAAAATCATAGAGCTGAAGATTGTTGACAACTTTGAGGAAGATTTAATTAATTTCAAGGATATGGACATAATTATTGGTCCAAATAAAGTTTTAGCGTATATCCCAAAAGGAAATTGTTTACTCCTAAAAAAGTCCAAGGACTGCACTACAACCCAATCGACAGTATTTGGCAAAATATTGTCAAGGGATGTGCATAAACTCTGCGGATTGAATTGTATTAAAAAGATATATATTACTAAAAATGAAATAAAGAAGCTCGCATGCGGCCGCAAAGAGAGCAATATTAATGAATTAAAAAGAATATTAGGAGAAATATTTAAAGAAAGTAATATTAAAGTGCACATTATAGAAAAAAATATAGAAATAACTGATCCTTGTAAAAAGAAATTAATACTTAATGACTACCACATTCTTCCAACCAGCGGACATGCAGGAATAAACCGCATGCTACAAAATATAAAAAGAAAATACTTTTGGACAGGCATGCAAAACGATGTGACGACATACGTAAAGCATTGCCCAATTTGTCAACGAAATAATATATCGACAGCCGAATCGGGTTTAGATAAAATATTTTTAGATCTAGTAGGACCTATAGAAGAATCAGAAGATGGATTTAGATATATCTTAACTATACAAGATGAATTAACCAAATTCATCGAGGCAATACCCATTTCAAATAAAGAAGCAAGTACAGTGGCAAAAGCTCTAGTAGAAGGATTTATTTTAAGATACGGAGTACCACATACAATAGCCTCCGATCAGGGAACCGAATTTTTAAATCAGGGTTTTCAGAAGATTTGTAAATTATTAAAAATCGAACAGTTGCAATCCACAGCGTATCACCATGAGAGCATAGGAGCTTTAGAAAACTCTCATAAAGTTTTAGGAGCATATCTGAGAAGTTACGTTTCAGAAAAACATACCGATTGGAGCACATGGCTACCATACTACGTTTTCTGTTACAATACATCAGTACACTCAGAAACAGGATATACACCTTTCGAACTAATATTCGGAAGACAGTGTAATTTACCATCAAATCTGGTTAAACAGGTAGAACCTGTGTACAACTATGACGATTATGTAATTGATTTAAAACATAAATTACAAGTCGCTCATAAAGATGTTCGAGAAACTCTGATAGGCAAAAAGATAGCAAGAAAAAATAGATTTGATCTAGAGGAGCGAACAAAGAGCTCAAATTTTGAAATAGGAACTTTAGTTTTTAGAAACGAAAATAGAAAGAAACTAGATCCAATCTACATAGGTCCATACGAGGTTTTATCTCAAAAGGGTGTAAATTGCGATATAAAATATGAAAACAAAAAGATAACAGTTCATAAAAATAGACTAAAGCCATTTTACATATATTTGACTCTGATTTAAATATCAAAATGTATACAGTAGTACCTAACTTTGAATACCTAACTTTGAATACCCAAGTAAATAAAATTAAACAAAAGATTGTAAAGAAAAAAAAATTTTTTTGTATAAAACTAATAAAAAAAAAAAATTAAAAAAGGCGAGAAAGTGCCTTCGTAAATATAATCACGTAAGAATAAATTATAAATGTATGTAAAAAAAAAAAAATAGAAAATAAATTAGAAGAAAATTTCAGTATGATATCATGTTTCATGTATGTAGACTTGCAAGGTAAATATAAATATATTAAAATAAACTTAGGCGCGCATAGATATAAGATTTACATAATTATTATTGTATTTGGTAATATAAATAACTTCAATAATTATAGGATAAGGCCCAGTATGAAAATTAAAAAAAAAAAAAAAATAATAATCTAATATTACTTAATACTATACTATATCTTCTAAACGTACATAGCTTAACTAATTTAACGTAACTATCTCTAAAAAAAAAAAAAAAAAAAAAAAAAAAAAAAAACATTAAAATCAAATCTATTACACAAATTCCAAAGCAAAATACAATTCGATGTAACAAAAAAAAAAAAAAAAGTTCTATAAAATCACAAAATACCTATCAAATATCTAAAAAAAGATCCCCCATTGTACAAAGTGTCGCATAAAAAGAAGAAATCATAACATGTCATGATTTCTCCTTTTTCTCCCAGGAAGGGTGGTGTGACGGGATCGCACCAGCGATCACTTAATTAATTGCCATAAAAACAATTAATAGGGTATTCAACCTTCTTCGATACTTGATACTCGATATCCATCACATGCACTAAAAACTTACTTCAACTCATAATATTTCCGCACTTTGTGCAACGAATACAAGATACACAAAAAATACTTATGATATGACACTTCTGAGTGCCTGTGTATTTTTTGTATACAAATCGAAAACACTTTCAAGGGTCGATGGCTCATGAATGAAATTATGCAAGCTAGCCCAAAAACCACTTAGAGTGCATGCATATGGTCAATTGCTGATATTACAGTTTGGGAATATCGATAGAACTGTGTCGATTATCGAAGTATGGTTGGATACCAAAGAAGGCAACTTATTTTGTATAAATAGAGAGAATAAAATATTGATTATTCACTTCTGATTCCGAAGCCAAACATATCGTGTTTTTACTAAGCAACTCGCTGGAGAATCGATACGTTAAAGACTTGGAATAGTTCAGACGCCCTACAGAGCTACTCGCTTTTGGGTTAAGGCTTATAAGGCAATCCGCCGGACCAAGTCTGCTCTATTGATCAAGTCTCCACCAAAGATCACAGGACCAAATCTTTACATCAGATTACGTCCATCCACGTACGTCGCGTTAAGCGAAGCGTACAAGATGCAAGTTATAATCCACGGACGGTGGTAAAGAATCTAAGACCACGATTTCTATGATTAAGAACATATTATGCTAAAGTTATATACAGTGTTTTACATGAAGAGTGTTCTATATTAGTGTTATATTGCATAGATGGTATACCTACTCGAATTTAATCCGTTTTAAACAAAATCTCGAAACTTTTCTTCTCCTTTTTGATCGCGTAGAAAGAATTTCGTAAATAATTATCGGTGTATATTTTCATGAGCCCGTGCTCACAAAGTTTTTTTTTACTTTTCGTGTACGCTTCCATATTCATTACGCCTACAGCTAATTTCATTCAAGAATTAAGAAGTATTTTCGAATCACTTGTTTTGTTTTCAGTGAATTCATCTAGCTAATTTTTGCTTACATTATCGTGTCGTGATTCAATATCCAAAAACACCTATTGGTCATTAAGACATATTTAACTTCTTGGCATTTAGCGTCGGTAGCGACCAAAAACGTTCGCGTTGAACGCCGCGTTTGATTTTTTTTTACAATAATATAGTCTGTAAATCTGTGACAATAACACAGTCGCGCTTGATAACCACACGCGGTTAAGCGTACCCGCTAGCAGATTTTATGATTCAGTCATCATAAACATATTTTGAATCAACGCTTGTAACTGACTATTCTGTCGCGGTATCGTGTTTGGGAATCTTCTTCTTTTGTAATCGGCCTCGTTTTTATTCACGAACAAGCTTAAAGTAACACTTATTAGAAGCGTCAAACGTAATAGAGTTATACCTCAGTTGAAGGAAGGTAGTGTCATATCGAATTAACGTAACCATACTTTCATTTACAGCCCAGCTCTGGAGTGCACTTCCGAGGATACGCTATTTATAATATAATATCTCCACTGCACCATTGGCAGTGCCGTATTGAAATCACTATATTGCTTTGCTTCTTATGACATTATATTGCTTTTAAATTTATAACTGATCGATTATACTCAAGAAAACGAATTGTGATCTTGTGTATATGGTTAACCTTTTTTTTAACTTCGTGATCTTGTCTGTCCATTTTTATGTTGAAGGAATTTTATGCATTCAAACAAATTCGGTACGTAGTCGCGAACATCGAACTAATCTCACGATAGGATTTAAATCTTTTCATCTCTAAAGACTATCGGGTATAGTTCATTGATTTAGTTTCACTATCTTATCGTCGCGTAAAGCTTACAAATGCCATTTCGTTCATAGCATCATTGCTATTGGTACTTACCAAATTTCCTCACTCCTTGTTTTATTTTGTTTACTTTTCTTTTTGTACACTGTTATATTTCACTTTAAATATTTAAGACAAATTCTTTAATTAAGAACAGAATTAAAAGTAACCTTTTTTGAGATTATACTAGAGCTTAACTTGCATATTAAATCTCCATGAATGATAAAGAAATTTTTAACTTTGAAGATTAACTTTAATAAGCATCGAATATATTTTGATAGCAAATTTACTTTCGTTAAATGAATTTTTGATATCTGCGATATCAACAAAAACTTGTCTTCAGATAAAGAAGATACACTCACGTATAGATTTAGGTATTACTAAGAATAAGGATTTCTTTCACATCCTTTAAGTTAGATTTAAGTAGACTATTAAGATCTTATAAGAATTAATAAAAGAATAATTCCGTTTTATAACGTTTACAGAACTTTTCCGGTATTATTATTTCTTTTGTTGGAAGATTTTCTAGATTTCCCTAACGAAATGCGATAATGCATTTAATTATGGAGTAGACCTTCTTGAGGGAGGGTGGTACCCTTCTCGCTTCCTTGGATAAGGAAATGTGATGTGTGTGCGCGGTTTCTTGGCTCTTTCTTTTTGTTGAGATTAGAGTATTTGAGAATTAGAGTTTTGAGACTAGAGTTTTTGAGATTATGGTTTTGATAGTTTTTTTTTTTTGATTATGATTGAGTTGTTAAAGTAAGCAAGCAATTTCTAATGCTTGCTATTTTAGTTAAGGGGTTGCCCATCTAAACTTATGAGTCGTAGGGACTCTTTGGTCCGCGGACAACCATGGTCAATATAGAGAGAGATGATTTTCTATATTGAAATGGGTGGGTTGAGAGACCTGAGGGTTAATTAACAGCTTGGATTCTCCCTCCCTACAAAGTGAGACACCTCGACATCCGTGCCCAACACTTCATTACGGCAGTTGGACACGTCGATGATAGTAGTAATCCGTAACTGCCTCGACCATCTAAGGCACACTTTAGACGAAAAATACTTACGTGCTGGGGTTATATGTGTTAGGACAGTAGAACAGACAGGGTTTCTTACTTCCAGGCTAGGGTTATTCACATCGCGATATGAGGTGCAGCGTTGGGTTCGACTTTATATTCAGTCAGTTCGGTATGATCGAGTTTTCAAAAGTTATGAGGGCCATCAAGCATATTAAAATACTTATTCGAACTCGACCACCAGGGTTCAACGGTCGGCAGGATAATAAGAGGTAACACCGGTCAGGTAGATCCCGGAGCAAGTGCCCATGGCCTGACTGAGCTAGTTGTGGCATGGGTGCTGCCGGCCAACGCGACGGTCGATCTCGGCCACAACCTTACGTTGTCGCATGCCGTCCTTACTGTTTACTTTTAACGAGTAGCCGGCGAGGAAGGGGGCGTTGCCGACATAAGGTTGCTTTCATCCCAATTCACGACAAGTCAAGCTGGTATTATCTGAACATTTAGAGGCTAACTGGAGCTTAAACTCTGGGAATTTGACGCCATGAATATAAAGATAGTCTTCCAAGTTTAGATATATCAGTGGGGTATGAGTAAGGTTATGGTTTACAGGTGTAGGTTACCGAGTGATACAGCTGCGAGCAGAACACCTAGCACTCGCAGCGGATAGACGGGAATATGCCATCGGGTACCCTCTAGGCTGTTCTACGGTGTTTTGTAGTCAGTACCTATGGTAGGCCGATGGATAGTTTTCGTTTCTGTGAGAGGGATGGATATGGATTTGAGAATTTTGGGAGGGAAATGAGAGAGGAGTAGATGGAGCTGGAGGCTACCGCTTTGAGATGTAAGTATGTCAGGAATGTAGGGGCATTGGATACATCTGTACACAGGCGATGGATGGAAAGATTGCTGGTCCTTGGCATAAGAGCCGAGGCATATTAGGTGCCTATCTCTGTCTGCTTCCTCTCGGGTTCGGGTTGTTGATAGGTGTCTGATTTAGGATCTTGAATATCCACAGGGTGTTTGGGTGATAAGGTTAGGTGTTTGTCAGCGAGTCGAATCCCCATGCTGTTTTCCCGTATGCACCTTCTTATTGTTTATTAGCATTACAGATGGCGTGAGGCAGAGTTTCCTTTGTGGTTTGCCACACGATCCTCGTATATAGTTAAAGAAGATGGGAGCAGTGTGTGAAGTACCGTTTCCCGGTGTGAATAGGGATTCTATTATAATATCAACGTTACAGATGGCGTGGGGCTGAGTTTTAATGTCGTACGGGCATCCGTCTTGTGCGTTGGGTTATGGGTGGAATTTTTATTTGCATCTCCTCTCATAATTTCATTTATTTTATCGTTACAAGGTTTATATAAATTTAATTTTAAATTTTAAATTTATTCTTAAAATTTGATAGGTGCAGCTCAATACCTAATTAAACATTCATAAAATTACTAATAAATTAGGCAAATACAATGAAGGTTTTTTATCTACATATTTTGTTTCAAAAAAAGTTGTCATTCGACAGATACCTACGACCTACCTATACCTACCTACGTGCTAAATGATTCAAACTTCAAGAAATTAAAAATAGATTTCTTTTCAAAATCAAATTAATTTATCTATTTTCCCTACAGAAATGGATATTTCGCGACTTTTGTTCATAGAAGATATTGCGGAGACAATTATTTTTAAATTGAAACTGGCATTGCTCACGCATATCTCAAGAATGAAAATCTTTTGTTTCGAAAATTATTCTTGCTATTTTGTTCAAATGGACTCACGTATCTTACAAATAACAATCTCTATTAAAAAAGCCACTTAATCTTTTTTGAATCAAAAAGGATTTTTGAGACTTCAATTGTCATCAAAATAAAAATAAAATATTCATTGGTAGAAGGGTGGCACTTCTATCATCTTGTGAGATATTAAAATAAAATGAACGTCTGGGTCGCACGAATTGACTCATATCTAAAAGTAAAAACCAATTCAAAAGAGATAATATACCTATAAATTAAAAATTAGTCTTTTTTAATAGGTACCAATATCAAACAGTTTTGTCAAGCTTTGTAAAATACCTAAAAACAAATATTTATTAAAATATAGGTAGTAAGTGCGCTATTTAGATAAATTGAGCTTCCTAAATGTTCATAGGTACCTACAACAAAATATGACATTCTGGAAGAACCGGTTAAGCCATTCTCGTGACGGAGAGGGCAAAGTGTATTAAGCAAGGAACCGTTTTAAGCCGTTGTTAGTTATTTTTTCTAGCCATGCCTATGGAGTTACATTTGTTTTTTTTTTTCTTATTAAAATCTTTAGAGTTCTATATTTTTTGAGCTAAAAAAATTCTGTTTCCCGTCTGAAAAATATCTTTCCAAACAAATTTGGGTACCAACGTTAAGGGTAATCGAACCACCTGTTTATGCTGTAGGTGCCTTTACAAATATACAGAAAGACATTCAGAAACGGACAAAATTCTTCGAACAACTTTTTTCATGTCAGCTATCAGCATTAGGTATATATTATATACCTACATATTATTATATTATTATTATATTATTAGGTATATTATTATATTATTATATTATTTTGATTGTTATCTTAAGATTTTAAACGAATACATAACTTGCCTTAAAGTACCTATAATTTCAAATAAAAACAAAATTCATATTTTGTTCATATAAATGACTTGAAATTCTTTAAATTGTGATGTTGCCAAATATCGCAATAGAGAACAGAACTTACACATTCAACAAATTCATAAGAAAATATGTTATTAAACACACACAAACACAATATTTTCTGATTTCATTGTGACTTATCCTCACCGTTGGCATGGCAATAACAGCTCAATAGCTAACTCCCTCATTCTGCTAGTCGTTATTACAAAATAAATAATATACATCTCTCTATTGCTTTCCCAGTACATCAACATAACACCTCCTACCGCACCAATTCCCCCCCCCCCCCCAATATTGTACACACTGGAATTATTAAGTTGAGATAACACTTAGAAGTATTACATTATAATATTTCGAGATAATAGACTTATTTCTTAATTACGTATTATATTTTTGTTCACACACTATATAAACAAGATAAATCAAGAAATCGTTTTTGATACTATTGAAAATTTATCAGAAAAACCTAACAAGGGACTGTAGAAAAACAAAAATATGACTGCGAGTAATAAAAAAGAGGTTTTGTTAATTAAAACTAATATCAATTTATTATTTATTTATCATAAAACTAATATCACATGTGCTACACGTTTCGGAAATTACATTTCCATCTTCTGGGACTTATTAGCTAAAATTAATCAAGAATCTATTAAACTTTTGCACTTTTATGTTGTAGGTTTTTTCTTATCGATATATTCTTGTTTAATTTTAGCTATTTAGTGCCAGAAGATGGAAATTTTATTTCCGAAACTCGTAGCACGTATAAAATATAATATAAGTCGTGATATAAGTCTTATAATAAATATAAAATAAATTGATTTAAGTTTTAATCAACATAATCCCTTTTATTTCTGACATTTCACCACGTAACTTGGAGACTCCCACAAAAAAAATATGACTGCCTAACTGACTGAATTCAAACAAAAATCGTTTATGCCATTTCGTTTATTGTTGTTTTGCAGTCGGAGTCGAATCGACTTTTACTTCAGCTACTTTCTGTGCTGTAGCTGCAATTTCAAATTGTAAGTGCAAAGTACTACCGCTGCAGCTCCACCATTGTGCTAAGGCAGTTTAAAACAAACTTTTTGAATACATAAAAACCGAGAAAATTACTAATTTAATTCTTTATTCAATGTTTTTCATTACGCGCCAACAACCAGACTCCTCTTTCTCTACCACCCAGCTGCCATCTATCGTCTTTTTTTCATTCTTCTTTGATGGATGCGTTCAGTAATGAATTTTCTTTAAAGTTGATGTTACAGCACTTATTTAGAAAACTTCATGAAAGGAAAACAAAAGAAACTTAAACCTGCCATATAGTCATTATATTTAAGTTAAAAGTCAATCAGAATTGGTTTCAAACGCACAATCTGTTATGCACGTAAGTAAAACAAACTGTTTAGGAAACTATTCTTCATAAACCATTTGGGCAGCGGTCGGCTTGCAACTTTTCTTGCACCGGTAACGGAAATTGGTAGAAACTTTCATATTTTTCATCCGCATATGGGAATTGATGTTGCGAGTCTAGGGTGAACCACGGGGGTGTCTTTAGGTGCTGAAAATGAGCTGTGGCACGCTTGCTTCTTGCTTGGCTTAGCTCGAAGGATTGGGTAAGTTCTTGCTCTTTTCAGTCGAATCCCACTCAGTAAACAAAGAAATCGTGCCGAAATATAAGGAATGGGAAGGGAGATTAGGATCTGGGTAGTTAAAAATGGGAAACGGAATCAGAATATGAAGGTGTTGCACAAACCCGGTTACCTATGCCACTGCATTGGAGAAAGGATGAGGCCTTATTCATTTTCATTTGTGGAACACAAAAAATTTTATTGATACAAAAAAATTTAAAAAAAACTATAAACTAAGCCCTTACAATCTAACTTGTCATGTCGCGAAACATGTTATTTAAAATTAAGGTATTTATATCCTGAGATACAATCTTAAAAAAACTAAACCTACACTAAAAAAATTAAAAGAAAATTTTGTCCACAAAAAAAAATCGTTGCCACACTGTCTCACCAACGCAATGGTTCATTGAGTCATCAGAAGCCTTGCCGGATGTTATTGGCAAAAGTTAGGCCTGCCCACCCTTGTATCGGTGATACAACCAACGCTAAGTTCTTGGCCGGATGTTTGGACTTAGCCCCAAAATCAAACCTCCAGTCGTAGTCAGTTACATTGTTTAGGTCTAAGCTAAGTAGGTATGTGTAAGTACACGTAAGTAAAATGGATGACGTAAAGTTCAGGTAAGTATAATTTAAGTGAAAGTATAGAATGTCATAGTGTAATGTTATAAGTGTGGTGTAAGTAAGCATGTTATTCGTAGTGTAGTATATGTAAGGTAAAGTATGTAGAGTAGCCGTCTTCTAAGTCATGGTCAAAGAGGATATATACATAGAGTCCAATCTTTCCTACGTTCCATCCTCCTCTGCTAAAATTTTCGTGGTCTCTTTTCTATTGTATTCATTGTCCGTGTGAAACAACGACAAGAAACGATGAGGTAAGTAGGTGTGAACGCACACATGTTTAACAAAAAGAACAATATGACAGCTGTAGCACACACACATGTTTAACAAAAAGAACAATATGATAGCTGTAGCTTGTAGGCAAAATCAAAACAAGGCACAAGATTGGACTCTATGTATATATCCTCTTTGGTCATGGTTCAGTGGAGTTAGTCATATGTCCATGTTCTGTCATTCTGGAGTGGAGAAAACTGCTTCCGTCGACCGCCGGCTCAGCTGAGCCTCCACACACCTTTTAGATTGAACTAGCAATTCATATTAAAAATTCAATAAATCATTACAAAGTAAATCGCTTCAATTTCATTTTTATAATTCAAGGAAAAATTTAATTTAAAAACGATATATAAATTATTACAATATTACTAAAATAAAAAAAATTAAGAAAAAGAATAGATACAAATTTGAAGAAAGTTAAAAAAAAGGTAGATATCAAAGAATCCTTTCGATTCTCATACAACTCAATTCACAATCTTTCTTCTTTTGTTGAAAGCGATTGGGGTAAAGAAAAATGAATAAAAAAAATTATAGTATATAATTATAAATTTAGATATCACTAAACTCGGAATCCAGAATGTAGGTCCTTCTTCGTATGGAAGGAACCCAAAAAGAAAAAAAGTCACTACTGTTTACTCAAGTGATACTAATCTTGAGATCCGAAGTGTGTGCTTCCTTTTTATATACACACAGACATACATACATATACAATAAAAATGTAATGAAAAAAATGATTTTTGCATATAATTTTTAAACATTCAACTTACTACTTTTTTTTCAAATCCTCGTTGGGGTTTTCCTCCAGGTATTGCCGGCAGTACTCGGGATATTTATTTGATGTTTTTATTTTTCTTGTTATTATTTTTTTTGTAAATCACATAAATTATTGTAAAAATGAATATGTATGTCCATGATAGACACTCAAAGGTATACACCACTCTTTTCTTTCTTATTTTCTTTTCTGATTTTACTTTTCTTATTTCACTCTATTTCTTATTTATTTTCCTTTATTTTTCTTTTATTTATCTATGAATTTTCCTTGTTTTTTTCCTCTTCTTCACTTTTCTCACTTATTTATCTTTTCTTTCCTTTAACAACGCTTTCAAAATTAATCTTTACGTTTAAGTTTAAAACGAAATCTAATCGGGAAATCATCTGCACAAAATTACAAAAAAAAACTGAATGACTAAACTGCCCGGATTAGAACACCACTTTTCAAAAGCAAAAAAAAAAAAAAACAAAAGATATGATCATTATGTATGGGTTCGCTGATTTATGGCCTTGGTCTCAAGGAGCACCCTGCTGCAGCAACTACCAAAGACCTTCAAGTGGTTTAAGGTCACGTTTAAAATGACTGCAGAGGCCCTAGTTAGATACCTCATTCTTTGTTTGGTGTTAAGGCACTCTTAGGTTAAATTCTACCTTCTCGGAACTTCTGCTTACGAATCAACGGAGTCTCAATTTCTTCCCTGGGCTTGGGAACTAAGCCAGCGAACATGTACAATATATCTCCCTTTCGATACTTTTTAGCTTTTGGTTATTTTTTTTTTATTTTCAAAAAAAATCCTTGGAATTGAAAACTTAAATTTTCCACAATGTCTTCTGTCGAAACTTAATTGTTTCACAATCAGAAAATCACGCGCACAGTGTGAAGGTAAGTTTTACTTTCTGTCGAAAAATAGCCTTCACCCCTTATTGCAGATGATAAAGCTTTTCTTGCTTGATCATCTGTGTATTCTAATACATAATAGTAGGTCGATGGCCTCTGGCCTATATTTTTCAATTTTTCCTTAACCTCTTTGCAGATTTCACATAAAAAGAGCTTTCTTTCCCATCTTCCTGCATATTTGGCTAATTAATACTAACTTTTAACCATGTCTTGTACTTAAACGTACATATTTGTATTTTTCTATTGTCTATTTCAATGTATATGTAACCTCTCAAAAGCTCATCTCATCAGTTTAACAAACGAAACAACAAAAAAAAAAAAAAACAACAAAAATAAATAAATAAACCTAACCATAAGGGCTAATACCAAAACTTACTCATAACTATTACATTACTAAATACTTATTTCCTAATATTATTGCACCTCCCATCCCTATTGCACTTTAATCAGATCTTTTTCTTTTTTTTATAAATCTTTATCGCAACTTTAAATGCATTCAAAATTCAACGATATCAACACAACCTGAACGAGCATTATCTGAGCGAATTGAATTCGCCCGATAAAGCTTTCATATTCTGAAGTGTCATCGTTGACAAACGTCATTTTATTGTCATTTTGTAACTAACGTTTACTACTGTTTTGATCGTCGGTCGTGATTAATATATTTGTTTTGAGTATTTAAAGAATAAAATGTGCAACAGTGATTGATATAATTAACTAAACTAAACTTAAATAGATAACATAAACTGGAAATTTTATTGTACCTACAAAAAAAACTACTGCAGACACATACCAATGATAAAAGAAAACGTATGTAAGTACACACATTATTTCATTCAATTCTAGTTTTTTATTTGTTAATAATTTGTACTTGCGATTATAGGTACTATAAGGCAAGGATGGCTGGGTGCTGTATGAATAGGGTAGACCCTGATTGGTATCAACATGGCGATGCCCAGCGTTGCAACTGTCTCATACGCATCAATTGTGCTTAATTTACCTCCAAGTGGTAGCCATCGGGTACTGGTCTTGTCCACCCGGACTTGACTTGCTGAACTTATAAGCGCGAGTGTTGATCACAGAAAAATAGCAACACTATAATTGCCCTGCCATAAAGCTCCTCTGTTTCTCTTGTTGGGTAGCAGATTATTCTGTACGAACCCCTCAGAAAGCAAGCGAGTGGCGGATGAGCTTACAATTGAACCAACGGCGACGCTTACAGACAATATGGTAGGCACCCCATTGAGCTACTTCGACATATTCGGAGCTCAGGTCTTTGGGTCCTTTCACTACTATTAGTCAGGGTAGTGAAATAGAGAAGATGGCGGATGAGCCCATATAGGAACAACGGTAGCTCTCACATCCCCGTAGTGGGTTACTGACTCTGGATTTCTCCAGCTCCTTTTGTCCAAGGAGAGCAGCATAGGGCCTGGTCCCCCAGGTTGGGTAACTTCCCTACCACGTAAAAAACCCCTTATTCCGAAACAACCAACTGCCTCGGATATGGATGACCCTACTGATGACGACCCTAGCAAACGAAACAAGGACAACGAATTTCAGTTCTGCACGTGGAATGTCCGGACCCTTAACAGGCCACGTGCCGCCGAACAATTAGTGGAGGCCCTAGATGGTGTCAAAGCCGACATCACAGCCATCCAAGAAGTGCGATGGGATGGTGAAGGCACAAGGAGGATGAAAAACTGACATCTACTACGGCAAGTGCTACAGGACAAGAAAACAGCGGCTATTTGGATGCGGATTTGTGATAAGAGGAAGGCTTAGGCAAGAAGTCTTGGGGCTTCGTGGCATAAGCGAACGCATTGTCACAATCCGCATTAAATCCAAATTCAGCAACATCTCGCTGATCTGCGTCCACGCCCCCACGGAGGAAAAAGATGACACGACCAAAGAAGAATTCTACGATCTTCTCGAGAAGACGTATGATGAATGCCCGAAGTACGACACTAAGTTTATTCTTGGTGACTTCAACGCTAAAATCAGAAAGGAGGGTAACTTTGGCTCGACAGTCGGAAAGCATAGCCTGCACGACAACACTTCCGGTAACGGACACAGGCTAATCGACTTTGCTGCGGGGCGAAGTGTCATCTTAGCTAGCACATACTTCCCACACCTCAATATACACAAGGGGACCTGGCGGTCTCCTGATCAAAATACCGTCAACCAAATTGATCACATTGCGATTGATAGCAGACATGCGTCCAGTGTCATGGATGTCCGCACTTTCCAAGGGGCCAACATAGACTCGGACCACTACCTTGTTGTAGCTAAAGTGCGAATGCGGATCTCCACCAGACCGCAGAATCGAACATCCACTGTGAGAAAGTTTGATGTTGCGAAGTTACAATCGCAAGAAGCCGCCACAACCTTTGCCAATCATGTCTTCTCATATCTCTTGACAAGCCCGGCGCCTGCGCCAAACCCAGAGGCCCAGTGGCAACATTGCAAAATGGCCATCAAAACCGCTGCCACGGATGTTTTGGGTTTCATTAGGCGACCACAACGAAACACCTGGTTTGATGATGAGTACAGGCTCGCACACTTGGCCAAAGACGAAGCCTATCATGCAGTTCTGAATGCCAGAACTAGAGCTCCCAAGAGCGCTTCCCGTTCGGTTTACCAGCTAAAGAGGAACAATGGCTTTTCAGAAAAAAAGAGAACTGGAAAAACGAATTGTTGAATCTATTGAGGGGTGCTACGGCAGAAGCAATGTTCGAAAGTTCTACCAAAGGGTAAAGCATTCGTCCAAGGGTTACAAAGCCCGAGCGGAAGCATGAGGAGACGAGGGTGGGAATGTCGTAGATACACAGTCGGTGCTGAGAATTTGGAAAGAACACTTCTGCAGACTGTTAAACGGCGAAGACAACCAATTAATCGCTGTCAGGCAGAATGATCCATTCGATTTGGATGATGAAGAACAAAATTTCCGTCCTCCCGACCAAGAAAAAGTTCGGATAGCAATATCTAAACTAAAGTCCAACAAGGCTGCTGGAGCTGATGGCCTTACGGCTGAACTCTTCAAAGCAGCGGGAGATAACTTGGTGAGGAGCATACACCAACTCATCTGTACAACCTCAGCATTGTGTGCGCCAACTACAGAGGTATAAGTCTCCTAAATGTCGCTTAAAAAATCTTGTCGGCCATTCTGTGAACGTCTGAACTCTTTCGCACGTGAACTGATTGGCCCCTATTAGTGTGGTTTCAGTCCCGGTAAGTCAACCGTCGACCAAATTTTCACACTTCGGCAGATTTTGGAAAAGACCCAAGAATTCCAGACCGATACTCACCACCTCTTTATCGATTTTAAAGTCGCCTATGACAGCGTGAACAGGAACGAGCTATACATGAGCCATGTCGCTTCTTGGCATCCCTGCTTAACTCGTTCGATTGTGCAGGATGACTATGGAGAACGCGCTGCTCCGTCAAGGTTAGTAAGAACACCACCGACTCATTTAATGTCGAGAAAGGTTTACGACAGGGTGACGCGCTGTCATGTTACCTCTTCAACATCATTCTTGAGGCAATCGTACGCAACTCGCATGTCAACACCAGCGGTACGATTTTTTTAGATCCGTTCAATTACTTGGCTATGCTGATGATATTGACATTATTGGAAGAACGAAGCGCGCTGTCAGTGGAGCATTCGCAAGTGTTGAAGTGGAAGCGGCTCGAATGGGTCTGGCTGTAAATGAAGATAAAACAAAGTATATGCTGTCCTCGGGTGAAGTAGATCATCACTGTAGGCTCGGACAAAACGTCACAATGGACAGATATAACTTTGAGGTTGTCAAGGACTTTGTCTATTTGGATTCCGCTATAACCTCTCAGAACATCATCAGTGAAGAGATCAGTCGAAGAATCACTCTTGCCAATCGCTGTTTCTTCGGGCTAAGAAGGCATCTCAGTAGTAAAGCCCTCTCTCAAAGGACCAACGAGACACTATACAAGACCCTTATCGTCCCAGTCCTGCTGTATGGGCAGAAGCGTGGACACTGACACAATCGGATGAATACAGGCTGGGGTGCTTTGAGAGAAAGATTCTTCGGGTGATATTCGGTCCTGTATGTATCAATGGAGTATGGAGGAGAAGATTCAATGGCGAACTGTACGGGCTATACAGCGTCATTGAATTGGTGAAGAAGCTGAAAATACAGCGGCTTAGATGGCTGGGCCATGTGGAGCGTATGGACGAAAACGCTCCTGCCCGACGAGTCTTCAATTCGAACCCGGAGGGCCGACGCAGTTCTGGAAGACCCCATCTAAGGTGGCGCGATCAAGTGGTAAACGACCTCAACCAACTTGGTGTGCGCAACTGGAGGCCACTGGCTAGGGACCGGCCTAGCTGGATAGGATTGTTGGTTGAGGCCATGGTCCACAATGGACTGTCTGCGCCACCTTAAGTAAGTAAGTAAGTAAGTCAGTATAAGGCAAGTTATAGATTCGTGCAGAAAAAATTTTGAGATAACAATCACACATGACATTACGATGATGGCGAAGTCGAAAAAAGTGGGTCTGGGAATTCCGTCCATCTGTCTGTGTTTCTGTCTGTCTGTCTGTATGTCTTTTCGCGCCTCTAGAGCCTGAACGGATGAGCCGATTTCCTTCAAATTCGGTATTTAGGATTAGAATTTCAAAATATTTTTTGAGTTTTTCAAAAATAACCTTTTTCAAAAAAAACTGGTCGAACGATTTTCAATTTTTTTTTCCTAGATTGACATAAAGCTTTGAAATTTTATTGCATACTTAGTTTTTCCGAGAAAACTCTGAAACTAATATAAAAAATAAAAGAATTTTCGAAATTATTTTAATTTTTTTTAATATCCACTAAGCAATTCATAAGAGCAAGTTCGTGCGAACCAGTCGTGCATTTTATTTTTTTCATCGTGGTTCGTGGTTTGAATTCACATCACAGTGAAGTGAAGTGAAAAAAAAAAAAAAAATTTAGTTTATGTCTAAATAATTTGTTTTCTTTTTTTTTTCTCAGGTGATTTGATCGAACGCTGTCGTAACAGGCTCGACGACAGTTATGGAATGGTCGTGACAAAACTGGTCTCGTAAGAGAAGAAAGTGTTCGGTCTGTAACTTTCCTAAGGATTGTTTCTCTTTTCTTCGTAATTGATATGCGGTTCACAATGTGTGGCACGTCCCACTCCCTGAGGTGTTTCTAAGACGTATAGTCCGGGCAATCTTTTCGAAGATGTAATCCAGTTTCACCCCTTTGACCCTGTTGTTTTATTTTCGTAACGTTGTACCTACTTTCATTAAATTACATCGACTTTTCAGTCTATGTCTCTTATGTAAAAGGTATCTAAATACTAATCATTCTTAAATTTCAGTCTTTGATCCTCAGTTACTAGGAATTTGTACTTTGAAATAAATAAATCTATGATAACTGTATAAATCAAATAAATAAATAAATAATATAAAATAAACTCTCTGTGACGTATATAACTATATAATAAAACAAGTATAAATATAGGGCAAAATAGATAATAAAGGCAAAATAAATAAATATAGCTCTAAAAAAATAAATAAGTATAAAAATAAAATCTATAAGTAAATAAATAAAATCTATGAATCAATAAATACAACTACATATAACTAATTTATAATAAACGAAATCCTCAGGACACATATACATACATTAATATCATAGATTAGGTATCGAAAGAAGCAACAGCAGCTTGAGTGCGTCATTATGAATAGATGTTTTTGGCATGATACTTTCCTACTTTTTCACCATTTAAATTTCCCAATTCATAAAGATAATTACCCACTGTCCTCAGGATGATTGATTTAGTGAGTTTTGGTGCTAGTTTTGCATTGTATTTGTCTGTGAGGTTACTTTTTTTGAAGTTTCTTCCATACACTATCTGTCCCACTTTCTACGATATTTCTCTAGACCTTAAATGATATATTTTTGTAGACCTCTGATGTGCAGGTTTTAACAAGGTCTGTTTATCTGCTTTGTCTAAACTTTCAATATTGGTGTCCTTGATCATGTCAAGTCTTCTTAGCAGGTTATATGTTTCACCATTTTGAACCATTTGATTCGAACTTACTTGCGTCATGTAACACAGTACGCAGTGAGAAGGCCGTGTTGCTCACGTGTAAGTTCCAATTACTTTGGTCTTGGTCGATATAGGAACGAATTTTCGCCAGTATGGACCGATTTACTCGTTCCGAAGCATGCAGGGAAAACTTTCTCGCCAGTCACTGGCAAGAGGTGAACGCCACCGGTGCCATCTATTTGCGAATAGATTACTTACTCGCAACGTACTGAACATGCTCAATGGGATCCACCTAAGATGGATCCACAAAAGGAATCCACTTTCAAAATGGACTCCACGTCCACAAATCAGATTCCACAAATTTCCAGGCTACAAAGGCCTTCCAGAATGTTCTCGTTCCCAAGATTTCAGTGGAAAGCCACAATGAAACGATAAACATTTTTTGCACTAGTTCAATTTGTACTCCGTGCACACCGCAAGTTATAGACATAATGATCACACTGATCAGAGGGCGTAAGTAGAATTATCTACGACATAGAGAATGTCGGACCGAAAAATATGACTGATAGCTGTCATATAGCGAATCGAGCTATATATTCGATACGTCCGATTATTTTTCTTGACCTGCCAAACTGCACCTACACCTTTATGGCGTCAGTCCGTCACTCACGTTACCTAGTGTCATCTTCGTAATGTCAAAAACCCATTGCGAACATAATTCCTGTCCTGGTAAGTTTAAGAGCTGTCAGCAACAAAATGTACAATATGCGACCCATGTAACACTAATTGTCACCAGGCAAGAGAACAGGTCCAATTCCTTTTTGTTTTCGTATGTCCATTGATATGTCATGTCATTCACCTGATTCATCGAACGATTCGATGACAAGTATTTGCCCCACTGTAGCAAATTCCGATGACAAGTTCCTCGGCGACGTCAGTATCAATAAGTCGATACCTATAATTCATAGTTGGCCATCTCCGGTCGGAGCGAGTCACAAAATCCGTATCACATCAGGAGATCCACGTAACGAAATACGTCATTTTATTCTCTTGACAAAAATATTCGCGCCTTCTTGACAGTTCCCCTACTCTTTTGACGTTTTGCAATGACAGAAATGGATTTCTGATATCAATACATGCTTATGGTTGCGATTAAAATCATTTTATTTTTGTACTCAGTACAAAGCATAAATTATGTCACCCATCAGTATCCAAAACCTCTCAGTGTATAATTCCATCCAAATCGATCAATTTGACATACTTACGTACAAGTCACCATTCACATTTGGCAAAGTGAGCAAGTGAGCATTACCCCTTAAGGCCTCCTGCCACACGCCATCTATGTTGGCAACAAAGAATTACATCAAACACTGGAAAGAGGAAATATACTGGAAAACAGGGCGTTGGCTACCTGGAATATGGTAGTGTGGATCGAGACATTGTCTACAGACTTCATTTTGAAGAAAGACACAGATATGGAGAAAGAACCCCTCAACAGAACGCCAAGTAAATTATTTTTATGCAGCTGAGCCGCGCCCCAAATTATAAATTTCCTTTTATACTGACGCTGCGAAAACTATCCAATTGCATGGGCAATTAGAAGTTATCACCACAATTTAACAAAAGCAATAGCTTTTGCACCAAATAAAGGGAAGGTGAAAACTCGTCTTTGTGCTTAGAGATAAATTAGATTACCTCATCTCTACGAGCAAGGGAGTAAAAGCGAAGCCACATGGTCGGCATGCTTCTAAAACAAGGATTTTCTTATTGTATTTCTCAGGAATTATTCAACGCCGAGGAGGAGCCAAGGCATCGTATTGCAGTTGGCACAGGGCAGGCGAGGCTGCTCTTTAATCAATCAATTTTTTTTCTCCACCTATATGGAAGTCTATAACTATCCACGCCAATAGAAGGAGCCATCGTTTTACCCCGAATTCTGGGAAGACCATTTTTGTGTTGCACATAGGCGCTCCAATACTCCTATTATTTATATATATGTGTGCATTTAAATATATATATGCGTACATCGCGCCTCTGCGAGACAAATCTGTCGCCCTTTTTTATTCAGGCCGAACGAAATTCGTCTCATTATCGATCACGCACTGCGACGAGGATAAATCCTCGTGCTATTCACTCTTTATTTCCTGTGGGAGCATTTTATATACGAGTGGACGTCGAGCGTCGATCCGCTCGCCAGCCCGCCGACGTTCACGAGATCCAGCAGCGATAATTCACGCCCACGTGCCTCCGTTTGACGGTACCATAGCATGACACTTTATCATCTTTACCGTTCAGCTATAATTATATCACCTTAAATAACTCCACTTGGGTACCCAGTCTCGATTAGGCCCCAACGAGTAGGAAGGAATTTTTGTGCCAACAGTGTACAGGGCGCCTGGCGCGAGCAT
Source organism: Platycheirus albimanus (assembly GCA_916050605.2). Taxonomy (NCBI): domain Eukaryota; kingdom Metazoa; phylum Arthropoda; class Insecta; order Diptera; family Syrphidae; genus Platycheirus; species Platycheirus albimanus. The sequence continues at coordinate 47,718,977 of OU696698.1, read as the reverse complement.
ACAGTCTCGGATGCTGGTCCTAGATACGTCATCACGTCCATTGCCAAGTTCGGAGCACCGAATGATTTTCACCAACAACAACTTTACTCACATCCTTACCTACATCTATACGATCATCTGTACCTTCATCTCTACCTACATCTATACTCACCTGTACCGGATTTATATACGTATTAAAAAAAAAAGTATTTTACAATTGTGGTACCAGGTAACAAATCTTTTTTGTAGTTATTATTAATGTATTTTGAGGGAGCATTAGAAGCTCAGTGAAATATAATTGAATTGTTGGCAAATTCATTATCGCCACATACCCCACGTAACATTCGGGTGTATGCTTTATAATATCACGGACCGTGATACACAGAAGCTGTTTGAAGCTTACGTATTTGGTGGCAGGACCTGACGCCTTCTCCACCACCCACTAGCTTTCAATTTAAGCCATTTATTTCAAAAGTGCATGAAGATTGAGAAGATTAAGTGTGAATTTTATTTACGTATATACAATATATGCAAAGATATCAGTGCATGTATCCTAGATAGAAGTGAATTCCTACCTAAAATTATCTTTATTGTATACCATTAGCATGTTGAGATCGATTTTTTTTAAAAGAGAGATTATTTACTCTGCGAGTTCTTCTATTCAATGATTGATAACTCGGGAATTTGATATACAAAAGTGTACTATCTTTGTAATTTTTGTCGTGTCCATTCTTATCGATTAATTGTCTCAACTCGGTCAAGCTATCGGCTTTCTGAATCCAAGATCCATTTGTTTGTTTTCATTTTATTATTTTTCGCGTTACACTTTTTCATTTTCACTCCGTCTTCGCGACAATCCAGTACCGCGTCGGTAGCGACCACTTTCTATACGCGTTGCGACGCCGCGTTTATTTCTTTTTTTGCATTCGCTTTTGCGAATAGTAATTTTATTTTTATAGCATTGATCCAAATTCGGTCTAACGTTTGCAGAACGAATCTGTCTATTGTTAAGATTTTTGATTGTGTCCTATGTATCTGAGACAAATAATTGATCGTGTTCAAGATACACGTTGGTAATTTCAAGGCAACGTTATCAATTAGCCACTCATATATAGTCTAATCCTTGAGTAGCGACCTAAGCAAGAGGTCGTCTGTTATATCAGTTAATGAAGAAGATAATACCCTTTAAACTTTAACCATTTAATTTTCAAAGGTTGTTCCGGAAGTGCACTTCAGTTACAGCGTAATTGATTAACTTTATCTGAACTCTACCCGATTGGTAGCAGATAAATAAATTTACCTTTTTGCATGTTCTTGATTATATATTATATATTGACATTATTTGATATACATATTTACTCGATTGCATGATTGAAGACGAATTGTATTCATTCACGCATGGTTTCTTTTTGACTATATCTGTGTTGTTCTTGGTGTTGTTTGGGGATTGTTAATACTACGAATCGTATTACATCTAATGTAGTATACCTACCTAATAAAAGATTCTCGGTAATCAGATTAGTTTTTCATTTCCTTTGCGTGTTACGTGTATATTATCCAGGTATTAGATAAAAGAATATCTTCCGTCTGATATTATTGAATTTTCCCTTCTTAATTTGTCCGATCATCTCGGCGGTGAGATTTTAACGCCGCGGTAAACAAAATTTCGTTTTCATTTTTGAATATTAAGCGAAAATATAATCGGTCCGCGCTTAGAAAACCGGTAATACAAGAGATTGAGTTTCCTCTTACCATCTTCGAATATCTAGATAAAGAAACCGATCTCGTCCTTTGCATTAGTTACTTTTTAGAAACTATTCTATTAAGAGGCATTAGTTTTACTTCGATAACACTCTTCGTAGCGAAGATTTTATAATCAAGTTTGAATTTATATTAAGATAACCTTTTGACTAGCGGTTAAAGAAGATACAGATAAAGTTTGATTCTTTTATTTGAGAAAGAATATACTTTAATAAAAATAATACCTTGTTAGTTTAAGATTACTTACAATAAATAAGCTTTCGTTTATAACGATTTTTGGAAATAAGCGTTTTTGGAATTTCGTAATATTTTGGAATTTTTCTAATGGAGATCCTTGTAGATTTACAGGATGATTGAGTAAGTGAACTATAGGGAGGGTGGTAACCCTCACCCTTCTTTGTTCGGAACAAGGTGACGCACACGTAGCAATACTCATAGGGAGTATTGTTTTTGCAACGATGGTGTAGTTAAAGTCGAGTGTCATGATTAGGTACTAGGTTTGAGAATGTGAGCAAGCAATCTTTTGCTTGCCTGTTATATTCGGGGCAACCCAACAATAACGTTGAGTCGTGGGGACTCACAGATCCGTGGTTAGCCAAGGTTGGGTGTGAGAGAATTGATTTTCACACTCGAATTGGGTGGGTTGAGAGACCAAGGAGGATCGATCAACACCTTTGATCCTCCCTCCCCGCAGTATTAGTCACCTCTTCCACATTCTGCATCACATCGTGGCAGCAGAATGGAAGGAAGTTATTTCAGTAGTCATGCAACCACGACCATCTATGGATTGCATTCTTTCGGAATACTTAAGTTCGATAGGTAGACATGGTAATTTAAAATCGATTCTTCTTTTTCAAGCTATGTTTCACTTATTAACTTTTCGGAGGTGCGATCTCGAATCATCTACTTCTTGATAGTTTTGTCGACGTCGATTATGAGGGCCCTTAAGCAGTTTAACATTATTTATTCGAACTCGCACACCATGAGTTCAACGGTCGGCAGTGAAAAAAAAGAGGTAACACCGGTCAAGTAGATCCCGGAGCAAGTGCCCACGACCTGGCTGAGCTAGTCATGGCTAGGGTACTGCCGGCCACCGCGACGGTCGATCTTGGCCACGGTTCTACGTTGTCGCATGCCGTTCTTGCTGACTGTTCTTAACGGACTGTTTATGAGAGAGGGGCGTTGCCGGCATAGGATCGCTTCCATCCCTTCGATACAGAGTTAGATAACCATAGCTAGTTCATTAAGTGCGATCTCGGGTGAAATCTTCGGAAAGGCATACGACGTACTTATCATTAGCATTTCGAGACTAGTTATGAGTGAGGGATCTGATTAGAATCCATGGCTTCAGGTGTAGGCTACTACAAGAGGTGGCTACAAGAAGAACATCTAGTGCTTGTAGCGGATAGGCGCGGACATGTTGACAGGCACCCGCTAGGCTGTTCCACGGTGCTTTGTGGTCAGTACCTATGGTACGCTGTCAGATGATCCATGCTTCTGTGATGGGGATGGATAGGGAATAAAGAATTAGAAAGAGGGTAGGGGAGTAGGAAGAGCAGGAGGTCGTGTTGGCGAAGTGTAAGTATGTCTGATACAGGACCGATACATGGACGGTTGGAGATGAGGATACATTGCCTTGGTATAGGAGTCAAGGGTGTATGGGGTGCTGGTCTCTTCCTGCTTCCTCTACGGTCTGTGTTGTTGATGGGCATTGGGTTAGATTGTGGATACCCATAGGGTGTTCGGGGTAGATCCGAATGTCTATTGGCGAGTACAGGGTTGTAATATATAGATAGTTGTATTCTTTATTTTCTTATTAATTTTACGTTATAGGTGGCGTGACAGCGAGGCCAAGTTTTTTGTGTCTCACGGGCTCCCATTTTTGAATGAATGATAACGGTATAGAATGAAATGGTATAATATTATTATTATTTTTTATGTTATTATTTTCTTAACTTTCATATAATTAACGTTACAGATGGCGCCCAACGTGGGGCTCGAAGTAGTCAATGAGACAAGATTAGAATTGATTTAAGTTAGGTCAATTCTGAGTGAAATAGTTAGAAGCTAAGAATTTTTGAGATATTTTCGTTTTTGAATTTTTCAGTTTTGAGTTAAAGTTATTTGTTCATTGTTCAGGTTTCTTAGATGGAGGAATACTATCGAGTCTAGTGGTGTAGGCACTATTTTTTCCAGTGGTTTAGTGAATTCTTTCCTGAGTCAGTCTGTTGCATTAGGTCTACCCACTTTTCTCTACCTCTGGTCACATAGGTTTGTTTTCGATGTCTGTCCGGATTGAGCAGTTGTTTTGCTCGATTGTCAGTCGCTGAGGTGTTGACATGACCCGTGAGTGAAGTCTGAGTTTCCGGTCGTAGGAGAGTAGATTGAGCAGGTCTTCTGACCGGTGGTTAGTGCTTTTTGCCTGGCGCACGTTAGCTGCAGAAGCTGGTCACTCACTCGAATGCGTCCCATTTTGTTTCAACTACAAATCAACTTACCTTTGTTTTATTTATAATACTACCTTGATTGTTTCAGAAATTTTCAGTCGTTATTAATAGATGTTATGAAGTAATGATACGCGATGAGACAGGAAGCGCTAACCTGTAGTTGGTGTTTTATACCCGATGTACGTCTGTAGTGGCGTAATGTCGCCGTCGCATACTTGAACAACCTTTCCTTTAGGAGTAATTGCTTGTTTTCTGGCAATAGAACGCCGTAATGTATTAAGTCTACACACACTAATAATTTTTACTTTGATTTTTTTTTAATCGGTTATGTTGCAGAACCGATTAACGTACACCTTGTTCCTACGAAGAGGAGGTTTACCACCTCCCGTATCCTTCTATGAAATACAACGTTATGTACACTTAGATATTCTTCTAGTTACGTATACAGTTTAGTATTGATTTTTTTTTTCTTTTTGAGTATTCCGTCAATCAAGTTGGGATGTAACTTCTTGATTGGACGTGTAAGTTGGGATAGTGCCCGTTTTTAAGTCATTTGGGATAGTGCCCGTATTTAAGATTTTTGAGACACAGCCCATATTCAGAATTTACAGTTTACAGTTTATAAATTTTTGGGATAGAGCCCACCATTAGTGAGTAAAATTTTTGATTACAGGATGCTAGTTTATTAAGTATCACATTGGTTTTGAGCATCAAGTATTGACATCCAGTTTTTGAATTTCATTGATGCAGTTAAGCATACTTTTAGGAATATAATCAGCTTTGAAGAAATTGTGAAGTATTTTCTTTAGAAGCCTATAAGTATATAATCACTCGTATTAGTAAACACAATTTAGATTAGCATTACCAATATAAGTTTTTTTTTTTTAACTATATTACCCTTCAATTTTTGAACAATATTATCGATAGATACCCGTCAGAGGTATTGCTCACGGTATATCTGAAATTTCTCACTACCAAATTTTGACTTACCTTTTTATTGTTATTTTTCTTGAGTGAGTAGTATCCGTTCGAGGAATTTCTCACGGGCTACAATACTTTCCTTTTTTTTTTTTTTGATCTTTTGGATAATGCGACTGTTGTTATCCGTCCGTTTAATTCCACGGTTGAATTAGCAACCCAGGTCGCAAAAGAGTTATTAGAAGTACTTACCTTACAAAGTACAAAGACTTTATAGTCATGGCTCCAACGGCACCAAAACCGGAACCCGGCCGTAGCCAGAACGATATCGTTGAAAATCACTCCGATGACGAAGGCAGTCAAGCCGAGAATCAAGAAGTGTCATAGTAAACGACGATGAATTAGAGAGGGCCGAAGAACAGCTTCGCAAAGATGCGGCTGATCACTCAGCCTACATTCAGCAGGTATGTACCATTGATCTACACAGAGTCAACGATAGACAATTTATGGCAGAGGAGTTAGCCAAGAGTCATGCACATCTACTTGAGCAAGTTGCACAGCTACTCCAAAACCGTACCGTTAAGCCTACTCAGCCTGCTGCTTCTTCGAAAGCGCCTGCTCCTCCAACCGCGACTTCAACGCAAAAAGTTACGCGACAAGTTAACTAAGCCAACCCAGACACTACACGTGTTGTGAACCTAAATGCCCCTTCTGGACCAACCACTTCCAGAAATTTTCAGTCCGCATATAGACCGATCAATGAAGATGAGGCAAACCGAATTACACTACATTATGAGCCAACTAGAGTGCCACCTTTGCCGGAGGTCAATCCAGCTCAAATGCCTATAGGCTCGAATCTAGATGAATTCATGACCAGATTAAACGCGTTCAATTTCGACGATGAGTCCGTTGCGTCGCCACATAGGCCACCACCATCGAACGTTACTTCAGTGAACCGCAACCATCAATTCCACAATGTAGGGAAAACTTTCTCGCCAGTCACTGGCAATATGAATGCCACCGGTGCCACCTATCGGCGAATAGAGTATTTACTCACAAAGTGCTAAACGCACCTAAAGGTACTCACCATTATCTGATTCCACAAAAGAGAATCCAAATTCAAAATGGACTCCACGTCCGAATTTGATTCCACAAACTTCCCCAGGCCGCAACAGCTTTCCAGGAAGATTGCATTCCCAAGATTTCAGTGGAAAGCCGCAATGGAAAGATAAACATATTTTGCACTGGCTCAGATTGTACTCCTTACATACCGTATGTTATAGACGTAATGTTCACACTAACCAGAGTGCGGAACTAGAATTATCTACGACATAGTGATTGCCGGACCTAAAACGTAACAGACATCGGTCACATAGCAAATCAAGCTAAATATTCGATGCGCTCGATTATTTTTCTCGACCATCCAAACTGCACCTGCACAGTTACGACGTCAGTCCGTTACTCACGTTACCCAGTGACATCCACGCAACATCTAAAACCTATCGCGAATATAATTTTTGTACTCATCGTTCAAGAGCTGTCAGCAACAAAATGTACTACATGCGAACTATGTTACACTAACTGTCACCAGGCGAGAGAACAGGTCCAATTCCTTTTGTTTCCTGATGACCATTGATATGTCATGTCATTCACCTGATTCACCGAACGATCCGATGACATGTAATTACCCCACAGTAGCAAATCACAATGACAAGATCCTCGGCGACGTCAAATCCAATAAGTCTATACCTATAATTCGTAGTTGGCCACCTCGGGACGGAGCTAGTCACAAAACTCGTATCACATCGGGGGATCCACGCAGTGAAATACGTCATTTTATACCCTTAACAGAATATTTGCACCTTCTTGACAGTTCCCCCTATCCTTTTGACAGTTTGCAATGACAGAGATAGATCTCTGATAGCAATAATTGCCTATGATGACGATTAAAAATTTAATTGTTATACTCAGTACGAGGCATAAATCAGGCCATCCAGTGTAAGCTATAACCACACTACAGTATTCCTTTCTTAATTGATTAATTTGTCATACTGACATACAGGTCAGAATTCACTTTTGACAAAACGAACAGTGAGCATTAACCCTTAATGCCTATGGTCGCAAGCCACCTATCGAGGTAGCGAAGAAACACATCAAATACTGGAAAGAGGAAATATGCTGGAAAACAGGGCGTTGGCTACCTGGAAAGTGGTAGTGTGGGTTGTGAATTTGTCGGTAGACTTCATTTTGAAGCAAGATATCGACAAGTTCAGACACCTCAACAGAACGTGAAATATTTTTATATGCAGCTGAGCCGCGTCCCATTTTTTTACTGGATATAATTATTCTGCTGGAGCAGAAAAACTCCCTAATTGCATAAGCAATTAGGAATTGAACAAATATAATCGGTTAAACAGCCTTATTGGAGGTAAGTAATTATTATTTCCCATTAGACATTGAAGCAATTTATGAGATTTTGCTTCAATGGCTGATGGAATATTCAAGAAACCGCTTGGTGGGTACGTCGTATTGAAACCTTCCCTCTTTGCATTTAGGAAGAAGATTTACGGGAGGAATTATCCGAGGAGAAAGATAGCCATCTGTGCAAAGCAGGCAAGGCTGCATAAAAAAAAAAAATTTCTGACCGATGTGATAGAGGAAACTATTTTCAAGCACCGGAGCTGGAACGATGTCCATGCTGAATTTTTTTTACAATTGTGCGCGATATAGCCCATGTGGGGGTTTTATTACATACCTACATAAATATATGTACGCACCCAGCGCACTTCCTCAAAACCAAATCGGACATTTTTTTTTATCCTACTGAAACAAATAAATTGTGCATCTGAATTTATCCTACACTCACACGTGCGCTGCCGTGGGGACAATCGTTAGATATTATCTACATTCTGTGAAACAAAGGCGAGCGAGCGTCGAGCGTCGATCCGCTAGACGGCCCGCCGACGTTCGCGACGAAAATTTCCAGCGTCAAATTACATATATATTCTCTACACCGTAGCGTCATATATATCCTCTACACCGTAGCATTGTATATATTCCAATCGACTATTGGAGGCACACCACCGACAGGATTGTGGAACGGGTACCCAGTCTCGATAGGGCTGAAGGCCTCAACATAAAGGAAGGAATTTCGTTCCAACAGCGTTCAGGACGTCTGGCGCGTGCTTTCGTCACGGATGCCGGTCCCGAAAACACCATCAGCTTGAAACTATTTCGTTGGAGCAACATTAGATGCGTTTCTGCAACTCTATCCACATACATTTATATGTTCCTGCATCATCATACATCTGCAGCTGAAAGTTCCTGCATCTTTACTCATCAGCAAAACATCAGATCCTACAACTTTACTTTGGGACAACTATACTTACCTGTTCCTTTATATTTATCTATGTATTAATATCACTCTGGATGAACCAGGTAAAGACTTTGAATCTATGATTTTTTTTATAAGTGTGTATTATTAAGGGCGAAGCACAAATACCGCCCCAACAAAACCCACAGGCGGGTTAATAATTGCCAGCTAATGTACTTGGTCAATGCACGAAGCATTTATCCACTGACGGTGGTATTTACCTTTGTATCAATGACCACACTTCTTGTTGAGTCAACACAATAGTACTCTGCTTCACTTGGTGGATGGACCTAACGCCTCCTCCACCCCCACGATATCTACATGGCAAATTATATTATCTTAAGAAATCTTTAAGGGTTATATATTAGTTTTTCTTTTTGTATACATTTAATTTCATTAACGTGTACCTTTATGGCCATATAGAAAGTGGATGCTTCTTGATAAAGTTTTTTTTGTTGTCTCGTCCCGTATCATATCCGGTTTTCGCGATATCCTATTGAGATCGATTTCGTTTAAAAGATTAGTTCATAACAACGACGTTTTCTTAGAAGTGTGTGCCGAAGCCCGGGCTTTAACTTGTGTAACTCGGGGATTCGAATATATATTCTCGTACGCTGTCAGGGATCCGGTATTCCATCCGTACAGTCACTATGAGATAGTAATGCTTGAGGTATCTGACAATCAGATTTCATTTGTTTGTTTTCTTTTCATTATTCACACCTTTTTTTTTTGGATTACACACTTGGTTTTTTTTTTTTTTTTTTCACTTAGTCTTCACGACAATTTGGTTCAGCGTCGGTAGCGACCACCCTTGATCGCGTTTTAACGCCGCGTCAAGCTACTCTTGTTGTTTAATGCTTTCAAACAATCAGACCATATGATCTCTACGTTTGTTTAATGTAAAGTATTATCGTGTTTAATATATATTTGTCCCCCATCAGACACTAAGAATGTTTGCCTACATATCGTTACGCGCGATTTATGATTGTATCTACTACGTTCGATAACAAGACATGAATACTACTTGAGATACGATACTTTAGATTTTCAAGGTTTCGTTCCTAACCAACCCGTGTTACCAAATTTTTGAATCAGAAATTAAAAGAGCTGACCTCAGTCAATATCTTGAGGAATAGAAGCCATATATATATTCCACTTTACATACATTTAACTAATCATTTCACAAGTTGTCCCCGAGGTGCACTTCAGCGACAGCAGAGCATTGGTAACGTCAACTGAAACTACCCCATTGGTAGTCAGTGGCATTTTGAATCTTGCATGTTTTATTAAATTGGAACATATTTTACTTTTCATTAACTATTTAACTATATTGATTTAAATATATTGACATTTTTGATCGATTACTCGAATGGATATAAACTGTATTCATTTGTGTATGGTACCTTTTTTTTTTGTGATGGGTGTCTATGGGTTTGAAAATTTACTTTTGTTTTATCTCGGCATAGAATTTTGAATTGAATCTCTATGGCCTAAGTATATTCACTGATATTTTCATCTTGAATTCGATTTATAAATAAAATCCTTTCGCGTACGTTCGTAATTAATACGTTTGATTGTCCGAAATAAACTTTTCCGTCCGTTTCTTTTGAAATTTTTCGCTTTTCGACTTGACAAGCTCACTGGTATTGAGCTCATCTCCGCGGTGTATAGATAAAATATAAATATTTTAAAGTTGTACTGTAGAACAGAAATTACATTAACCGCGAAGAGATTATTGCTATGAAACCACTATAACAAGCCATTATCATAGGTGTAACTGTTTATAACCACACTTCTTGTGGCAAGCCAGGAGTTACTTTTGATATTGCTTTTCCTTTAAATGATATTATACTTTGTGACGAGTTTCGTTTGTTACTCAGTAAATTTACTAGGCATATAAGTTAGTTAAGTTACAGTTTATTATTTTTCTTAGTTGATCTTTTAGATACAGATATATATTACAAGTCATGTGACAGTAATAAGAAGATAATCAAATAAGATTATTTCAAGATTTTTTTTTATCCTTACTTTCGGTTTGTAACCACGTATAGTATCTTTAAGCTATATTACTAAAAATTGATTCTTTGTTAATTCTTAAGCTGAAATTTTAATAAAATTGATTATTTTATAACGTTTTCGAAATATCCTGCTTTTTTTGAATTAGTATTTTTGAAGATTTCCCTGAAGGTCGTATAACATTTTCAGCATGTTTGAGTAAGATTTTCTTAGGGAGGTTGGGAACCCTAACACTTCTTCAAGAGGAACAAGGTGGCGTACATGGTATGATACTCATAGGGAGTATCGGTCTTAGGCATCATTAGAATATTAGGTTCTAGTGCTATGGTTAGTTATTAGTTTTTGGGAGTTAGATTAGGAATGTGAGCAACCGAATTTTTTTTTACTGGCTTCTTATATCTGGAGCTGCCCAACAAGATGCCATGCTAGCGATGTGTAAGTATTTCTGATTAGGGATGCTAGGTACACCGATACATGGGAAGTCGAGGTTGGAGATGCAGTTCTTTGGTATAGGAGTCAAGGATGTTTGGGTGGATCTGGCCCCTTCTGGTTTCTTCTTCGGGTTGTGTTGTCGATGGGTGTTTGCTTGGAACTTGGGTATCCATAGGATATTTGGGCGAAGAGGTCAGTGCCTATTGGCAATTCAAATTTTCTTTATAATCTCATTATTTTACGTTACAGATGGCGCCCAACGTGGGGCCCGAATTAGCGAATGTAGACAAGTTTAGTTTTGATTTTAATCAGGTCGATTCTGAGTGACATAGTTGAGAGTTAAGAATTTTTCGAAATTTTTAAAAAAATTTCAGTTTTGAGTTAAAGGTATTTGTTTATTGTTCAGGATTCTTAGATGGAGGAACTCCATCGAGTCTAGTGATGTAGGCACTATTTTGTTCAGTGGTTTAGTGAATTCTTTCCTGAATCAGTCTGTTGCATTAGGTCTACCCACTTTACTCTACCTCTTTTCACCTAGGTTTGTCTTCGATCTCTGTCCGGATTGAGCAGTCGTTTCGCTCGGTTGTCAGTTGCTGAGGTGTTGACGTATCCAATAAGTGAAGTCTGAGTTTCCGGCCGTGAGAGAGTAGATTGAGCAGGTCTTCTGACCGGTGGTTAGTGCTTATCAGTGTTGCCGCTGAAAAATTTCAAAAAGGGTCTTAAAAATGAGCCCGAACAGAAAAAAGGGGCCCTCAAAACGAAAAATATATTAGAGCAACAAAATTTTTGTTAAGGGGCCAGTTATAGCGATACGGAAAATGAAAGCGAAAAAATTTTATAATGGAAAATTTAGTATGTTATGGTTCGATTTAAAACACAAATGCTACACTGATCGATGACGACCAACTCAGAGAATTTATTTTGGAAATAAAACTTGAATTGAACTTGTACTTTTTGTTAAAAATGTATTTAATCATTTTTCTGTAATACGTATAAAAGAAAAAGAAAAAAATAAATTTTATTTTAAGACAAATGATACACTCATCGATGGCAATCAATTCAAAGAATGTTTTTTGTTTATATTAATCTTAATTGAACAGATACTTTTTGTTAAAAATGTATTTATTTATTTTTCTGTTATACGTACGTATAAAAGAAACATAACAAATTTCGTTTTTAACAAAAAGTACAAGTTCAATTCAAACTTTTGTTTACAAAATAAATTCTATGAGTTAGTTGCCATCGATCAGTGTAGCATTTATGTTTTAAATCAAACCATAACATACTAAATTTTCCATTTGAAATTTTTTTCGGTTTTGTTTTCCGTATAGCTATAACTGGCCCCTAACTTCTATTTATAACAACAACAAAACAAATAATTCAATTCAAACTAAATCTAAAAAAACATAAATAACACTCATTAGGGATTCCAAATACATAGGTAGGTACCTACATTTTATTTTTTGAGATATTCTTGCTATAATTAGAAATATATAAGGTTATTATTTGACATACAATTTATTTAAAATATGACTGTCTATGTTAAGTTTATAAAAGTCTAGTAAATATGTTTCGTTTGATAAAAATCAACTGCTAAATAACCTCTTCAATTTTCTAGCAGTCCAAATAGGTTCTATTTTAGATTCAATAAATAAATTCAATAAGAACAACAAACAAAACGTTATAATCAAGGACTAACTTAATATTTTCATAATAAAAGAAAGAGAAAACGAAATTATCTTTTTCTTCTACCAAATTGCTGAGTTTTAGATCTGAATGGTGAAGTTGGTAGGTTTCTCAACGTACAGCATTCGCTCATAGATTTTGGTTTTGAAGATATTTAATGATGTTGCATACTTTTTTGAACTCTTTCATTGATAAAATCATTCTTAAACTGAAAAAGGGGCCATTTTGATCATTTTTGAAAAAGTGGGGGCCACGGGTCCCGAAGTACAAAAAGGGGCCATTTGGCCCTTAAAGGGGCCAAACGGCAACACTGACTGTAGGTAATAAGGAGTTCACTCATTCGCTTACGGACATTTGTTTTGATTATTTCGATAAGCTCCTTTTCAGGTCTAGGGACTCGCATCCTGGAATTCAGGTGTTGAATGGCATCGTAAAAGTCATTGCAGGACTCACCATTCAACATCTTGCGATCCGAAAGCTTCCTGAAGAGCTCTGTGTCAGTCTCCAAACTGCGGTACTGTTCTACCAAAGCAGTTTTCAACTCCTCCCATGTAGTGTGTTTGTTTCCTTTAAGGTACACCCAGTACCATGACTCTACGGAGCCTGACACGAAATGGTAGAAATTTGTGGTAATCTCATACCACGGCACACCATAACTACATCGAACACAATCGAGGCGGAACAGGAAATCGTCGACTGACATGTTCCGACCGTCGAATTTCAATCCCCATTTGTGAAATGGATGAACACGGTTCATAGAAGTGGCATTCGAGGGAGGTGGCCTAGGTGGTGACGCAGCGGACTCGTCGTCGAAATTGAAAGCATTCAAACGAGTCATAAACTCGTCTAGGTTCGAGCCTAGAGGCATTTGGGCTGGATTAACTTCCGACAAGGGTGGCGCTCTAGTGTGCTCGTAATGAGGCGTGATTCGGTCTGCCAAATCGTTTTCATTGTTTGGTCTATACGCGGACTGGACATGTCTGGAAGTAGCTGGGCCAGAGGGGATATTGTAATTTACGACACGTGTAGTGTCTGGATTAGCTAAATTAACTTGTCGCAGGACTTTTTGTGTAGAAGTAGCTTTTGGAGGAACAAGTGGCCTGGTAGGGGGAACAACTGGCTAAGTAGTTTTAACAGTACGTTTCTGCAACAGCTGAGCAACTTGATCGAGCAATCGCGTATGACTCCTCTCCAGCTCTTCTGCCATAAACTGCCTATCGCTGGCCCTGTGTAGATCAATAGTAGCGGAAACTACTTGCTGAATATAAGCTGAGTGATCAGCAGCATCTTTCCGTAACTGCTCTTCGGCTCTTGCTACTTCATCGTCGTCTACTACGACGCTCCTATCGACTGTATTGTTTTCCTCTACGTTATCGGCTTGACTACCTTCGTCCTCAGAGCGATTCTCCACGACATCGTCTTGGACGCGGCCAGGTTTGGGTTTCGAACCTCCAGGAGTCATTGGGACAAACTCCTTGTACTTTGTAAGATAAGTACTTCTAACCGTTCGTTTGGGTCTTGAGCTGTTCATTCAACCGCAACGAGAAGGAAATCGGTTAAATCGTGTCAAACGTGTAACTCAAGGATTTAAAAAAAGGATAATTATAATGTAGTCCGTGAGAAATTCCTCGAACGGATACTACTCGAGTGTTACAACAATAAATAATGTAAGTCAAAAATTAGTAGTAAAAAAAAAAGTAAGTCAAAAGTGTAAGTGTGAGATATCTCAAGTATACCGTGAGCAAAACCTCTAACGGATATATTATCTCAATAAAGTAATTCAAAAAAAGAAAAGGTAAAGGTTGAAGTTGGGTAAACTTCAAAGTGCTTAATTCTAAGGGTAAGTAATTGTGTGACTAATTTCGTCTACTGAAAGTATTAATTCCAAACTCCATCAGTTACTCAATGATAAGCTCAATTGAATACCTAATTTGTACCTTAGCTTAATATGTTCTAAAATTACGGAAGAAGAATTCAAAAATAAAGAAAAATAAAAAAAAATATTATATATTGATACTTAACTAATGTTCTAGATCCTAATCTAAATCTAAATAATCAGAAAAATTAAACTCTAGCCTTACTGAGCTATACTCAAAAATGGTGGGCTCTATCCCAAATTATAAACTATATGCGGGCACTATCAAAAAAGTCTAAAAGAAAACTAAAAAAAAAAAACCGACACTATCCCAACTTACACGTCCAATCAAGAAGTTACGTCTCAACTTGATTGACGGAATAGTCAAAAAAATAACTCAAAACGAAACTGTATACATAACTCAAAAAATATCTCAATCTATATAAGGTTGTATTTCATAAAAAAGGTTCGGAAGGTGGTAACCCTCCTCTTCGTAGGAACAAGGTGTACATGTATCGGTTCCGATACTTAACCGATAACAAGAACCGAAAAAGAAGGTAAAAAAAAAACTAAGCGTGTGTAGACTTAATACATTACGGCGTTCTACTGCTAGAATACAAGCAATTACTTCTAAACGAAAAGTCGTTCAAGTATGCGACGGCGACATTATGCTACAACAGACGTACATCGGGTATTAAACACCAACTACCGGTTAGCGCTTCATGTCCCGTCGCGTACCGTCACTTCAAAACATCTATTAATAACGACTGAAATTTCTTCAACGATCAGGGTAGTATAATGATTATCGGAGATAAGTTAAATTGTAGTTGAAACATTAAGGGTCGTATTCGAGCAAATGACCAGCTTCTGCAGCTGACGTGCGTCAGGCAATAAGCAGCTACAGTCCGTCTAGTTTAAGGCAACTAACCTATTATTGTCGAGCTACAGAGAAAGCTCAATCTCAGTATGAGAACACACGTCCGAATTTCGTGCCAATTGCACAACATCCACCTTGCAAGGCGATTTGTCAACGAAATCATTGAAGAACCTTGCCAGGATCTAGTTGTGGCATTGCCTAATGCCAGTGTCGAAGCGATCCAGAAGGATCGTTAGCCGCAGAAGTGTTGGAATTGCCAAGTCATCGGTCACAATTTTCGTGATTGCGCAAAACCGATAGATAAAATCTTTTGCTTCCGTTTTGGTCTTCCAGACGAATGCAGTCCGTCCTGTCCGAAGTGTCTAGCGGGAAACGAGAGGAAGAACAACCCATCAACCGGGGGGGTTCGCTCCGATTAGACACACCCGGAGTTCAAGTGTCCGAGCCGACAAAGCCTCCTGAACTTCCGAAAATCACAATTTTGAAACCACACACGAATGATAATGAATTACCAAACCATATGAACAATGATTGTTGAACAATCCCTATTTTTAGTAAAGAAACCAAACCTAATACAAATTTGAATTTTAATGATAAGTTACAAGAACCATTATACCGAAAACCATTCCATGAACGATTACGCAATTATAATGAAGTGCGTAAGCGAATTGTTACTTACCCAGAAATGTCCAAACGAATACGACGGACAAGGGAGCGCTTCCATTGGAAGCGGACTACTTACCGGAACATAGCTTCAGCAACCATAGGCCGAGAATCGAATGACCCACATCCTTATGTGACAGTTGGTCTATTCGATGTCAAATTCTTAGGTCTTCTCGATTCAGGAGCAAGTATTAGCTGCTTAGGCACCGACATACTCCTCTCTATGAAGAAGAGTACAAATGTTACGGTAAGGAAGGTAGAGACTACCGTGTCCACGGCCGATGGACACAAGCAATCCATAGTGTTATGGATCACTACGGCGATCCAGTATAAGGGTGTAACAAAAGATATCGATCGTTATATTGTGCCATCATTAAGCCAACGTCTATATCTAGGCGTTGACTTCTGGCAAAAGTTCCAAATCGCACCTCATATAATTGCGAGTCTTTCAGGAGTTGTGACCGGTGGGACAGAGGAAAGACCCACAAACCAGATGAAGTTGAATGATGAAGAGTCTAAACGACTAGAAGCTGTTGTCCGTAGATTTCCTTCTTTCGTAGTCCATGGACTCGGGAAAACAAATCTAGTGCAGCATTATATAGACACGGGTGATGCCATACCTATAAAGCAAAGGTACTATCCCGTATCTCCGGCGATACAAACTCTTATGTATGCGGAGTTGGACCGTATGCTTTCGTTGGGAGTCATCGAGGAAAGTTCCAGCGCATGGAGTTCCCCAGTAGTGCTTGTTCGCAAGCCTGGTAAGAACCGATTGTGTCTAGACTTTCGGAAGGTGAACTCCATGACAAAGAAAGATGCTCGTCCAATTGCACATATAGAGGGGCTGCTGGCACGTCTGACAGAGACACGTTATATTTCTAGCGTGGATCTGAAGGACGCGTTTTGGCAGATACCGCTGGAGCAAAGTTCGAGTGAAAAGACCGCTTTCACGGTACCTGGCCGACCACTGTACCAATTTAAGGTCATGCCCTTCGGTCTATGTAATGCGGCACAAAGTTTGAGTTACCTGATAAGTCACGTAATCCCATCAGGATTACGAGATCAAGTATTTGTGTACTTAGACGATCTATTGGTTGTGTCGAAAGATTTCGACGAACACATGCAGACTCTGGAGATAGTTGGAAAGTGCTTGATGGATGCAGGTCTGACGATTAATGTCGAGAAGTCGAAGTTTTGTTTTGATGAGCTTCACTATCTCGGTTATAAGGTCGGTCAGGGTTGCTTGAAAGCTGATCCTGACAAGATTTCAGCACTAAGACACTGAAAAAGGGAAAAGCCTTCAAGCTCAGTCCAGAAGCTATTGAAGCATTCCTGCAAATCAAAAAACCTTTGACTTCAGCGAATGTGTTAGTCAATCCGGACTTCTCCAAAGAATTCATCATTCTCTGCGACGCATCCGCGACTGGCATCGGATGTGTACTCTGTCAGCGGGACGAATCTGGGGCGGAGCAGCCTATATACTACTTCTCCCGGAAACAAAATGCTGCTCAGAGAAACTATTCAGTGACAGAGCGCGAGTGCTTAGCAGCTTTTGAGGGTATCCAGAAGTTTAGATCCTACGTTGAGGGATACCATTTTCGTGTTATTACCGACCACTCCAGCCTGAAATGGCTGATGACTATGAAAGACCCAACTGGAAGACTAACGAGGTGGAGTATGCGACTCCAAGGCTTCGATTTTGTGGTAGAGCATAGAAAGGGAACATTGAATGTCGTGCCAGACGCTTTATCTAGAGCCTATGAAGACGATGAGTTGACAGTGTCAGCTTTCCTTTCATGTCTACCACAGATCGGTACCTCGGAGGTACTCCACATCGATCTTGAGGATCCGTCCTTTAAATCCGAAGGTTATCTGGATATCATCAGTCATATCAGGAAGGAACAGGAACGGTTACCTGACCTCAAAGTGTCGGAAGGGTATGTGTATAAACGCATTAAGCATGCGATTGGTAATCCCTTGACCGACGATCTGACTTGGAAGTTGTGGGTTCCGTCAGAAATGACAGAAACTCTGATCTCACTGGCCCACAACCCGCCGCGCGCTTCGCATGGAGAGTGGTGAAGACAGTTTATAGGTTACGAGATAGATTCTACTGGCCCGGTATGTTCACGCAGGTCAAATCATACGTAGATTGTTGTGAAACGTGTAAGACTAGTAAAGCGGCCAACATGACGCTACGAGCAGAAATGGGAAACTGTTTTGAAGTAGACAGACCATTTCAGCATTTATACGTCGATTTTCTTGGGCCGTACCCTAGGTCAAGATCTGGTAATGTTTATATCGTTATCGTATTAGACCAGTTAACCAAATTCGTCTTTATCAAACCTCTGCGCAAGGCAACAGCCGCGAGCGTGGTTAAATTCCTGAAAGATGACGTTTTTTTGATTTACGGAGTACCAGAGAGCATTCTCTCTGATAATGGTACACAATTTGTTGGGAAGGAGTTCCAAAAATTCATTGATGTTTTCGGGGTTAAACACCACCGCACGGCAGTGTATGCTCCCCAGACAAACGCTAGTGAACGCGTGAATCGTTCCATTCTAGCGGCCATACGGTCGTATGTCAATCCTCGGCAGACGGATTGGGATGCCCACCTGTCTTCGATCAGTAGTGCCTTACGTACGACGGTGCATTCAACTCTTTCGATGTCCCCATACGAAGCCTTATTCGGGCAACGGATGATAGAGCACGGGGCAGATTATCGTCTGTTGAGAGAGTTGGGTGGACTGAACTGTTCGGAGATAGATTGGCTCCCCAAAGTCGCCAAGATGAACATCGTTCATTCATATTTGAAAGAAGCTTTGATGAAAACTCATGAGGCATATGAGAAGACCTACAACCTACATAGTAGGAACGTAACATTTAAAGTAGGGGATGAAATCTATAAAAGGAATCATGTTTTAAGCGATGCAACAAAACACCTGAGTAAGAAATTATGTCCTAAATTCATTAAGGTTCGTGTGAGCCAAGTGATTGGCAATAACTTGTATGAAGTGGAAGACAGGTGAGGACACAGATCAAAGTGTCATACAAAAGACTTAAAGAGATAATTTTCCTTTGAACTACCTGATTTACAATATCCCAGACTTACAAGTAAATAACCTGACTTTCCTTATTTATATCTATTTATCAATTAAAGTTTTAACCTGATTTACCCCAGATTTACCTATTGACAGTCCTTAGGCAGATGTGCAGAGGAAGTGTTCAAATGTGCCATGGTGTCCGAAGAGGTACAGATTTCGTATCAAGTAAATTTTCCTTTTTTTGCCCGGCTCTCAGCTGTGCATGAGACTCTTGGTTTGAATTCCAAAAATTTTCTTCCGTATTCCAGACAACCAGTAGAGTACACCAATGACGTCAGAACTACACATCGTGTGAGGTTCATATCTTTTTTTGTCTTCGACCGACTAGACGTAAAAGAGTCGCAGTGACTTTACAATACGACCAGCGAGTAGAACAGAAGTGCTAAGTTCAATTTGCGAGAAGTTCTCCTTTTCCTTGGAAATTAGACTAAGTGGACTTAGTCGAAGTTCCAAGCTTTGTAGGGAAAACTTTCTCGCCAGTCACTGGCAATATGAATGCCACCGGTGCCACCTATCAGCGAATAGAGTATTTACTCACAAAGTGCTAAACGCACCTAAAGGAACTCACCATTATCTGATTCCACAAAAGAGAATCCAAATTCAAAATCGACTCCACGTCCGAATTGGATTCCACAAACTTCCCCAGGCCACAACAGCTTTCCAGGAAGATTGCATTCCCAAGATTTCAGTGGAAAGCCGCAATGGAAATATAAACATATTTTGCACTGGTTCAGATTGTACTCCGTACACACCGTATGTTATAGACGTAATGTTCACACAACCAGAGTGCGGAACTAGAATTATCTACGACATAGTGATTGCCTGACCTAAAACGTAACAGACATCGGTCACATAGCAAATCAAGCTAAATATTCGATGCGCTCGATTATTTTTCTTGACCATCCAAACTGCACCTGCACAGTTACGACGTCAGTCCGTCACTCACGTTACCCAGTGATATCCACGCAACGTCTAAAACCTATCGCGAATATAATTTTTGTACTCATCGTTCAAGAGCTGTCAGCAACAAAATGTACTACATGCGAACTATGTTACACTAATTGTCACCAGGCGAGAGAACAGGTCCAATTCCTTTTGTTTCCTGATGACCATTGATATGTCATGTCATTCACCTGATTCACCGAACGATCCGATGACATGTAATTGCCCCACAGTAGCAAATCACAATGACAAGATCCTCGGCGACGTCAAATCCAATAAGTCTATACCTATAATTCGTAGTTGGCCACCTCCGGACGGATCTAGTCACAAAACTCGTATCACATCGGGGGATCCATGCAGTGAAATACGTAATTTTATTCCCTTAACAGAATATTTGCACCTTCTTGACAGTTCCCCCTATCCTTTTGACAGTTTGCAATGACAGAGATAGATCTCTGATAGCAATAATTGCCTATGATGACGATTAAAAATTTAATTGTTATACTCAGTACGAGGCAAAAATGAGGTCATCCAATGTAAGCTATAACCACACTACAGTATTCCTTTCCTAATTGATTAATTTGTCATACTGACATACAAGTCAGAATTCACTTTTGACAAAACGAACAGTGAGCATTACCCCTTAATGCCTATGGTCGCAAGCCACCTATCGAGGTAGCGAAGAAACACATCAAATACTGGAAAGAAGAAATATGCTGGAAAACAGGGCGTTGGCTACCTGGAAAGTGGTAGCGTGGGTTGTGAATTTGTCGGTAGACACCTCAACATAACGTGAAATATTTTTATATGCAGCTGAGCCGCGCCCCATTTTTTTACTGGATATAATTATTCTGCTGGAGCAGAAAAACTCCCTAATTGCATAAGCAATTAGGAATTGAACAAATATAATCGCTTAAACAGCCTTATTGGAGGTAAGTAATTATTATTTCCCATTAGACATTGAAGCAATTTATGAGATTTTGCTTCAATGGCTGATGGAATATTCAAGAAACCGCATGGTGGGTACGTCGTATTGAAACCATCCCTCTTTGCATTTAGAAAGAAGATTTACGTGAGGAATTATCCGAGGTGACAGATAGTCATCTGTGCAAAGCAGGCAAGGCTGCATAAAAAAAAAAAGATTCCTAACCGATGTAAAAGAGGAAACTATTTTCAAGCACCGGAGCTGGAACGAGGTCCATGCCGAATTTTGTTTACAATGGTGCGCGATATAGCCCATGTGGGGGTTTTATTACATACATGTATAATGAAATACTTTATTTTTTAAGTAGTTGGAATTCCAGGAGTTCATTGAATGGATTCATTTCATTTTTATACTTCAAAGTTGGGTGCCCTAGCTTTAAGTATTCTGCTACCAACTTAATTATTGAAGGAGTATGTTTTTCCGGTCTCTCTGATTCCAACCAGCGTAAGGTTAGAACGTAAGAATAATAATAAGTGTTATAATAAAGATTATTAAGAACTGTACTTCAAATCTTTAATTTACATTAACAAATAAAACATTGGCGACGAGGATAAAAATAAAAAGTCATATTAAAGTCAAATAAAACGTCAAAATGCCTTCCAATCACTTCGTTGGCAAAGTAGAGGAATTCGATCCGGGGGAGGATTTCGATTCCTATGAAGATAGACTGCGAATTTTTTTCCAAATAAATGAAGTAAAGGAAGAAAATAAAGCATTAATTCTATTAACGCTAATTGGAAAAAATTGCTATAAAATTTTAAAAGATTTAGTGCAACCTACAGAGCCTAAAAATATGAAATTCGAAGAGCTTTTGGGGGCATTGAAATCTCATTTTGCACCGAGAATCAATATCAGGGCAGAGCGCTATAAATTTAATAAGACTTATCAAAAAGAAGGCGAGAGTATTACCGAATTAATCATTCATCTCAAAGCTCTAGCGAGCACATGTGGGTTTGGAAATTATTTGCTCTTGTTGAAGCCTTCAACAACGCCCATCAAGTGTTGTGATAAGTTCGTACAACCAGATGTGCTATCGCCAGTTCAATTAAAAGCTCAAGCCCTAGATGATGCGTTGACTGATAGGTTCATCGCTGGTATCAGATCAGAGGAAATTCAGAGAGCATTATTGAACGATATAAGCCTAGATTTTGAGAAATGCTGTAATCTAGCTCTCACTATGGAAATGTCTCATAAAGAATCGCAAGCAATTCGCCCAAAAGTTTTTACTTCGGACTCGTGCCTCTGAGTAGAAAATACTTCACAACCACGCTCACACAAAAGGGATAGCTCCATTGTTAAGTCTAAGTCTAGCAGCCAGCCAAATCAGTCTTCAAAGCAGAAGGGGAGCTGTTTCAGATGCGGGAGGCATCATAATCCAGACACATGTCCAGCAGTCAACTGGAAATGTTTCCAGTGCAATCGCATGGGCCACACTTCACGAAAGTGTAGGTTTGGCAAAAGTTCAGTGCAGCGAAAGTACTCAGTCAAGTCAGTACATCAAGTTCAACCAGAAGAGTCGGGTAGATTCTTGAAATTGATAGTCATCGAGAAGCAGCCTATGGAAGTAGAAGTAGACACAGGGGCTTGTGTATCGCTTATATCTTTAGGAGAGTATAAAAAATATTTGTCTCATATTAAATTAGAAAATTATTCAACACAATTATGTTCTATTACAGGTGAAGGTCTGGTTATAAAGGGGAAAGTCAAAGTCTGCGTGGAGTTTGGTCAAATGAGGCACGTGTTAGAACTCATAGTCATCGAAGCTATAAAGGAATTTATTCCAATTCTTGGTCGTTCGTGGTTAAATGTGCTGATACCGAATTGGCGAGCTAAGTTATTTGGAAGCGATGAGGTAAAGTCAGTTAATATACAGTCCAATAAGGAGGTAGAGTTTTTGAAAGTAAAATTTAAAAATTTGTTTGAACCAGAATTGAACCAGTGCTTGAAAGGATTTGAAGTAGATATTGTCCTAAAACAAAATGTGACTCCCATATTTCATAAGCCGTATAGTGTTCCTCTGAGAGTCAAAGAGAAATTAAATGAACAATTGAATAATTTAGTAAAATCGGGTAGCTTAATACCGGTTCAGTATAGTAAATGGGCTAGTCCAATAGTATGCGTTCTTAAGCCGTCGGGGGAGATTAGAATTTGTGTAGATTTTAGTGTCACACTAAATAAAGTAATAGAAACTCAGCATTACCATTTGCCTTTGATAGAAGAGATTTTCGCTTCGCTTGCAGATTGCAAGGTGTTTTGTGTCTTGGATCTCTCCGGAGCATATCAGCAACTACCAGTTGCTGAATCCAGCCAACATTTTGTTGACAATCAACACGTGGTTAGGGTTATTCAGATGTCTAAGATTGCCTCTGGGGATCAAAATTGGACCAGCAGTTTTTCAGTCTGCCATGGATCAAATTTTGAAAGGGTTGAAAAAAGTTTTTTGTTTCATTGATGACATCTTAGTCCGTGGTAAAGATTTTGTAGAGTGCAAAGAGATTGTAATGCTTGTTCTGCATAGATTAAGTGAACGTTCAAATCAATGAAAAGAAATGCAAATTTTTTGTAGATCGTGTAGAGTACTTAGGACATACCTTAGCAAATGGACAAATTAGTCCAAACCCCGAAAAAATTCGTGCCATAGTAAATGCTCCAGCACCAACCAATGTACAGCAGTTGCAATCGTTCTTAGGACTGCTCAACTATTACAGTAGGTTTCTTCCAGATTTGTCTTTTCACTTGAGAGATTTATATAAATTATTAAGAAAAGATTCAATTTTCAGTTGGTCGACAGATTGTCAAAAAGTATTTGAGGCAACAAAGTCTCTAATAACTGATAATAGGTGTTTAGAGCTGTATGACCCAGCTAAGCCATAGTTTTGGCTACGGATGCTAGTCCCTATGGGGTGGGAGCAGTATTATCGCATGTCTGCGAAGGTGTAGAGAAGCCTGTTATGTTTGTGTCCAGTACGCTGTCTCCGTCAGAAAAGAATTATTCCCAGCTTCATAAAGAAGCACTTGCAATAGTTTTTGGGGTACGTCGGTTTCATAAATACTTATTTGGGAAACCTTTTACTATTTACACCGATCACCAAGCTTTGAAGGAAATATTTAGTCCCGGAAAAAATAATTCTGGAGTTGCATTCGCTCGACTTCAGCGCTGGGCGGTCATCCTGTCTGTTTATGAGTATACAGTCGTATATCGTAAGGGCTCTTTAATGGCAAATGCGGATGCATGCTCCAGACTTCCTCTTAATGAAGAAACTAATATTAAGGGGGTCAATATGGTTCAAATTGTAGCTGATTTAGAAGAGGACCTAAAAATAACGTTAGAAGACGTTGCGAGGGTATCTAAGACGGATCAGGTGCTGAAGAATATTTTTGTTTACGCTTTTGAAAATAACTGGCCTAAAGTTATCAAGTCAGAGGTACTGCCATATTTTCGTAGGAGGAATGATTTATCCACAGAAAGTAACTGTATTTTTTACGGGAACCGTGTAGTAATTCCTAAAGAACTGCAACAAGTTGTCTTAAAGAAAGTACATAGTATGAACCATATTGTGTAATGAGAAGTTATGTCTGGTGGAACAATATTGATAAAGATATTGAACTAATGGTCCGTCAGTGTCAGCAATATCAAATTACATCTAATGTTCCCTCAAACTCTTCGTTAATATCTTGGAAGGAGACTTCATTCCCATTTGAACGGATTCATGTAGATTTTTTTCATTTTTTAAAGTTCACCTTTTTAATTATAGTAGATTCTTTTTCTAAGTATATGGACGTAGTGCTTATGAAAAATACTAATGCTGAATCGGTTAATCTTTCCTTGTTTAAGTTGTTCTCGGTTTTTGGGCTACCCACAGAATTGGTATCTGACAACGGACCTCCGCTCAGTTCGTCACAATTTATTAGCTTCTGCCAAAAGTATAATATAAAAGTTAAAAAATCACCGGCTTACCATCCCCAAAGCAATGGTGCTGCTGAAAAAAGTGTGCAGACGGTCAAACAAGCTTTTAAAAAATATTATTTAGAAAATAAAAACTTAGATATTGTAAATACCGTTTCCAAATTTCTTTTTTATCAAATGAATATTCCGAATGTGTTGACAAAGAACAGTCCCGCAGATTTGATTTTTTCTTTTAAAACTAGAACTGATTTAGATTTATTAAATCATAAGGTAGAACATTTTTTTGAAAATCGATTGAAAGTTACCTACAATAATTTTAAGGGAAATAATGTAAGTGTATCAGTTGAGGCACCGGAAAAAATTGAAAGGTATAATGTAGGTGATAAAATTATGTACTTGAATCATTTTAAAAACAATTTCATAACAATTCCAGGGAAAGTGGTGGAAGTGGTAAGCCCAGCTACCATGCTAATTAAAGTTAATGAAAAAATAAAATTTGTACATAAAGGCCAGATAAAAAAATCTAATTTACTGGACAAATTTCATCCAAATACTGATCCATTGGTCAAAACTAACCATCATAATGTAATTAGTACTAAAGAGACAGTAAAAGAAAATGTTATAAACAGAAAAGAAAACTATGAGCCATCAGTTAGTCACAAACAAAGAAATCGTAAAAGATGGAATTGGCCATCCCAAGTAAAGCGTTCTGAGAGAATCAGTAAACTGAAGAAGTAAGGCGGTGACTGGCTTTTGGGTAGAGTTTTTTTTCAATATATTAAACTTATATATATATGTATTGTATATATATATATATATATATATTTTTCTGAAGGGAAATATTGTTGTATAATGAAATACTTTATTCCAGGAGTTCATTGAATGGATTCATTTCATTTTTATATTTCAAAGTTGGGTGCCCTAGGTTTAAGTATTCTGCTACCAACTTAATTATTGAAGGAGTATGTTTTTCCGGTCTCTCTGATTCCAACCAGCGTAAGGTTAGCACGTAAGAATAATAATAAGTGTTATAATAAAGATTATTAAGAACTGTACTTCAAATCTTTAATTTACATTAACAAATAAAACACATAAATATATGTACGCACCCAGCGCACTTCCTCAAAACCAAATTGGACATTTTTTTTTTTATCCTACTGAAACAAATAAATTGTGCATCTGAATTTATCCTACACTCACACGTGCGCTGCCGTGGGGACAATCGTTAGATATTATCTACATTCTCTGAAACAAAGGTGAGCGAGCGTCGCACACTGGGACTCACTGTATAAGAGAAGCGCCCAAAACTTAATATATAAAATGAAGACAGTTATTATTATTTTTTTATTATTCCGTTAGTTTAGGTTCTTTCGCTCCTATCTGTAAGCTTAACATCAT
Organism: Platycheirus albimanus; assembly: GCA_916050605.2. Classification (NCBI taxonomy): domain Eukaryota; kingdom Metazoa; phylum Arthropoda; class Insecta; order Diptera; family Syrphidae; genus Platycheirus; species Platycheirus albimanus. Next base: position 47,692,634 of record OU696698.1, on the reverse strand, counting down.
TATAAAAGTATTGACACTGGACAAGTAAGGTCTTCAAAGTTGTCGTTTCCGTATTTTGAGTGCATACAAGTGACTTTTCTTTATCTTGGAGTTGTTTTATAAGTTGTGTTTTGTTATTTTTAATAAAATCAAAAATTGTTGGCTATGGACCAAGGTAAGACGAGTTTTTTTAACTTTTTTTCAAAATCATAATTGACCTTTTTTGAGAGTTATTTACAGTTGACGTAATCGGTGACTTGTGATAAGAAATATATTTTTTTTTAAATTGCGCATTGTTCTTCCAAAATTGACTACGTACATTAATACATAAGATCCTCTCTTATATGGAACTAAAGTCAAAAGTAAAAATAAGATGCGCGAATTTTTTAAATATTTTTTTTTCTTCAATATGTCTAACACGCGTTTTCGCAATTTTTCCAGAAACCGATCCCAGATTAAAAATCAAGCGAGAAACAATGTTCAAAGTGTTCTATAACAGTAATAAGAAGAGATTCGACTGCAAGTTTGGGGATATAATTGACTTTGTTGCTGCCAAAACTAACTGTTCTACCCCAATGCGAAGAAGATTATTAATTAAGCTTTGCAATTTTAAAACTCAATTAAAAGCAAAATGGCTCAAGCATGGTAGGCATAGAGAAAGGTTTATAAGTAGCGAAAGGTCGTGGTTAAATGAAAGTGTTGAATTTACTTTTTACCTGTCGAAAAAAGGCGGTAGGCCTTCGCTTCCCTTTGACCAAAGTAGCGAAAATTCGAAGCGTAGGAAAACGGCAGATATTCGTTCAGAGTTTAATGCAGATTTATTGACATATGCAGCGCAAATGAGCTTGAGGGCTGCAGGTAAGACTGCTGCAGCTGATATAATTAAAAAAGTTGCTAGCATTCCCTCCTATGCAAAAGATTGCATGGATATTAATTCCTGTGTTAAAATAATGAAAATTTCGCCCCGAGAAGCACTATCCATTATTATTGAGGCTAAACTTAGAAGAAACCAATACAACATTATTAGAAATTATACAAAGGATATTTTCCCATCATACAAACTGGTACAGGCAGAAAAAAAACTCATACCCTAAAGACATGAAAGCCACAGAATCTGAAGCCGAAGTCCCTTTGCAATCACTGTTAGACCACACGGCAATTCGCTTGTTACATAGCCAAAAACCGGTAATTCAGTCAAAAGCTATTGATAGCTCTGATAAAATGGTTTTGTTTTCCAAATGGGGGTTCGATGGCAGTTCGAGTCATACCCAATATAAACAAAAGTTCTTGTCTGAAGTGGCAGATGACAAGTACATGTTTATGACTTGTATTGTTCCGTTACGTCTAACTGCCAAAAACAACGGTGACACTTTAGTTTTGTGGCAAAACCCTAAACCATCTTCATCCAGGTTTTGCAGACCAATATCTCTTCAATATCAGAAAGAAACCGTTGAATTAGCAATTTCTAAAAAAGAGAATATAGATAGCCAAATCGAAGTGTTGACCCCCACGGAAGGGACTTTAGATGGCCAAAAATGTTTCGTTGTTCACCAACCCATGTTTACAATGGTAGATGGGAAAATATGTAACTCGCTTTCTGACACTAAATCTACTATGAAATGTTACCTATGCAATGCCACATCCAAAGATTTTAACGATCTTGAAAGTGTTTGCCAAAGACCTATAAAGGCCAATTATGTTTCTTTTGGCATTTCAGTGTTACATGCGTGGATAAGGTTGTTCGAATCATTGCTGCATATGAGCTATAAGCTTCCAACTTGCTCTTGGCGCTTAACAAACAAAAACAAAGATTTGGTTAAGCAAACGAAAAAAAACATTCAGCAACAATTTAAAAGCCAGTTAGCCCTTATTGTGGATAAACCTAAACCGGGCTTTGGTAACTCTAATGACGGCAATGTAGCTCGAAAGTTTTGCCAAAACTATACGATTTCATCATCTATTACAAATATTGATCCAGAACTCATCAAAAGAATTTATATAATTCTGCAAACTATTTCAAGCGGATTTAAGATAAATCCACACAAATTTGAACAATATTGTTTTGCTTCTTTATATGTAAGGCTTTACCCTTGGATGCCTATGACTCCAACCCTCCATAAAATATTGATTCATGGCTCTGTCATAGTTCGCGAGGCCTTATTGCCGATCGGTATGCTCAGTGAAGAGGCTCAAGAATCCCGGAATAAGGATTTTAAGTGGTACAGGGAGTTTTTCGCAAGGAAAACATCCAGACTTGATAACATCACTGATATCATGAATCGGTTATTAATTTTATCAGACCCATTTTTAAGCCTTATGCGAAGTTTACCCAAAAATGAAAAAAAAATATTTGATAATGAAGTAATAAAACATGTTTGAAGAAGAAATCTAAAAAAAAAATTTTAATGAATTTTTATTTTTTATTCAGTTGAACACAGACACATTCTTTTATTAGTTTTGGGCATCGCTTTCCTTACATCGGCCCCAGTGTGCGTCGCTCCGCTAGACTGCCCGCCGACGTTCGCGACGAAAATTTCCAGCGTCACATTACATATATATTCTCTACACCGTAGCGTCATATATATCCTCTACACCGTAGCATTGTATATATGCCAATCGACTCGAACGCCTATTGGAGGCACACCACCGACAGGATTGTGGAACGGGTACCCAGTCTCGATAGGGCTGAAGGCCTCAACATAAAGGAAGGAATTTCGTTCCAACAGCGTTCAGGACGTCTGGCGCGTGCTTTCGTCACGGATGCCGGTCCCGAAAACACCATCAGCTTGAAACTATTTCGTTGGAGCAACATAAGATGCGTTTCTGCAACTCTATCCACATACATTTATATGTTCCTGCATCATCATACATCTGCAGCTGAAAGTTCCTGCATCTTTACTCATTAGCAAAACATCAGATCCTACAACTTTACTTTGGGACAACTATAGTTACCTGTTCAGGAAATTACCTTTATATTTATCTATGTATTAATATCACTCTGGATAAACCAGGTAAAGACTTGGAATCTATGATTTTTTTATAAGTGTGCATTATTAAGGGCGAAGTACAAATACCGCCCCAACAAAACCCACAGGCGGGTTAATAATTGCCAGCTAATGTACTTGGTCAATGCACGAAGCATTTATCCACGGACGGTGGTATTTACCTTTGTATCAATGACCACACTTCTTGTTGAGTCAACACAATAGTACTCTGCTTCACTTGGTGGATGGACCTAACGCCTCCTTCACCCCCACGATATCTACATGGCAAATTATATTATCTTAAGAAATCTTTAAGTGGTTTATATATTAGTTTTTCTTTTTGTATACATTTAATTTCATTAACGTGTACCTTTATGGCCATATAGAAAGTGGATGCTTCTTGATAAAGTTTTTTTTTGTTGTCTCGTCCCGTATCATATCCGGTTTTCGCGATATCCTATTGAGATCGATTTCGTTTAAAAGATTAGTTCATAACAACGACGTTTTCTAAGAAGTGTGTGCCGAAGCCCGGGCTTTAACTTGTGTAACTCGGGGATTCGAATATATATTCTCGTACGCTGTCAGGGGTCCGGTATTCCATTAGAACAGTCACTATGAGATAGTAATGCTTGAGGTATCTGACAATCAGATTTCATTTGTTTGTTTTCTTTTCATTATTCACACCTTTTTTTTTTTGGTTTACACACTGGGTTTTTTTTTTTTTTTTTCACTTAGTCTTCACGACAATTTGGTTCAGCGTCGGTAGCGACCACCCTTGATCGCGTTTTAACGCCGCGTCAAGGTACTCTTGTTGTTTTTTAACAATCAGGCCATATGATCTCTACGTTTGTTTAATGTAAAGTATTATCGTGTTTAATATATATTTGTCCCCCATCAGACACTAAGAATGTTTGCCTACATATCGTTACGCGCGATTTATGACTGTGTCTACTACGTTCGATAACAAGACATGAATACTACTTGAGATACGATACTTTAGATTTTCAAGGTCTCGTTCCTAACCAACCCGTGTTACCAAATTTTTGAATCAGAAATTAAAAGAGCTGACCTCAGTCAATATCTTGAGGAATAGAAGCCATATATATATTCCACTTTACATACATTTAACTAATCATTTGACAAGTTGTCCCCGAGGTGCACTTCAGCGACAGCAGAGCATTGGTAACGTCAACTGAAACTACCCCATTGGTAGTCAGTGGCATTTTGAATCTTGCATGTTTTATTAAATTGGAATATATTTTACTTTTCATTAACTATTTAACTATATTGATTTAAATATATTGACATTTTTGATCGATTACTCGAATGGATACAAACTGTATTCATTTGTAAATGGTACCTTTTTTTTTGTGATGGGTGTCTATGGGTTTGAAAATTTACTTTTGTTTTATCTCGGCATAGAATTTTGAATTGAATCTCTATGGCCTAAGTATATTCACTGATATTTTCATCTTGAATTCGATTTTTAAATAAAATCCTTTCGCGTACGTTCGTAATTAATACGTTTGATTGTCCGAAATAAACTTTTACGTCCGTTTTTTTTGAAATTTTTCGCTTTTCGACTTGACAAGCTCACCGGTATTGAGCTCATCTCCGCGGTGTATAGATAAAATATAAATATTTTATAGTTGTACTGTAGAACAGAAATTACATTAACCGCGAAGAGATTATTGCTATGAAACCACTATAATAAGCCATTATCATAGGTGTAACTGTTTATAACCACACTTCTTGTGGCAAGCCAGGAGTTACTTTTGATATTGCTTTTCCTTTAAATGATATTATACTTTGTGACGAGTTTCGTTTGTTACTCAGTAAATTTATTAGGTATATAAGTTAGTTAAGTTACAGTTTAGTATTTTTCTTAGTTGATCTTTTAGATACAGATATATATTACAAGTCATGTGACAGTAATAAGAAGATAATCAAATAAGATTATTTCAAGATTTTTTTTTATCCTTACTTTCGGTTTGTAACCACGTATAGTACCTTTAAGCTATATTAATAAAAATTGATTCTTTGTTAATTCTTAAGCTGACATTTAAATAAAATTGATTATTTTATAACGTTTTCGAAATATCCTGCTTTTTTTGAATTAGTATTTTTGAAGATTTCCCTGAAGGTCGTATAACATTTTCAGCATGTTTGAGTAAGATATTCTTAGGGAGGGTGGGAACCCTCACACTTCTTCAAGAGGAACAAGGTGGCGTACATGGTATAATACTCATAGGGAGTATCGGTCTTAAGCCTCGTCCATATTATGCCGAATGATGCCGATCGGCTTATGCCGACCGGCCAAGCCGAATAAGTATGGACGTGCCAAAAGCCATCCCGAACCGTACCGAACTCAAACCGAATCAAATGGATACTCGGTCGGCACGGCCGATCGGCATCATTTGGCATTTTCCGATCGGCATCATTCGGCATAATATGGACGCGCCTTTAAGCATCATTAGAGTATTAGGTTCTAGTGCTATGGTTAGTTATTAGTTTTTGGGAGTTAGATTAGGAATGTGAGCAACCGAATTTTTTTTTTACTGGCTTCTTATATCTGGGGCTGTCCAACAATAGAGTTGAGTCGTAGGGACTCACAGGTACGCGGTCAGCCATGGTCATATTCAAGTGAGTTGGTTTTCGTTTATGAGATGGGTGGGTTGAGATACCAAGGGGGATCAATCCACACCTATGATCCTCCCTCCCTACAGTGTCAGTCACCTCTTCCTCATTCTGCGATTCATCGTGGCAGCAGAATGTTGAGAAGGTGATAAGGTAGCCACGCAGCCACGTCCACCTATGGTCTGCAGTCACACACATACTTACGAGTTGCGTTCGAGGGTTTAGTTTGATAATCCAATCGTGATTCTTTTCTTACAATCTATGATCATTCAAAATAAGAGGTGCGATTACGAATCATCCTTTCTTCACAGTTAATTCTTCTCAGACTTGTCAACATCGGTTATGAGGGCCCTTAAGCTTTTTAAAAATTACATATTCGAACTCGCACATCATGAGTTCACCGGTCGGCAGTGAAAAATAGAGGTAACACCGGTCAAGTAGATCCCGGAGCAAGTGCCCACGGCCTGGCTGAGCTGGTCATGGCTATGGTACTGCCGGCCACCACGACGGTCGATCTCGACCACGGTTCTACGTTGTCGCATGCCGTTCTTACTGGCTGTTCTTCACGAACAGTTGATGAGAAAGGGGGCGTTGCCGGCATAGGACCGCTTCCGTCCCTACAGTACAGAATACACGTAGCCATAGCTAGTACAGTGGATGCGCTGAAGCGAACTCTTCGGAAAAGTGATTGTCAGTCTTGTTTTAAGCATTCCGATACTGGTTATGAGTGAGGGATCTGAGTAGAGTCCATGGTTTCAGGTGTGGCTACATCATGATACAGCTGCAAGAGGAACACCGATTGCTTGTAGCGGATAGGCGCGGACATGCTGGCAGGTACCCTCTAGGCTGTTCTACGGTGTTTTGTGGTCAGCACCTATGTTACGCTGCTAGATGGTTCGTGCTTCTGTGATGGGGATGGAGATGGGAGTTATGAAGAAAGGAGGAGGGAGCGGAAAGAGCAAGATGCCATGTTAGCGATGTGTAAGTATTTCTGATTAGGGGTGCTAGGTACACCGATACATGGGAAGTCGAGGTTGGAGATGCAGTTTCTTGGTATAGGAGTCAAGGATGTTTGGGTGGATCTGGCCCCTTCTGGTTTCTTCTTCGGGTTGTGTTGTCGATGGGTGTTTGCTTGGAATTTGGGTATCCATAGGATATTTGGGCGAAGAGGTCAGTGCCTATTGGCAATTCAAATTTTCTTTATAATCTCATTACTTTACGTTACAACAAATGGGGATTGAAATTCGATGGCAGGAACATGTCGGTCGACGACTTCTTGTTCCGCCTCAATTGTGTTCGATGTGTAAGCTTGCTCCAAGCTTGAAATGTCAGTATGAGCCAAAGTACTTAGTGTCCAGTTGTTCCAAATCTCCGAATATTGCGCACCTAGACTCTGAAAGTAACCGTCTCTATTAATAATGAAAACTCGTGCCTTTTAATAAATTCAAGATATGTTGTATCAATTTTATTGCTCTAATAAAACATACGATGACAGTCAAGAATGACTGTACAGCTCAACTGCTTAGTTAAAAGTGCCCCTGTCTCCAATCTATCTCGCTTCTCGTCAACCATCCAGCATTCCCTGTTGTTGCGGTTGTTCCCGTTGTCGTTGGTATATACGATCTATAGTTGAAGTGTTTGTAGAGGTAAATAATAAATTGTTGACACAGTGGCGTAGGTTCGTCATCTTGTTTAATTTTGGGGTTTACATCTCGGCCTTCCTGATTTAGATCGCGTCTTCGCGATCTTTCTCGGGATATTCCTCCTCATCGTCTAGATCATCTTCTGCTACTAGTCCCCCTTCTGGAAGTTTGCACCATCTTTTAATTTTGTCGCTGCTGATTATTCCTTCATACTTTCTCTGTGTTATTTGCATGTTAGGTACATCGCCTATCAAGTAACGATCATTGGGTAATACATTCATCACCACGTATGGGCCCTTGAATGTTGGTTCCAGTTTTTTCGATTCTCCCGTTCCTGCAGTTTCTTTCTCAATTAATACGAGATCATTTACCTTATACGTGGTTGGAGTCCGGTGTTTCGCGTCGTACCTCTCCTTCTGATGTGTCTGATTCTTTTGAATATTCTGTAAGGCTGCTTCTCGCTTATGTTGTACTTCTCCAGGGCCAAGAACGTGGCTGTCCTCTAGCTCATTTAATAGCTTGTCCTTGGTCATACTCTTGGGTGTATAAGCAAATAACAACTCATGGGGTGTTGCTTTTGTAACAGAGTTCTTTGTCGTATTCAGAGTCCATTGAGCTTTCCTTAAAGAGCTGGCCCAATTTTCGCCGGCTGCCTGTCCACACTTCAGCATTGTAAGAAGGGTTCTATTGGCATGCTCGACCTGTCCGTTGGCTCTTGGAGTACGCGTGGCTGTTTTAACGTGCTGGATCCCGTGTTCGTCACAATATTTCTCGAACACTCCTGCAGTGTATGCGGTCCCACGATCAGATATTATGCGGGTTGGGGCTCCAAAATACTTTGTTACTTCATCGAGTGCATGGACGACACCGTTAGTATTAGCCGTCTTAACTGGGAACAGAAATGTATATTTAGTAAAGTTGTCTATAATTACCAATACGTATTGTACGCCTCCTCGAACCTTTACAAACGGCGCAGGGACATAACTCCTCGGGACATAATTCCAAAAATTTTTTTTTTGGACTTATGTCACACTTTGGTGGGACATAATTCCAAAATTGAATTTTGAAGTTATGTCCCACCAAAGTGGGACATAATTCAAAAATTTTTTTTTTTAGAAGTGAGACATAAGTTCAAAATTTGTGTTGAACCTTCAATTCTTTTAATAAATAAAAAGCACATTATGAACGAACTGCTGTCGTGTACAGCAACTTAGATTTTATTTTAACGAAATAGAAAAATTGTTAACAAATAAAAACAAAAACTTAGTATAAATAACAAAATTAAGTTACATTTCCTAAAAAGAAAAGAAAGCAGAATAAGATTTTGTTTCTGAGAAGTATGAAAAATAAAATTGTAAATTCGCGTAAAATAGAAAAATAGAAAACAAATGGAAAACAAAAACTAACAATTAATAAAGAAATTAAATTACATTACAAATAAATATGGGAAGAGTTTTTAATAATTTGACGACAAAAAGGACACAAAAGTTCGTTTTTATTTTGTGCAGCATCATCACACAATTTAGAAAAACAATCAGTGCACAGTTTGCAATGATTACATGGCTGCAGAAGTACACTGCGTGGATTATCAAAGCAAATAGCGCAAGCAAGGATAATTTGTTCCTCCTGTTGCTGTTGCGTATTGGATATCTCATCTTCACTATCTGATGACACATCGGATACCAAATTTGTGTCAAATTGGAGTTTTGCATAGAGCTTGGACGTCAACTGGTTAATAAAGTCGGTTGTGGATACCTTTCCCCTATCCAGTTTTTTTGTTAGCAAGTGAATGAATTCATCTCTCTGAGAAAATTTGCACTTTGGTCGCTCAAAAATTTGCCATGTCTCTCCGTCCAAGGCCGAACAAAAGTTGACAGTGGAGTTGAATTCCTCATCCAACAGAGCACTGCAAAATTTAAAAAAATTCCCATGCTTGGGTAGAAGCTCCCCAAGTTTTTTGTTATATGCTTCGAGCATACTAGTGGTTCGCATATTAATCTTATATAAAGAGAACTGCTTGGATGATTCCTAAATAAAAAAAAATTTATGAAAACTCAGATACTCTTTGAAAATGGCGCAGGGACATTACTCACTGGAACATAAGTCCATAATTTAATTATGAACTTCCGCCCAACCCAAGTGGGACAGCAGTCCATAATTTTGGAGTAAAACAATAACTATAATATAGAGTTCACGGCGTATAAAAAGTGAGGTATGTAAGGGGGGGCATGCTGCCCCCCTACAACCCCCCTGCTTGGGCTCACTGTTGGATTTGGAAAAGGTGCGAGGTTGAGAATATGAAAAATTTCTTTTCGATTTAAAGAATCTTTTGGATGTGAAGTTTCTTCAAATGCAAAAGATTGTTTAAATCTAAAAGAAACTATGCATATACCCAACCTTGCACCTACCCCAAAACTCACAGTGAGCCCAAGCAGGGGGTTGCAGGGGGCAGCATGCCCCCCCTTACATACCTCACTTTTTATATGCGATTATGGATTTATGTGTCAGGGATTTATGTACCTGCGTCTTTGAAAATACCTTCGATATCCATTGTTTTTTGAAGTAATTTATGAATTCATTGAAATGTGGGAATTTCGAAGCCTCATTACATAATACATCGCAAGCATTCTCCATTAACGCTGGCTTAAGTAAGGGAAGTACAAAAAATTTATTAAAAATGTTATAACCTTGCTTATCCTTCCGGATAGTAGTCATGAAGTTCTTTATTTTCAATGCTTTTCCCCTCAAAGCTTGAATATAGTGGAACCAACATCCTCTCATTTCCGCTTCGGGATATGTTTTGTGGAGTCCACTACGTAAGGCTTGTTCAAAATCTGTCGTAAATGAAGCTGGATGTAATTTAAATATATTAGCTTCAATGAATTGAAACATATGTTTATACATCTCTTCAGATTTGCTACTGGCTAGCAAATAGAGAAAAGGATAAACCTAAAAAGGATAAGCAAATAAATATTAATATATCAGTTTTTTTTCTTCAGGAAGGAAAAGAAAGCAAAATAAGATTTTGTTTTTGAGAACTAAAAAAAATAAAAGTGAAAATTCGCGCAAATTATTTTGCTAAAGAAAGCCAAATAAGATTTTGTTTCTGAGAACTAAGAAAAATAAAAGTGAAAATTCGCGCGAATCTTATATGGCTTTCTTTTCTTTTCTTTTTTTTCTTTTCTTTTCTTTTCTTTTCTTTTCTTTTCTTTTCTTTTCTTTTCTTTTCTTTTCTTTTCTTTTCTTTTCTTTTCTTTTCTTTTCTTTTCTTTTCTTTTCTTTTCTTTTCTTTTTCTCAAATTTTATTTTATGCTTCTTTTAAAATTTCATATTCATTTGAATTTACTTACATGTTCTGAATGGGCAATATACACTATCAATAATTGTTTGCACCCAGACGATGGAACAACTCTGAACGTACCGTCCATTAGGTAATAACGCTCTGATACTGGTAACGTTTCAATAAGCTCAGAAACTTTTGCAGCATGGAATACAGTATATCCAAATGTACTCTCTAAGATAGTATGTCTGTAGAACTGCATTTGGTCATTATACTTCGACATTCCGTAATTAAGCATGACATTTTTATTTAAAAAAGCTTCCTTGATTTCCTTGAAGTTTTTCGGGGCTTTTGGCAATAAATCTGTTTTAATTCTGTTTATATGCTGCTTAACAGAAGCATATTGCACTAAATGAGCTGCATCCGGCATTTGCAAGCGCTTTGCATCAAATATGTCCTTGGCACTTGATCCACGTTTTTGAGGCACGGTACATTCGTTTTTCATTGAGTTCATAAACTTCATTTTTTTAACCATTTCTTCTTGGTCGGGGTGTGGGTGCACAGCTTCATTAACTTTTTTTATTTTATTTTTGACAGTATCAAAAGTAACACTTGCCTTACACGATTGTACATAGCACTTAAAATGCTTCGTAGTTTTGTAAAGAACCTTCTGAACAAATAATTGCTTTTCCGTTTTTAAATATAATAAGTTACTATTTTTTCGGAGTCCCGGCATAAACTCAAATTCAATGTTTTCGCAACTTTCACGGTCCATTTTTGGAATTTTTCGATGCACTCGATTTAACAGAAGAACAATGAATGACTTTGTGGTAAAAAAGAGCGCAATTCATTGAATAACAATCAGCATAATGCAATAGGGATACCACGCTAGGAGTTTTTTTGGAAAGTTACCTAAACAAGAGTTCAATTTTGCAAGGTCTTAAATGAAATTAAATATAAAAAAAAGAGATTTTATATAGAAAGTTGGATTTTTACTTATCAAAAACAGAAACATTTTTCCATGGTTTTTGGCCTATACATTTTAAGAGCTGGGCGGTATTCTAACAACCATTAGTTTTCTAGCCATATGACATAGGATTGAGTTCATGACATATGGCAGCCCTGCTAAAAATTAGCTAAGAAAATACCGGTTGAACCTGTTTTGAATATCATCTGAATATTTTCTAATTGGCACTTGTATTAAAAAAAGGTTTAAGGTCGTAAAAGGTACTGTATTTGCCTCAAACAAAACATGTCAAATGTGACATAATTCCAAAAAAAAAAATTTTGGAATTATGTCCCGAGGAGTTATGTCCCTGCGCCTTTACAAACGGGCCTATGTGGTCAACATTTATGATGTGGAATGGAATCGGGACTCTTTCTATACAATGTAACTCACCTTCCTGTTGACCACCTTTTCTTTTTGCGTATGCACACTCGACGCAACCTTTTATGTAACTCTTTACGTAATTACTTGCTCTCGGAAACCAATAAGTTTTTGTAAGTCGTTCAAGTGTTTTGTCTTCTGCCATGTGACCAGCTTCATCGTGGCATCTTCGAAGAATTCTCCAGCGGATTCCCTTTGGTACAGCCCACTTGTCTTCTCCGTTGACCTTCCGAAATAGCCTTGGTCCCTTAAGTGTATAATCTTTGTGTAGTTTCTTAGCTGTTGCCGATGTTTTATCCTCTTTCAGTTTCCGTACAATTTCTCGAAGTTCTGCATCTTGCATCTGTAATGTCGTGAGCCAATCTTCCTCACTGATGTTGATATTCATCACACACAACGTGGCTTCATCCATTTCGTGAGCATTCTCGACTGGGTGACGACTCATTGCATCAACATAGCTTGCCTTTCGTCCGGGCTGATGAATTGTAGTAAAGTCAAATTCTTGCAGCTTTAACCACCATCTGGCTACACGCGGAATGATTTTGACTTGATTCTGCATAGAAACGATTGATTCACAATCAGTGATAACTTTAAAGGTTTTTCCCAGAAGGTATATCCGAAACCTTTCCAAGCTCTCCACTATCGCTAGAACCTCAAGCTCATACGCATGGTACTTTGACTCGGCATCTGTTAGTTTACGACTAAAATATGCGACAGCATTAAGCTTACCGTCATAAGAATTGCATAAGAATTCCTGCTAGTCCCACCGTTGATGCATCTGTATGGACCTCGTGAGCACATTCTTGATCGTAGAGCGTCAGAACAGGGGGGTTCGTCAATGCGGCTTTCAGATCATTAAATGCGACTTGTTGCTTATTGGTCCATTTGAATATAGTATCTTCCCTCAGCAAATCACTCAATGGGGCAGCGATATGAGCGTATTTGGGTACAAATTTGCGGAAATAACCAGTTAGCCCCAAAAACTGTCTCACTTGATGCTTAGTTTTTGGTTGTGGGAAGTCATCAACAGCTTTCGTCTTTTGCTCACCTGGCTGTATTCCTTCGCTCGTTACTCGGTGCCCTAAAAATTCGAGGTTAGATTTGAGAAATGCACATTTACCTGTCTTCAAAGTCAAGCCTGCTTCTTTAAGGACTTTAAGCACTTCTTCAAGCTTAGCCAGTCCCTCTTCAATGCAGGTGCTAGGGATGATTACGTCATCCAAATATACAGCGATGGTCCCAGGTTTAAGTTTGGATTTTACCTCGTTCATTATGGTCTGAAATTGTGCTGGGGCATTGACGAGCCCAAATGGCATTCGGTTGAACTCGTACAGTTCCGAGTCAGTGGCAAACGCCGTGTATCTTTTGCAGCTTTCTTCGACCTTTATCTGGTGGTACCCTGAAGCCAAATCTAACACTGTGAAAAATGCATACCCACTTAATGACGCGAGCACTTCTTCGACAACGGGCATTGGAAATTTTTGCTTTATAGTGACTTTATTCAAAGCCCGAAAGTCAATGCAAAAGCGTTCGGTACCATCCTTCTTTTTTGTGAGAACAATCGGGGAGCAATAGTCTGATGTTGATTTCCGGATGACCCCTTGCTCCAGCAGTTCATCCACCTTTTCGTTCACAACCGTACGTTTAGCAAATGGCAGTCGGTATGGCTGTACACATACTGGCTTCTTAGTATCCAGCTTGATGTAACATTCTCCCCATTGACACTCTCCCAGTTCATCTGCGGAAAGAGCAAAACATTCTCTATAATTATTGATTACCTTTAAAAGTTTTAATTTTTTGTTCTGCTGAATGTCCCCAATCTCTAACTCGGTAATGTTGATGGCGTTTCGGCTGGTTCGATGTCCTTATCCATAACAATTAGAGCTTGCAGTTCTCGCTCTTCCTTCGTACAATCACTGATTGTAAGCTTGCCATACGTTTTCTCTAGCTTTACTTGTGGCTGGTCTAGTAATTTCCTCCCAATGATCATTTTGTATGGCTGGCTCTGGTCCGGCACAACCAATACTTCGCACCAACTACATAGTTTATCGACCTGGACTTCTGCGTGAAATCTGCCAATAGTCATGCAGCCGCCTTCACCGAACCCGTTCAATTTGACTTCATATGGTTCGTAAGTGAACTCCGCTTTTTCAGCCTCCATGTGGACAATGGTCAGGCAGTCACTACCCAAATCGATGAAAGCTTTGACACCATACCCATTCACCATCACCTCTTTTATATACTCACTGTCACCTCGTGTGAGTAGCAGCTGATTTCGTTGGCTTCTTTGAATACCCGGTTGGTTTCGCTGACTTGGCTGAGCTAAACTACTTGCTTCAGGGCAGTTAGTACTAATATGCCCTGTTTGCCTGCACCTATAACATCTTACCTCTGCAGTTCTTTGTTGCGAATTCTGACTTGTTCTTGGGCCTCCAAGGTTATTTGCTTGAACCGTCCCTTGAGGCCTACGTACAGTTGGCCTTTGGTTCGCCCTCAAACCTATAATCCACCGGATACGTTGCAGTACTTCTTGCACTGATGATGGCCGTGTTGCTCTGAATGATTCTTGGCACTCACTGTCAGTGATTCCCTGAACAATATATCGCACCAAAGTCTTTTCATCCAATTGTCCTCTCGATGCAATGGACCTCATTTCGTAAACGAATTCCTCTGTGTCCTCGTTCGGCTTTTGCCTCTTGGTTCGCATTCGCTCATACAATTCGGCCACATCATCTTCTGGTAGGAAATTTGCTAAGAGATCGGCCAAAAATGCATCCAGATTTGCGTGAATAACCCCGTTACTCCAAATTTTGGCGGCTCCCGCAAGTCTCGTTATAGATGCCATCATTACCAAACGTTCGTCCAGGTGATAAATGGCTTGTACTTCCCTGATTCTTTTACCCCATTCTTTTGACGACAGCCCTGCCTGATTTCGCGGGTTGAACACAGGTATCATATCAGCCAAATCGCACACTGCAAAATTGTTAATTAATCTCTGTTTTTCGGCTGGACTATCTGAAGGTTTGGTCTTTGACACACTAGATGGATTGACTGCGTCCTCAGTACTTGGATTACTCACCAGCTTCTTCAATAACTCCGCTAGCCTTTTTACCTCCTCCCTCAATTCTGTTAATGCTTCCGACTCCCCTTCATCTTCGTCCTCGGATTCAACGCCCATTAATAAGTCTAGACTTCCCTCCTTAGCTAAGCCCTCGTGTACCAGTAATTTGTGCAGGAGTTGCTTCTTAACCTTTCCCCCAGTTGGGAGTCCACGTGCCTTTAATTTCTCGCGAATTTGATTTCGTGTAAGCAAACTAAACTCAGCTATTTTCTCCTCGTTGGTTGCCATCTTAGACGTTTTACTGGTTGAGTCACAAGGTCTGCTGTACAAATATCCTTGGATCCCACTTCTGAAGGTGTAAGCTTGCTCCAAGCTTGAAATGTCAGTATGAGCCAAAGTACTTACTGTCCAGTTGTTCCAAATCTCCGAATAATGCGCACCTAGACTCTGAAAGTAACCGTCTTTATTAATAATGAAAACTCGTGCCTTTTAATAAATTCAAGATATGTTGTATCAATTTTATTGCTCTAATAAAACATACGATGACAGTCAAGAATGACTGTACAGCTCAACTGCTTAGTTAAAAGTGCCCCTGTCTCCAATCTATCTTGCTTCTCGTCAACCATCCAGCATTCTCCGTTGTTGCGGTTGTTCGAGTTGTCGTTGGTATATACGATCTATAGTTGAAGTGTATGTAGAGGTAAATAATAAATTGTTGACACAGTGGCGTAGGTTCGTCATCTTGTTTAATTTTGGGGTTTACAGATGTATGTAGTTATGGTGTGCCGTGGTATGACATCACTACGAATTTTTATCATTTCGTGTCAGGTTCCGTAGAGTCATGGTACTGGGTGTACCTGAAAAGCAACAAGCGCACTACGTGGGAAGAGTTGAAAACTGCTTTAGTAGAGCAATACCGCAGTTTGGAGACTGACACAGAGCTCTTCAGAAAGCTTTCGGATCGCAAGATGCTGAATGGTGAGTCTTTTAATGAATTTTACGATGCCATTCTACACCTGAACTCTAGGATGCGGGTTCCCAGGCCTGAAAAAGAGCTCATAGAAATTATTAAAACAAATGTCCGTAGGCGTATGGGTGAACTCCTTATTACCTACAGTACGTCCAGTTTAAGGCAGCTAGCCTATTATTGTCGAGCTATTGAGAAAGCTCAATCTCAATATGACAGTGCACGTCCGAGTTTCATGCCAAGTGCACAACGTCCACCTGCAGAGGGATCGTAAGCTGCAGAAATGTTGGAATTGCCAAGTTCTTGGCCATAGTTTTCGTGATTGTGCAAAACCAATCGATAAAGTTTTTTGTTTCGATTGCGGATTAGCAGATGCCTGTAGCCCGACTTGTCCAAAATGTCTAGCGGGAAACGAGAGAAGGAACAACCCAACGACCGGGGGGATTCGCTCCGATTAAACATACCCGGAATTCAAGTGTCCAAGCCGACAAAGCCTCTTGAACTTCCAAAAATCACGATTTTAAAACCACACAAGAATTTTAATGAATTACAAAACAATATTAACAAGGATTGTAGGACAATCCCTAGTTTGAAAAAAACCAAACCCAGTACAAATTTGAATTTTAAAGATAGCTTACCAGAACCATTATACCGAAAGCCATTCCATGAACGATTACGTAATTATATGGAAGTACGTCATAGAATTGTCACATTCCCAGGATTATCCAAACGGATACGACGAACAAGGGAACGCTTCCATCGAAAGCGGACTGCTTATCGTAACATCGCTTCAGCAACCATAGGCCTAGAATCTAATGACCCACGTCCATATGTGACGGTCGGTCTATTCGGCGATAATTTCTTAGGTCTGCTTGATTCAGGGGCAAGCATTAGTTGCTTAGGCACTGACATACTCCCTTATTTGAAGGAGAAAAATGTTACGATAAGGAAGGTAGAGACTAACGTGTCCACGGCCGATGGACACAAGCAATCCATAGTAGGAGTAATCACTACGGTGATCCAATACAAGGGAGTGACAAAAGACATCGATCTTTACATTGTGCCATCGTTAAGCCAACGTCTGTATTTAGGCGTTGACTTTTGGCAAAAATTCCAGATCGCATCTCATATAATTGCGGGTTTTTCAGGAATTACGACCGGTGGGCCAGATGAGAGACCCACCAACCAGATTAAGTTGAATGATGAAGAGTCTAGACGACTAGAAACTGTTGTTCGTAGAACCTAGTGCAGCATTATATAGACACGGGTGATGCCGTACCTATAAAGCAGAGGTACTTTCCCGTTTCTCCGGCGATACAAACTCTAATGTACGTGGAATTGGACCGCATGCTTTCGTTGGGAGTCATCGAGGAAAGTTCCAGTGCATGGAGTTCTCCAGTGGTGCTTGTTCGCAAGCCTGGCAAGAACCGATTTTGGTTGGACTTTCGGAAGGTGAACTCCGTAACTAAGAAAGATGCTCGTTCAATCGCGCATATAGAGGGTCTGCTGGCACGTCTGACAGAGACACGTTATATATCTAGCGTAGATCTGAAGGATGCGTTTTGGCAGATACCGCTGGAGCAATGTTCGAGGAAAAAGACCGCTTTTATGGTACCGGGCCGACCACTGTACCAATTTAAGGTCATGCCCTTCGGTAATGCGGCACAAAGTTTGAGTTACATGATGAGTCGCGTATTCCCATCGGGATTACGAGATCAAGTCTTTGTGTACTAAGACGATCTATTGGTTGTGTCGAAGGATTTCGACGAACACATACAGACTCTGGAGATAGTCGGAAAGTGCTTGACGGATGCAGGTCTGACGATAAACGTCGAGAAGTCGAAGTTTTGTTTTGATGAGCTTCACTATCTCGGTTATAAGGTCGGTCAGGGTTGCTTGAAATCTGATCCTGACAAGATTTCAGCGATTACTAGCTTTCCGCTACCAACCACAACTCGCCAAGTTCGCCGATTTCTCGGTATGGCAGGTTGGTATCGGCGATTTGTTAAGGATTTCAGCACC
The DNA here is from genome assembly GCA_916050605.2 of Platycheirus albimanus. Lineage (NCBI taxonomy): Eukaryota > Metazoa > Arthropoda > Insecta > Diptera > Syrphidae > Platycheirus > Platycheirus albimanus. The sequence continues at coordinate 47,674,674 of OU696698.1, read as the reverse complement.
TTAGCCGCACCCTTCACCGAGACGCTGGAAAAGGGAAAAGTCTTCAAGCTCAGTCCAGAAGCTATTGAAGCATTCCTGCAAATCAAACAAGCTTTGACTTCAGCACCTGTATTAGTCAATCCAGATTTCTCCAAAGAATTCATCATTCTCTGTGACGCATCCGCGACTGGCATCGGATGTGTACTCTGTCAGCGGGACGAATCCGGAGCGGAGTAGCCTATATACTACTTCTCCCGGAAACTGAATGCTGCACAGAGAAACTATTCGGTGACAGAGCGCGAGTGCTTAGCAGCTTTTGAGGGTATCCAGAAGTTTAGATCTTACGTTGAGGTATACCATTTTCGTGTTATTACCGACCACTGCAGCCTGAAAGGGCTAATGACTATGAAAGATCCAACCGGAAGATTAACGAGGTCGAGTATGTGGCTCCAAGGCTTCGATTTTGTGGTAGAGCATAGAAAGGGAACATTGAATATCGTGCCAGACGCTCTATCTAGAGCGTATGAAGACGATGAGTTGACAGTGTCAGCTTTCCTTTCATGTCTACCGCAGATCGGAACCTCGGAGGTACTCCACATCGATCTTGAGGATCCGTCCTTTAAGTCGGAAGGTTATTTCGATATCGTCAGTCATATCAGGAAGGAACAGGAACGGTTACCTGACCTCAAAGTGTCGGAAGGGTATGTGTACAAACGCACTAAACATGCGGTTGGTAATCCCTTGGCCGACGATCTAACTTGGAAGTTGTGGGTTCCATCAGTGATGACTGAATCTCTGATCTTGCTGGCTCACAATCGGCCGCATGCTTCGCATGGGGGGGTAGTGAAAACAATTTATAGGTTACTAGACAGATTCTATTGGCCATCAATCATACGTAGACCGATGTGAGACATATAAGACTAGCAAAGCGGCCAATATGACGTTGCGAGCAGAAATGGGAAACAGTTTTGAAGTAGACAGACCGTTTCAGCATTTGTATGTCGACTTTCTCGGGCCGTATCCCTGGTAATGTTTACATCGTGATCGTCTTAGATCAATTAACTAAATTCGTTTTCATTAAACCACTGCGCAAGGCAACAGCCGCGAGCGTGGTCAAATTTCTGAAAGATGACGTTTTCATGATTGACGGAGTACCAGAGAGCATTCTCTCTGATAATGGTACGCAATTTGTTGGGAAGGAGTTCCAAAAACTCATTGATGTTTTCGGGGTCAAACACTACCGAACAGCAGTGTATGCTCCCCAGTCGAATGCTAGTGAACGAGTTAATCGTTCCATCTTGGCGGCCATTCGGTCGTATGTCAATCCTCGACAGACGGATTGGGATGCCCATCTGTCTTCGATCAGTAGTGCTCTGCGAACGACGGTACATTCAACTCTAACGATGTCCCCATACGAAGCCTTATTCGTGCAACGCATGATAGAACACGGGGCAGATTATCGTTTGTTGAAAGAGTTGGGTGGGCTGAACTGTTCGGAGATAGATTGGCTACCCAAAGTCGCCAAGATGAACATCATCCAATCATACTTGAAGCAAGCTTTGATAAAAACTCACGAAGCATACGAGAAATACTATAATCTTCGGAGTAGGAACATAACATTTAAAGTAGGTGATGAGATCTACAAAAGAAATCATGTTTTAAGCGATGCAACTAAACATCTAAGCGCTAAATTATGCCCTAAATTCATTAAAGTTCGTTTGAGCCAAGTGTGTGGTAACAACTTGTATGAAGTGGAAGATAGACAAGGACACAAGTCGACGTGTCATACAAAAGATCTTAAAAGATAGTTCTTTATACCATCTGATTTACAACAACATCCCGGATTTACATTAATATACCTGACTTTCTCCTATTATTTAATTGACAAAATGTTAGTTAGATTCACAGTGGAATCGTTCAAGTACACCGAAGTGCTTAAAGAGGCGCAGATTCCACGTAAAGTATTTTTTTTTATTTTTATGCCCGGCTCTCAGCTGTGCATGAGACTCTTGGTTTAATTTCCAACCAAATTATTTTTCTTTTTATTTTTTTTAGATAACCAATAGAGTGCGCCAATGACGTCAGAACTACACATCGTGTAATATTTTTTTTGTCTTCTACCGACTAGACGTAAAAGAGTCGCAGTGTCATCACGATACGACGAGCGAGAGGACCATAAGCACTAAATCCAATTTGCGAGAAGTTATCCTTTTCTTAGAGATTAGACTAGATAGACTTAGTCGAAACTCCAAGTTTTGTAGGGAAAACTTTCTCGCCAGTCACTGGCAAGAGGTGAACGCCACCGGTGCCATCTATTTGCGAATAGATTACTTACTCGCAACGTACTGAACACGCTCAATGGGATCCACCTAAGATGGATCCACAAAAGGAATCCACTTTCAAAATGGACTCCACGCCCACAAATCAGATTCCACAAATTTCCAGGCTTCAAAGGCCTTCCAGAATGTTCTCGTTCCCAAGATTTCAGTGGAAAGTCAAAATGGAACGGTAAACATTTTTTGCACTAATTCAATTTGTACTCCGTGCACACCGCAAGTTATAGACATAATGATCACACTGATCAGAGTGCGTAAGTAGAATTATCTACGACATAGAGAATGTCGGGCCTAAAAATATGACTGATAGCTGTCAGATAGCAAATCGAGCTAAATATTCGATGGGGCCGATTATTTTTCTTAACCTGCCAAACTGCACCTACACCTTTATGGCGTCAGTCCGTCACTCACGTTACCTAGTGTCATCCTCGTAATGTCAAAAACCCATTGCGAACATTATTCCTGTCCTGGTAAGTTTAAGAGCTGTCAGCAACAAAATGTACAACATGCGACCCATGTTACACTAATTGTCACCAGGCAAGAGAACAGGTCCAATTCCTTTTTGTTTTCGTATGTCATGGTACTGGGTGTACCTGAAAAGCAACAAGCGCACTACGTGGGAAGAGTTGAAAACTGCTTTAGTAGAGCAATACCGCAGTTTGGAGACTGACACAGAGCTCTTCAGAAAGCTTTCGGATCGCAAGATGCTGAATGGTGAGTCTTTTAATGAATTTTACGATGCCATTCTACACCTGAACTCTAGGATGCGGGTTCCCAGGCCTGAAAAAGAGCTCATAGAAATTATTAAAACAAATGTCCGTAGGCGTATGGGTGAACTCCTTATTACCTACAGTACGTCCAGTTTAAGGCAGCTAGCCTATTATTGTCGAGCTATTGAGAAAGCTCAATCTCAATATGACAGTGCACGTCCGAGTTTCATGCCAAGTGCACAACGTCCACCTGCAGAGGGATCGTAAGCTGCAGAAATGTTGGAATTGCCAAGTTCTTGGCCATAGTTTTCGTGATTGTGCAAAACCAATCGATAAAGTTTTTTGTTTCGATTGCGGATTAGCAGATGCCTGTAGCCCGACTTGTCCAAAATGTCTAGCGGGAAACGAGAGAAGGAACAACCCAACGACCGGGGGGATTCGCTCCGATTAAACATACCCGGAATTCAAGTGTCCAAGCCGACAAAGCCTCTTGAACTTCCAAAAATCACGATTTTAAAACCACACAAGAATTTTAATGAATTACAAAACAATATTAACAAGGATTGTAGGACAATCCCTAGTTTGAAAAAAACCAAACCCAGTACAAATTTGAATTTTAAAGATAGCTTACCAGAACCATTATACCGAAAGCCATTCCATGAACGATTACGTAATTATATGGAAGTACGTCATAGAATTGTCACATTCCCAGGATTATCCAAACGGATACGACGAACAAGGGAACGCTTCCATCGAAAGCGGACTGCTTATCGTAACATCGCTTCAGCAACCATAGGCCTAGAATCTAATGACCCACGTCCATATGTGACGGTCGGTCTATTCGGCGATAATTTCTTAGGTCTGCTTGATTCAGGGGCAAGCATTAGTTGCTTAGGCACTGACATACTCCCTTATTTGAAGGAGAAAAATGTTACGATAAGGAAGGTAGAGACTAACGTGTCCACGGCCGATGGACACAAGCAATCCATAGTAGGAGTAATCACTACGGTGATCCAATACAAGGGAGTGACAAAAGACATCGATCTTTACATTGTGCCATCGTTAAGCCAACGTCTGTATTTAGGCGTTGACTTTTGGCAAAAATTCCAGATCGCATCTCATATAATTGCGGGTTTTTCAGGAATTACGACCGGTGGGCCAGATGAGAGACCCACCAACCAGATTAAGTTGAATGATGAAGAGTCTAGACGACTAGAAACTGTTGTTCGTAGAACCTAGTGCAGCATTATATAGACACGGGTGATGCCGTACCTATAAAGCAGAGGTACTTTCCCGTTTCTCCGGCGATACAAACTCTAATGTACGTGGAATTGGACCGCATGCTTTCGTTGGGAGTCATCGAGGAAAGTTCCAGTGCATGGAGTTCTCCAGTGGTGCTTGTTCGCAAGCCTGGCAAGAACCGATTTTGTTTGGACTTTCGGAAGGTGAACTCCGTAACTAAGAAAGATGCTCGTTCAATCGCGCATATAGAGGGTCTGCTGGCACGTCTGACAGAGACACGTTATATATCTAGCGTAGATCTGAAGGATGCGTTTTGGCAGATACCGCTGGAGCAATGTTCGAGGAAAAAGACCGCTTTTATGGTACCGGGCCGACCACTGTACCAATTTAAGGTCATGCCCTTCGGTAATGCGGCACAAAGTTTGAGTTACATGATGAGTCGCGTATTCCCATCGGGATTACGAGATCAAGTCTTTGTGTACTAAGACGATCTATTGGTTGTGTCGGAGGATTTCGACGAACACATACAGACTCTGGAGATAGTCGGAAAGTGCTTGACGGATGCAGGTCTGACGATAAACGTCGAGAAGTCGAAGTTTTGTTTTGATGAGCTTCACTATCTCGGTTATAAGGTCGGTCAGGGTTGCTTGAAATCTGATCCTGACAAGATTTCAGCGATTACTAGCTTTCCGCTACCAACCACAACTCGCCAAGTTCGCCGATTTCTCGGTATGGCAGGTTGGTATCGGCGATTTGTTAAGGATTTCAGCACCTTAGCCGCACCCTTCACCGAGACGCTGGAAAAGGGAAAAGTCTTCAAGCTCAGTCCAGAAGCTATTGAAGCATTCCTGCAAACCAAACAAGCTTTGACTTCAGCACCTGTATTAGTCAATCCAGATTTCTCCAAAGAATTCATCATTCTCTGTGACGCATCCGCGACTGGCATCGGATGTGTACTCTGTCAGCGGGACGAATCCGGAGCGGAGTAGCCTATATACTACTTCTCCCGGAAACTGAATGCTGCACAGAGAAACTATTCGGTGACAGAGCGCGAGTGCTTAGCAGCTTTTGAGGGTATCCAGAAGTTTAGATCTTACGTTGAGGTATACCATTTTCGTGTTATTACCGACCACTGCAGCCTGAAAGGGCTAATGACTATGAAAGATCCAACCGGAAGATTAACGAGGTCGAGTATGTGGCTCCAAGGCTTCGATTTTGTGGTAGAGCATAGAAAGGGAACATTGAATATCGTGCCAGACGCTCTATCTAGAGCGTATGAAGACGATGAGTTGACAGTGTCAGCTTTCCTTTCATGTCTACCGCAGATCGGAACCTCGGAGGTACTCCACATCGATCTTGAGGATCCGTCCTTTAAGTCGGAAGGTTATTTCGATATCGTCAGTCATATCAGGAAGGAACAGGAACGGTTACCTGACCTCAAAGTGTCGGAAGGGTATGTGTACAAACGCACTAAACATGCGGTTGGTAATCCCTTGGCCGACGATCTAACTTGGAAGTTGTGGGTTCCATCAGTGATGACTGAATCTCTGATCTTGCTGGCTCACAATCCGCCGCATGCTTCGCATGGGGGGGTAGTGAAAACAATTTATAGGTTACTAGACAGATTCTATTGGCCATCAATCATACGTAGACCGATGTGAGACATATAAGACTAGCAAAGCGGCCAATATGACGTTGCGAGCAGAAATGGGAAACAGTTTTGAAGTAGACAGACCGTTTCAGCATTTGTATGTCGACTTTCTCGGGCCGTATCCCTGGTAATGTTTACATCGTGATCGTCTTAGATCAATTAACTAAATTCGTTTTCATTAAACCACTGCGCAAGGCAACAGCCGCGAGCGTGGTCAAATTTCTGAAAGATGACGTTTTCATGATTGACGGAGTACCAGAGAGCATTCTCTCTGATAATGGTACGCAATTTGTTGGGAAGGAGTTCCAAAAACTCATTGATGTTTTCGGGGTCAAACACTACCGAACAGCAGTGTATGCTCCCCAGTCGAATGCTAGTGAACGAGTTAATCGTTCCATCTTGGCGGCCATTCGGTCGTATGTCAATCCTCGACAGACGGATTGGGATGCCCATCTGTCTTCGATCAGTAGTGCTCTGCGAACGACGGTACATTCAACTCTAACGATGTCCCCATACGAAGCCTTATTCGTGCAACGCATGATAGAACACGGGGCAGATTATCGTTTGTTGAAAGAGTTGGGTGGGCTGAACTGTTCGGAGATAGATTGGCTACCCAAAGTCGCCAAGATGAACATCATCCAATCATACTTGAAGCAAGCTTTGATAAAAACTCACGAAGCATACGAGAAATACTATAATCTTCGGAGTAGGAACATAACATTTAAAGTAGGTGATGAGATCTACAAAAGAAATCATGTTTTAAGCGATGCAACTAAACATCTAAGCGCTAAATTATGCCCTAAATTCATTAAAGTTCGTTTGAGCCAAGTGTGTGGTAACAACTTGTATGAAGTGGAAGATAGACAAGGACACAAGTCGACGTGTCATACAAAAGATCTTAAAAGATAGTTCTTTATACCATCTGATTTACAACAACATCCCGGATTTACATTAATATACCTGACTTTCTCCTATTATTTAATTGACAAAATTCACAGTGGAATCGTTCAAGTACACCGAAGTGCTTAAAGAGGCGCAGATTCCACGTAAAGTATTTTTTTTTATTTTTATGCCCGGCTCTCAGCTGTGCATGAGACTCTTGGTTTAATTTCCAACCAAATTATTTTTCTTTTTATTTTTTTTAGATAACCAATAGAGTGCGCCAATGACGTCAGAACTACACATCGTGTAATATTTTTTTTGTCTTCTACCGACTAGACGTAAAAGAGTCGCAGTGTCATCACGATACGACGAGCGAGAGGACCATAAGCACTAAATCCAATTTGCGAGAAGTTATCCTTTTCTTAGAGATTAGACTAGATAGACTTAGTCGAAACTCCAAGTTTTGTAGGGAAAACTTTCTCGCCAGTCACTGGCAAGAGGTGAACGCCACCGGTGCCATCTATTTGCGAATAGATTACTTACTCGCAACGTACTGAACACGCTCAATGGGATCCACCTAAGATGGATCCACAAAAGGAATCCACTTTCAAAATGGACTCCACGCCCACAAATCAGATTCCACAAATTTCCAGGCTTCAAAGGCCTTCCAGAATGTTCTCGTTCCCAAGATTTCAGTGGAAAGTCAAAATGGAACGGTAAACATTTTTTGCACTAATTCAATTTGTACTCCGTGCACACCGCAAGTTATAGACATAATGATCACACTGATCAGAGTGCGTAAGTAGAATTATCTACGACATAGAGAATGTCGGGCCTAAAAATATGACTGATAGCTGTCAGATAGCAAATCGAGCTAAATATTCGATGGGGCCGATTATTTTTCTTAACCTGCCAAACTGCACCTACACCTTTATGGCGTCAGTCCGTCACTCACGTTACCTAGTGTCATCCTCGTAATGTCAAAAACCCATTGCGAACATTATTCCTGTCCTGGTAAGTTTAAGAGCTGTCAGCAACAAAATGTACAATATGCGACCCATGTTACACTAATTGTCACCAGGCAAGAGAACAGGTCCAATTCCTTTTTGTTTTCGTATGTCCATTGATATGTCATGTCATTCACCTGATTCATCGAACGATTCGATGACAAGCATTTGCCCCACTGTAGCAAATTCCGATGACAAGTTCCTCGGCGACGTCAGTATCAATAAGTCGATACCTATAATTCATAGTTGGCCATCTCCGGTCGGAGCGAGTCACAAAATCCGTATCACATCAGGAGATCCACGTAACGAAATACGTCATTTTATTCTCTTGACAAAAATATTCGCGCCTTCTTGACAGTTCCCCTACTCTTTTGACGTTTTGCAATGACAGAAATGGATTTCTGATATCAATACATGCTTATGGTTGCGATTAAAATCATTTTATTTTTGTACTCAGTACAAAGCATAAATTATGTCACCCATCAGTATCCAAAACCTCTCAGTGTATAATTCCATCCAAATCGATCAATTTGACATACTTACGTACAAGTCACCATTCACATTTGGCAAAGTGAGCAAGTGAGCATTACCCCTTAAGGCCTCCTGCCACACGCCATCTATGTTGGCAACAAAGAATTACATCAAACACTGGAAAGAGGAAATATACTGGAAAACAGGGCGTTGGCTACCTGGAATATGGTAGTGTGGATCGAGACATTGTCTACAGACTTCATTTTGAAGAAAGACACAGATATGGAGAAAGAACCCCTCAACAGAACGCCAAGTAAATTATTTTTATGCAGCTGAGCCGCGCCCCAAATTATAAATTTCCTTTTATACTGACGCTGCGAAAACTATCCAATTGCATGGGCAATTAGAAGTTATCACCACAATTTAACAAAAGCAATAGCTTTTGCACCAAATAAAGGGAAGGTGAAAACTCGTCTTTGTGCTTAGAGATAAATTAGATTACCTCATCTCTACGAGCAAGGGAGTAAAAGCGAAGCCACATGGTCGGCATGCTTCTAAAACAAGGATTTTCTTATTGTATTTCTCAGGAATTATTCAACGCCGAGGAGGAGCCAAGGCATCGTATTGCAGTTGGCACAGGGCAGGCGAGGCTGCTCTTTAATCAATCAATTTTTTTTCTCCACCTATATGGAAGTCTATAACTATCTACGCCAATAGAAGGAGCCATCGTTTTACCCCGAATTCTGGGAAGACCATTTTTGTGTTGCGCATAGGCGCTCCAATACTCCTTTTATTTATATATATGTGTGCATTTAAATATATATATGCGTACATCGCGCCTCTGCGAGACAAATCTGTCGCCCTTTTTTATTCAGGCCGAACGAAATTCGTGTCATTATCGAACACGCACTGCGACGAGGATAAATCCTCGTGCTATTCACTCTTTATTTCCTGTGGGAGCATTTTATATACGAGTGGACGTCAAGCGTCGATCCGCTCGCCAGCCCGCCGACGTTCACGAGATCCAGCAGCGATAATTCACGCCCACGTGCCTCCGTTTGACGGTACCATAGCATGACACTTTATCATCTTTACCGTTCAGCTATAATTATATCACCTTAAATAACTCCACTTGGGTACCCAGTCTCGATTAGGCCCCAACGAGTAGGAAGGAATTTTTGTGCCAGCAGTGTACAGGGCGCCTGGCGCGAGCTTACAGTCTCGGATGCTGGTCCTAGATACGTCATCACGTCCATTGCCAAGTTCGGAGCACCGAATGATATTCACCAACAACAACTTTACTCACATCCTTACCTACATCTATACGATCATCTGTACCTTCATCTCTACCTACATCTATACTCACCTGTACCGGATTTATATACGTATTAAAAAAAAAGTATTTTACAATTGTGCTACCAGGTAACAAATCTTTTTTGTAGTTATTATTAATGTTTTTTGAGGGAGCATTAGAAGCTCAGTGAAATATAATTGAATTGTTGGCAAATTCATTATCGCCACATACCCCACGTAACATTCGGGTGTATGCTTTATAATATCACGGACCGTGATACACAGAAGCTGTTTGAAGCTTACGTATTTGGTGGCAGGACCTGACGCCTCCTCCACCACCCACTAGCTTTCAATTTAAGCCATTTATTTCAAAAGTGCATGAAGATTGAGAAGATTAAATGTGAATTTTATTTACGTATATACAATATATGCAGAGAAATCAGTGCATTTATCTTAGATAGAAGTGAATTCCTACTTAAATTATCTTTATTGTATACCATTAGCATGTTGAGATCGATTTTTTTAAAAGAGAGATTATTTACTCTGCGAGTTCTTCTATTCAATGATTAATAACTCGGGAATTTGATATACAAAAGTGTACTATCTTTGTAATTTTTGTCGTGTCCATTCTTATCGATTCATTGTCTCAACTCGGTCAAGCTATCGGCTTTCTGAATCCAGGATCCATTTGTTTGTTTTCATTTTATTATTTTTCGCGTTACGCTTTTTCATTTTCACTCCGTCTTCGCGACAATCCAGTACCGCGTCGGTAGCGACCACTTTCTATACGCGTTGCGACGCCACGTTTATTTTTTTTTGCATTCACTTTTGCGAATAGTAATTTTATTTTTATAGCATTGATCCAAATTCGGTCTAACGTTCGCAGAACGAATCTGTCTATTGTTAAGATTCTATGCTGTCCATCGCGAGATCCAATTCTAAAAATATTTCGTTTTCGCGTAATTTTTGATTGTATCCTATGTATCTGAGACAAATAATTGATCGTGTTCAAGATACACGTTGGTAATTTCAAGGCAACGTTATCAATTAGCCACTCATATATAGTCTAATCCTTGAGTAGCGACCTAAGCAAGAGGTCGTCTGTTATATCAGTTAATGAAGAAGATAATACCCTTTAAACTTTAACCATTTAATTTTCACAGGTTGTTCTGGAAATGCACTTCAGTTACAGCTTAATTGATTAACTTTATCTGAACCCTACGCGATTGGTAGCAGATAAATAAATTTACCTTTTTGCATGTTCTTGACTATATATTATATATTGACATTATTTGATATACATATTTACTCGATTGCATGATTGAAGACGAATTGTATTCATTCATGCATGGTTTCTTTTTGACTATATCTGTGCTGTTCTTGGTGTTGTTTGGGGATTGTTAATACTACGAATCGTATTACATCTAATGTAGTATACCTACCTAATAAAAGATTCTCGGTAATCAGATTAGTTGTTCATTTCCTTTGCGTGTTACGTGTATATTATCCAGGTATTAGATAAAAGAATATCTTCCGTCTGATATTATTGAATTTTCCCTTCTTAATCTGTCCGATCATCTCGGCGGTGAGATTTTAACGCCGCGGTAAACAAAATTTCGTTTTCATTTTTGAATATTAAGCGAAAATATAATCGGTCCGCGCTTAGAAAACCGGTAATACAAGAGATTGAGTTTCCTCTTACCATCTTCCAATATCTAGATAAAGAAGCCGATCTCGTCCTTTACATTAGTTACTTTTTAGAAACTATTCTATTAAGAGGCATTAGTTTTACTTTGATAACACTTTCTAGATAGAAAGGATATTAAATGTTAATTATATTTAACCACTCTTCGTAGCGAAGATTTTATAATCAAGTTTGAATTTATATTAAGATAACCTTTTGACTAGCGGTTTAAGAAGATACAGATAAAGTTTGATTCTTTTATTTGAGAAAGAATATACTTTAATAAAAATAATACCTTGCTAGTTTAAGATTACTTACAATAAATAAGCTTTCGTTTAAATAACGATTTTTGGAAATACTCGTTTTTGGAATTTCGTAATATTTTGGAATTTTTCTTATGGAGATCCTTGTAGATTTACAGGATGATTGAGTAAGTTAACTATAGGGAGAGTGGTAACCCTCCCCTCTACCTCTACCTGCACACCGAACTTGAAGAGTTGTAGAGGCTTAAGTAGGGTCAAAGATTCTTGGGGCACAGTGTCACTAGATGAGTCCCGAAAACCAAAGGGTGTTCTCACCCCATCCCCCTCCACTCCTTTCTTCTCCCTCCTATCCAATATCCACTGATCCCTTCCAATCCACCTCCCCTCCTCCCCCCCCCTAATCCAGGGTGTCATGTGACCCGTGCCCATTGGATGGTTTGCAGCCAGGGGGTAAACCGGCTGTATTATAACGGAACCTCTTTGAAACAGGCAAAATCAAAGAGTAATCGCCTTATCTGCTACAGGGGGTGTTGCAGATGGACCATATTTCCCCCATTACTCGTGGGACCAAAAATGAATACAAATACAAATAACAAAAACCAAAAAACACACAAAGCAAACGATACAAACAAAAACATGGAGACTAAGGTGCATGGATCGGGCACCTCAGACTCTGCTCTTGCCGATCCAACAAGAACATTGACTGACGAGGAAGAAAACCTTCTCCTCAATCCCTTCGCCAATCTTGGAGTGGATGATAGAGTAAGCGTTGATCCGGCTGACGATGACATGGAGAGCATTCTAAGTGTCAGCGGCAGCAGCTCCATCGCAAGCTCCAATCTCTCCAGATTGTCAGCCTCATCCAGACGTAGCAGGATTACGAACTGTAGGACGACAATCAAACGACTTGGCACGAAGAAATGGGATGAACTGACCGAACCGGACTGGAAAAGACTGCATAGCGCACATGCCTATCTTCAGGAGCAGCAGCTAACGGAGAACAAGCCTACTGCTCGTACACCTGCAGCGGCTGCCTCTGAAGATGGTATATGTGCTGGTAGTTTGATGGGACCACCCACGCCCCGGATTGGCAAAGACTATACAAAGCAAGGGTTGGTGTCATCAAAATCCTCCGGAACAGATGTCGGCTAGCCGGACGTTGCATGAAGCCTATAGCTCCTACGGGCCCGACTAAGGAAGCGATGCTCTCTGGTGGAACAAGTCAGTTGTCAAAAGAAACCCAGATTGATCCCATTCAATATATGGTATCAGAGACAACTGCTTTACATCGAAAGACTGACACTACAACAGACTTTACACAGAAACCAGCCTTTGAGCGTTCTGAATCGACCTCCAGGTGTTGCACCGAGCCGCTTCCTCCAACGGACCTGGAGGGGAGGAAGATCGACAAGGAGATAGAGAGAGGAGGAACGCAGTCAGAAAACATCCAGAGCCTCAGCTCCACATGCAATCTGGGTGCGTCCACCCCCTCATCTTTATCAGACGCCTGTGACGACAAAATGGAAAATGTACCACATAGACGAACCATTGGGTCATCTAACTCTTCAGCCAGACGTTGCATGAAGCCTTTAGCTCCTACGGGCCTGGAAGGAGAGAAGATGATTCAAGGTGAGGACGAAGAGAAGGACAGGTCCCCGGAAAACATCCAGAGCCTCAGCTCCACATGCAATTTGGGGGCATCCACTTCTCTTAGACCTAGTGACTGTGGTATAGAAGACTCGACAATCGGAAGTAACTGCACCGTTCAGGAGGTCCAACGTAACGTTATGCGGCACCGAAAACAAAAAGCCGGCCAACGTAAGGAACAAGGACCTCTTAACGAAAAACAAATCCTGCGTAGACAACAACGTAACGCAGTTAGAACTGTACGGCGACTTAGTACTAAGGACCCTGATTCCTTCACGGAAAAAGAGAAGCTAGCTATGGACAAAGCCAAACAGACGTTACTAACGATAACAGAGACATCCACGAAACCCCAACCGACTAAGACAAGGACAAAGCCAAACTCGAGGACGCCCCTCAATAGACTGCAAAAGAAGGGGAAGGAAAGTCAACAGCTCTCCACCCCAATCTCGGCCAGACTAAGAAGACCCGAATTGACCAATACAGGGTCTATTGCGAGCGCGTCCAAAAGAGCGAGGCACGACATCACTAACTCGACCAACTCACCCATCAACAAAACCAAAAAAGCCAAACTCTCTATGTTGACCATTGTCGGTAAACAAGCAGCCGTAGTCGACTACGGCAATCCTACTAATAGAACTTCGGATCCTTGATGCAGTTAATGAGGCTATCTTAAAGAACGGGCCGCTCCCACTTTTTGGTACCATCAAAGCTGTTCAGGGGTTCAAATTGATGACATGTGAAGACGGACACACTCTCACATGGCTTCAAGATTTTATAGCCAATACCACAGCTCCCTGGCCGAATGCCGATCTTCACCTAATTGACAGGAAAGAGATCGTGCAGCTCACCAGGCCTAAAGCTAAACTTATTGTGCGTGGACCTCCAATCCCAAAAGATCGTATCGAAAGATATCTCAAATCTCTCAACACTGAACAACTCAGTCAAAACTGGGAAGTCATTCAGATGGGAGATCATGAACCAGAAGGTACAGAAGTGGTAGTGTTGCTTAGTCATAAATCAATACCACTTCTGAAAAAGATCGGCTTCAAAGTCCGCATTGGTACAAACCGATGCATACTAAGACTTCTCGGCCATAAAAGTAAGGAAGAGGCAGATAATACTAAAAATGTTGAAGTTAATACAGATCAATCTCCATCACAGTAAAGCTGCTAGCGCCAATTTAATCTACCTCATGGAGGCTAGACAAGTAGACCTAGCCCTTATACAAGAACCCTGGATATCAGGTGCAAAATAAGGGGCCTAAATTCAAAAGAACTTACGCTGTACAAGACTACACACGTAGGTACAAACAGTAGTTTTAAAACTTGTATAATAGCTAGAAAACCGTTCAATCTTTTTCTTGTATCCAAAAACATTGATCTTGACCAAACCACGGTCAAACTAGACAGGCGTGGACTCCCATCGCTAATCCTGACATCCTGTTACATGCCATGGGACGCGACGGAAGGACCACCAGCAGAACTTACCAGCCTACTTATCCAACGTGTCCATTTGGAAAAATGGGACCTAGTGATGGGATGTGATACCAACTCACACCACATTCAGTGGGGTAGTTCGGATATCAACACAAGAGGTGAGTTACTTTTTGAATTCATTATTGAAAATAACATTTTGGTAGCGAATAGGGGCAAAGAACCAACATTTGTTACCAAGAACCAAAAAGAGGTACTTGATGTTACTTTCACGAGTAACTCAGATACCCTTGAGATTGAGCAGTGGAGGGTATTGAAAGAAGAATCATTCTCTGATCACAAAATCATTGAATTTCTTATACTACAAGACTACAAAGGCCATTTAGAAACCACAGCAAACCAACTGGGATATCTTTAATGTGGAAGTCGAAACTAAAATAAAGACACTCAAAACTAATGCGAACATGCACGAACTTGAGTGTATAGATAATATTACCAATGATTTCACAGGCATTCTCAGGGAAGCACTTGAGAAAGCGTGCCCTTTGAAAACGGGTAAAAAAAGAAAAAAGACACTACCATGGTGGACAGCCGAGCTGGGCAACATCCAGAAAGAAACAAGAAAACTTTTCAACGTTGCTAAACGCACAGGAATAGACAATGATTGGGAAACCTATAAATCTAGTCAAAGAAAGTTTAAAGTTGAGACACAGCGTGCGAAACGAACTTCGTGGAGAACCTTCTGCAACGAAGTAGAAAATACCGCGGAATCAGCTAGACTTAGAAAGATACTTGCCAAAGAGCCCACTGCTCTAGGATCTCAAAAAGATCACAATGAACACTGGACGGAGTCTTGTACTGAGACACTAGAACTCCTAGTTAACACTCATTTTCCAGGTTGTAGCTCCGACGAAAGCAACACCCCGGAAGATGAGTACTATGAAAGAGCAACTCCTTCGGATATTATAACGGAAGAAAGAATAAAATGGGCTATCAGTTCTTTCTCTCCATATAAATCCCCGGGGATAGATGGCGTCTTTCTCATGATGCTACAAAAAAGTGAAAAGATCATCACACCATGCCTAAAAAACATTTTCCAGAATAGCCTCAAATGGGGATATGTACCAAGAACATGGCGTGAAGTGAAAGTTGTATTTATACCGAAAGCTGGTAAACCCAGTCACACAAACGCTAAAGACTTCAGACCGATTAGTCTAACATCATTCATCTTAAAGACCTTTGAGAGACTAATAGACATCTATATTCGCAGTGCAATGAGTCCGGAAGTGATATCTCCAGCTCAGCATGCTTATACTAAAGGTAAAAGTGTAGAAACAGCACTTCACAGTGTTGTAAGCACTGTAGAAAACACACTGAAACACAAAGAGTATACCCTTGCTGCTTTCCTTGACATTGAAGGAGCTTTCAGCAATGTGAAAAACGACGCAG
This sequence comes from Platycheirus albimanus, assembly GCA_916050605.2. Taxonomy (NCBI): domain Eukaryota; kingdom Metazoa; phylum Arthropoda; class Insecta; order Diptera; family Syrphidae; genus Platycheirus; species Platycheirus albimanus. Next base: position 47,658,627 of record OU696698.1, on the reverse strand, counting down.
TGAAAAGGGCCCTTGTGAACCTTAGCGTGGACGATAGCATTATCTGTTGGATAATGTGAATGTTAAGAAACCGTCAAATTAACTCAGAACTGGGAGGAGCGTTGATTAAAGTATCAACATCCAGAGGCACCCCACAAGGTGGTGTTCTCTCCCCCCTCCTTTGGGTACTCGTGGTTAATGAGATCCTTATAAGACTTAAAAATAGTGGAGTAAAAGTAGTAGCATATGCAGATGACCTAGCTCTGCTAGCGACAGGAAAATTTCTCTCCACCATTAGTGAACAAATAGAAGGCGCCTTGTCCTTGATAAATAATTGGTCAAGGAAATGTGGGCTTGCAGTCAATCCACAAAAGACAGAACTGGTCCTTTTTACCAACAAAAGGAAAATACCAGCCTTTAATCTTCCCTCAATAGAAGGGGTTCCACTCACCCTGTCAAATCACGCCAAATACCTTGGTGTGATTCTAGACAGAAAACTGAACTGGAAGCTCAACATTGAAGAAAGAGCCAAGAAGGCAACGATAGCATTCTATGCCTGTAATAGAATATTTGGAAAGACCTGGGGGCCTAGTCCCAAGATTATCATACTGACATATGGCAATTTGGTCTGGTGGGAAGCTACGAAAACGACTTCCAACCTAAAGACAATTACAAGAATACAAAGAATGGCGTGTATAGGCACCACCGGGGCTATGAGAACCACCCCCACTGCAGGGCTGGAGGCTATTCTCAATCTAAAACCCTTAGACCTCTTTGTGCAAGAATCTGCAGCAAATAGTGCCCTCCGGTTAAGCCAGACTCAAAACTGGAAACCGAGTCAGACAGGTCATGCGCAGATTCTACAGACATATACGGGCCACAATAAATGCACAGACTACACAACACCCCGTTTAGATTTTGAAAGACCATTCACCACTTCTTTTCCTAATAGAGAAGACTGGCTTACCAACCTGACACCATGCGAATCAGCCATCCAAATCTTTACAGATGGCTCCAAAATGGAAATTGGTGTTGGTGCAGGCTTCTACTCAGAAGCACTTGAACTAGCCGGATCAATTAGGCTCCCCGATTACAGCAGCGTCTTTCAGGCTGAGTTCCTGGCAGTGACAGCAGCTGCTAAACAAGCTGCAATGAAGGCAATACCACGTGCTGATATCACCTTTTTCATTGACAGCCAAGCGGCAATCAAAGCAATTTCTGCCATTGAAATAAAATCAAAGCTTGTAACTTGCTGTCGCGAAGAGCTTAAGGTTCTTGGCGCGCAGCATAACATAAGACTATGTTGGGTTCCTGGCCACTGTGGTGGGCAAGGAAACGAAAGAGCTGATGAGCTGGCAAGAAAGGGCGGATCATCCCTAGAACTCAATCGAGCAGACACAACGGTAAGAATCCCAACCTGTAATATTTAACAGAAGATTGGGAATAAAGTACTTGCTACAGCTAACGAGAGATAGAACTCACTCGATTCCTGTGTCATAACCAGGAAAATGTGGCCCTACTTTAATAAACAAAGAACAGAAAAGATCCTACTGCTCAAAAAGGAATCACTACGATCTCTCGTGGGCATACTGACCAGGCACAACATGCTGGGTTACAACAAAAAGAAAATGAAATACAGCACGGACGACTTGTGCAGAGGTTGTGGCGACGTAGATGTGTACGAGGACACACCGCATTTTCTTTGTCACTGCCCAGCACTATGCCGCTTAAGAAACGAAGTTCTGGGAAGTCATTTCTTCCAGGACTTGGAAGAACTATCTGAACAAACGGGTACAAACCTGCTCAGATTTATCAACGCTTCGAAATGGTTTGAAAATGTATAGGTTTTTCATAGGTCCCATGTTTATAGGGCCCGAAACCCCCAGGGTATCACAATGGATCTACATTGATCTAAGTGTGATGGACATAACATCATTCATCAGCCCACTTACCTAACCTAACCTAACCCTCACCCTTCATTGTTCGGAACAAGGTGACGCACATGTAGCAATACTCATAGGGAGTATTGTTTTTGCAACGATGGTGTAGTAAAAGTCAAGTGTCATGATTTGGTACTAGGTTTGAAATAGGTTAGTAATGTGAGCAAGCAATCTTTTGCTTGTCTGTTATATTCGGGGCTACGCAACAATAACGTTGAGTCGTGGGGACTCACAGGTCCATGGTTAGCCAAGGTCGGGTGTGAGAGAATTGATTTTGACACTCGAATTGGGTGGGTTGAGAGACCAAGGAAGATCGATCAACACCTTTGATCCTCCCTCCCCGCAGTATTAGTCACCTCCACCACATTCTGCATTACATCGTGGCAGCAGAATGGAAGGAAGTTATTTCAGTAGTCATGCAACCACGACCATCTATGGATTGCGTTCTTTCGGAATACTTACGGGTTACGTTCGATAGGTAGACATGGTAATTTAAAATCGATTCTTCTTTTTCAAGCTATGTTTCACTCATTAACTTTTCAGAGGTGCGATCTCGAATCATCTACTTCTTATAATAAATTCTTGATAGTTTTGTCGACGTCGATTATGAGAGCCCTTAAGCAGTTTAACATTACTTATTCGAACCCGCACACCATGAGTTCAACGGTCGGCAGTGAAAAAAAAGAGATAACACCGGTCAAGTAGATCCCGGAGCAAGTGCCCACGACCTGGCTGAGCTAGTAATGGCTAGGGTACTGCCGGCCACCGCGACGGTTGATCTCGGCCACGGTTCTACGTTGTCGCATGCCATTTTTGCTGACTGTTCTTAACGGACAGTTAATGAGAGAGGGGGCGTTGCCGGCATAGGATCGCTTACATCCCTTCGATACAGAGTTAGGTAACCAAAGCTAGTTCATTAAGTGCGATCTGGGGTGAAATCTTCGGAAAGGCATACGACGTACTTATCATTAGCATTTCGAGACTAGTTATGAGTGAGGGATCTAAGTAGAATCCATGGCTTCAGGTGTAGGCTACTACAAGAGGTGGCTACAAGAAGAACATCTAGTGCTTGTAGCGGATAGTACGCTGTCAGATGATCCCTGCTTCTGTGATGGGGATGGATAAGGAATAAAGAATTAGAAAGAGGGTAGGGGAGTAGGAAGAGCAGGAGGTCGTGTTGGCGAAGTGTAAGTATGTCTGATAAAGGGGTGCTAAATAAACCGATACACGGACGGTTGGAGATGACGATACATTGCCTTGGTATAGGAGTCAAGGGTGTATGGGGTGCTGGTCTCTTCCTGCTTCCTCTACGGTCTGTGTTGTTGATGGGCATTGGGTTAGATTGTGGATACCCATAGCGTGTTGGGGGTAGATCCGAATGTCTATTGGCGAGTACAGGGTGGTAATATATAGATAGTTGTATTCTTTATTATCTTATTAATTTTACGTTATAGATGGCGTGACAGCGAGGCCAAGTTTTTTGTGTCTCACGGGCTCCCATTTTATGCGTTGAATGAATGATAGGGGTATAGAATGCAATGGTATAATATTATTATTATTTTTTTTATGTTATTACTTTCTTAACTTCCATATAATTAACGTTACAATCATTTGCTTGCGGGGAGTAAAATGCTGTTCGTATGTGTTTAACACCGTATCTTTTCAGGAAGCTGGAAAACAATTCTGAGACGAATTGTTTTCCGTTGTCAGAATTTAAATATTCGGTTACACCAAAAGTGGGGAAAACATTTTCTTCAAGGTATTTTATTACCTCAGCTGCTGTTGCTCTTCGCAAGGGTTTAAGAAAGACGAATTTACTAAAATGGTCTAAAGATATTAAAATATGTGTATTTCCAGTTTTCGTTCTTGGGAAAGGTCCTAAAAAGTCAATGTAGAGTCGTTGGAATGGTCGTTCTGTTATCGTCTGTTGTCCCATGGGTGGTCTAGAAATTGAGTTCGTCGGTTTATTGCACTTACATATATCACAGTTATTTACATAGTCTTGTACTTTGGTGGTCATATTGGGCCGGAAATACCTCTGACGAAGTTTGGCCAGAGTTTTGTGTATCCCTCCATGACCTGCGGAAAACGAATCATGTGCTGTTTCCAAAAGACTCATAAAAAACTCCTTCAGTACCCAGAGCTTCCAGGCTCTGTCTTCTTGAATAGGGTATCCAGTCCGTCTGTCAGTGCGTTTATAGACCAAGCCGTCGGAAATGCAAACGTCTGGAAGTCTGTTTTGGTTTTCGTCGATTGTCTTCTTCAATTCAACATACTCTTCTGACGCAAAGTATGGGGAACTGAAGTCAACTTCTGGCATTTCAGTCATAATCTCATCCATATGAACTCTTGAGAGAGTATCAGGGACTAAATTTAAGATTCCTTTCCTATGCTCTATTGAAAAATCAAAACCTTGCAGTTTGAAACTCCAACGGGCTAATCGATCACTGAAGTCCTTTTGTGTCATCAGCCATTTAAGGCTAGCGTCGTCGGTTATAATAGTAAAAGGCAACCCTTCAATGTACTTCTTTACTGACAAAACGGCCGCATAGCACTCAAGTTCCATCACACTATAATTCCTTTGTGCGGGATTAAGTTTTTGGGACAAGAATGCTATGGGTCGTTCGTTGTTCTCTTCGTCCATTTGGAAAAGAACACTCCCCACGCCAGTAGAGGAAGCGTCACACTGTATGTAGAAGTGTTTTGTGAAGTCGGGGTTAGTAAGTGTTGGTGCTGTCACTAAAGTCGTCTTCAGGTTCTCGAATGCTGTCAGTGCTTCGTTTGTCATGACAAAGTCCTTCCCTTTCTTTAGACAGTCTGTCATGGATGCTGATATAGACGCAGAATTTGAAATAAAGCACCTATACCATCCCGTCATCCCCGGGAACCGACGGAGTTGTTTAGGGGTTTTTGGAACAGGAAAATCTTTCACCGCAGAAACCTTCTCTGGATCCGTTCTCAAACATCCATCACCGACGAAATAGCCCAAGTACTTAATCTCTTTAAAACAAAATTTGCTCTTCTCCACGTTTATCGTCAGACCCGCTTCCCGCAAACATCTCGCTACCTCTTTGAGAACGCTTATGTGGTTGTTAAAATCTGGAGAGCAAATGACTTTTTCCATCAGCGTACTCATTCTCTGGGCAGCGTTGCATAGCCCAAACGGCATAACCGTGAACTGATACAACGGTCGCCCAGGGACTGTGAAAGCTGTCTTCTCTCTTGATTTGAGCTCCAGAGGAATCTGCCCAAAAGCGTCCTTTATATCGATACTCGAGATGAAATGCGTGTCATGAAGTCGACTCAAAATCATTTCGATATGAGGGAGAGGGTACGCAAATTTTCCGTTGCGTTCACCTGCCGTGAGTCTAAGCAAAGCCTGTTCTTGCCTGGCTTCTGTACCAACGCAATTGGGGAGCTATAAGCACTATCGATCTCTTCGATCACACCGAGTTCAAGCATGCGATCCAGTTCGGTGTACATCAGTTTTTGAACCACAGGTGAGATTGGGTAATGTCGTTGTTTGATGGGAATATTGTCGTCTTCCATCTCTATTACATGTTCTTTGACGTGAGTCTTACCCAATCCCAGGACTGCGAATGAAGGAAACTGTTGCTTCACCTGTTCAAGTTCCTCAGATTGTGATGGTAAAAGCTTTGCGCATAGGATCAGTCTCCTGTTCTTTCGACGATGATTTAATGTCGAGAGTGCATATTATGTTGGGAGCAACCTTGAAGGTTCTCCCAAATCTACTCCTAGATAGAGCTGCTGTTGCAAGCTTGGGACTACATACAGCTCCATCTCTTGGGTCTTGCCACCCCATTTGACTTTGGGCAAGAATCGTCCGTTGATCTGTTGATGTTTGCCGTCTGCTGTCCGTATATCTACTGACATTGTTTTTATTTGTATGTTGTGGTTTTGAATAAATTGCACTGCCCCCATCCTTAGACAACTAACGGAAGCCCCGCTGTCTAAAATGCCTAGCATCTCCTCCCCGTCTGCCACTACTCTAGCATAAGGCCTGTTGTCATCGGAAACTGATAAAATTGACGACTCTATCTTATGTTTTCTTCTCCTATAAATTGGACATTTTTCCCTTAGTTTAGCTATTTTTCTAAAATTCCTGTTGCTTTTCCCCTTGCTCTTCATACTCCCTCATACGTTGGTGGAGGCTCTTATATTGCACATTTTTTCCTTGGGAGTAATTTACAGTCTGTTTTTCTCTTTTTAAAATTTTTATTTCGGGGGGTTCTTGTTTTCCGGGGGTGGAATTGTCATTGGTACAGTGGACCCCAGGACACTGTTGACCTTCAGGTTTCCCTGGCAGGTAGCAGGGAAACTGAAACTGAAACTGTTTGTTGTCTCTTGAACGTTCTGTCTTTTTGTCTCGTTCATTATTTATGTAAGTAGGATGTCGTCTGTCTGTCCTGATATGAGTTTGTGGTTTGTCCGTGCGGTTGTATTGGATTGCAGCAACATGTTCCTCTTGTTCACCCTCTGAAATGGGAGAGCCAGCCCTACATCTTTGTGATCCCAGATCTTCTAACTCACTAACCTGCTTTCTGGATTTCCAGTCTCTTGTTGCTAAGTGTTTTTCAGCTCGTCTACATTCTTCTCTCAGCTTTTGAAGGTTCTCGATCCGAAGATTAAGGTAGCGACTCTATCTTTGATATTCTGCCTCACTATGGAAACAAGTTCTTTTTCACTAGGCCTTATTTTTGATCTGTAGAGTAAGACCCCAGAAATCCTCATAGAACTCATCGAAATTTTTGTTGGGTTGTTGCCGTATATCCATAATTGCACTGAGAATTGCGGTGTCTCCTTTACTATTTTGGAACTGCCGTAGTAGCTCCATTTTGAGGTCATAGTAATTAATTAATTCGCCGCCCTGATTCTCCTCAAGATACTGCCAGTACCATTTTTCGGCAGGCCCAGTCACCAAATGGTGAAAGTTCGAGAAGATTTGCTCATTTGAGACCCCGTTCTTTGTCTGCAGAGTCTCTACCCTAAAAATGAAAATTTCCACCGTCGTACTTTTGGAAGTTCCATCAAATTTGAAACCCCACTTGTGGATATCAATTATCTTTGTTTGTTCGGCAAAAAGATTGATCGTTTTATTGTGGGTCTCGTTAAGAGCCTGAGTTATTGCTGAACCGATGATCGTTTTCAGGTTTTCCCCTCCCATCATCAGCTCAGATTGTTCTTTTTCTTGACCGCTCCTATTTTGTTGATCTTGTTTAGCCTGTCTTTGATCATTGCTCGTGTTAAGAGAAAAGCGTTCCCGTTGAAGATCCCTGGTTAATCTTTCTATGCTATTCCTAGTCTCTTCTAAGTTTCCTCCTGTTGGGATCGCCACTAGCTCTTGGTTTTCTTTACCCTGGTTAGCTGTTGATGAACTACCTAATCCCGTCCCAGGTACAACGTTTGTGCCTCCTACTGCCCCCCATTTTCTAAGAGGTCATCGAAAGGGTTTTCTAGCAAGGTGCTATGATGCTCCTCTTCAGATGACTCGAGATCTATCGCGTTTTGGACTTGGGCACTGGAAAGTCGAGTGACTCGACGCCTAACTGTCCCTCTCCCACGCCTTGGCAGGGTGCCCTTCTTAACTGTCCCAGTTGATTTCCCGTTCATGGTTTTTAAGAAAAAAATCGTTCTTTTAGAAAAACTACCAGAATTTGCTATGAGAAAAAATAGATAATAAAAAAAAGACTCCAAAAAGAAGAAATTCACGAAAAATCAAAATTCAATAAAAAATTTAAACTAATTATGTATACAAAAAATTTAATTAAAAATTCCAAAGCTATCAAAAATCAGTTTTAAAATTTCCAAAATTAAAAAAAAAACTTATATAAAAAAATCAATAAAATTTTCAAAAAAATCGAAAAATATGAAAATCCAAGTTAACTTCAAAAATCAATTTAATAAAAGAAAATAAAAAAAAGGTATTCAAATTTGCTAAGTTCAAAGATTGTAATGAAATAAAAAATTTAAGAAAAGGTTGTAAATAATGCGTTTAAAAAAACTACTTTTGACATTCAAAATTAATGAATGGTTCAAATTCTTGTTTTATTATATGATATTTTTAAGGTGTGTGGATTTTCGTTTGGGTATCCAAACGGTTTAGGAATTAAGTCTTCTCTCATGTCTGTCTTGTGTCAAGTAGTATTTCCTGTCTTAGGTCCTGTCAAAGTCGTGCAAGGTTTTCGTGTCTGTCTTGATTACTACTGGTGCTTCTGAGACTCAATGAGTGTTTTGAATTATCTCTTGGTTCCCCGCCACATCGAGCTTTCTGATGTTAAACCTGAAAGGTGGTTAGCTAGGAAACAGAGACAACCCTCCACACGAGTAGATCCGAGAAACCATACACATACGCCTCTCTAGATGTCTGACTTACCCTGACAGTCTGGTTGTCAGTAAGTGTACGGTCCCTCAAAAATACTCCGCTCCCTACCCAACGGCAGATTTTGTCTAATCTCACGGAATCCACTGGTTCGAGACCTTTCGGATTGGAGAGCTAAACTCCATCTTCCGTTACGCGAGGAGCATCTACGGTCTCCAAGCCTTTGCTCGAAAGGTGTAACGTAAATTATTTGAGAATATTGAGAAATAAAAGAAAAATTTATGATTGCCAATAGACACCAAGCTTTGTCACCCAGATATTCTATGGATACCTAACTTCCAAACCAATGCCCATCAACAACACAAACCGAAGAGGAAGCAGGAAGAGACAAGCACCCCCATACATCCTTGACTCCTATACCAATTAACAGCATCTCCATCGTCCTCCGCCTGTGTATCGGGGTATCTAGCACCCTTAGTTTAGAAATACTTACACGTCGCTAACACAGCCTCCTGCTCTTCCTACTCCTTTTCCCATTCTCACAAATTCCCTATCCATCCCCATCACAGAAGCGAGAACCATCTACCAGCTTACCATAGGTACTGACTACAAAGTTTAATAGAACAGCCCAGGGGGTATCCGGTAGCATGTCCACGCCTATCCACCACAAGTATCTGATGTTCTCCTTGCGGCTCCTGTAAACTATAGCCTACACCTGAAAACCAAGGACCCTACTTAAATCCCTCATGAACGTACCTAGATATGTAATACGATTTGAAAAGTTCTCGGATTGATTCCCAGAGATTCTACTCCAGTCCGCACCTATACGTCTAGTTACCGTCACCTGATTCTGTGCCAATTGTGATTGAAGCAACCCTATGTCGGCAACGCCCCCTTTCTCGCTAACTATTTATGAGCCTCACAAGAAAACTTTTAGTAACTCCATTTAATTATTCTTTAAATGGAATTTCCCTATCTTGTATGGAAAACGTAAATGTTCTTGGCGTCATATTAGATCGAAAGCTTGAATTTATTCAGCACATCAACTCCATATCAAATAGAGCCAATTCAATTCTAGGCTGGATTAAGAAAGAGTCACGGCAATTTTCAGATCCTTTTGTTACAAAACAGCTTTTTATAACATTTGTTCGTCCCATTCTTGAATATGCTTGCCAGGTTTGGTCACCCCATTACGAATGCCATATATTAAGGTTAGAACGTGTTCAAAAAAGATTTCTGTGATTTGCCTTGCGGGGCTTAGGTTGGGAAAATCCTTACGAGCTTCCCGCATACATCAGTCGACTGAAACTAATTGATTTGCCATCCCTTGTGAATAGACGTTCTTATTTAAGTTTTGTTTTTATCGTTAAATTAATAAATGGTAACATAGACTCTTTGTACCTTTTGTCTCGAATAAATTTTAATATTCTTCCAAGAAACTTACGGAATCTACGTAGCTGCATAAATGTCCCAAACTGTCGTACTAATTATGAATTATGTTTGAATTATTTAATCTTCTCAATAATAGATGTAATAACTTATTTGACCAATCATTAAATTTTTCATCTAAATTTCAGTCAAATTTGTATTCAATTATATAATTGTACTCTTATTATAATAGACATAAGTACTTATATCTGAAGCTAGTCTTTAGCTATGTAAATAAATAAAACAAAAATAAAAATCAGAATAATCGATGAGAACGGCATGCGACAACGTAGGGTCGTGGTTGAGATCGACCGTCGCGGTGGCCGGCAGTACCCTAGCCACAACCAGCTCAGCCAGGCAGGCCGTGGGCACTTGCTCCGGGATCTGCACAACCGGTGTTACCTCTTTTTTTTCTGCCGACCGTTGAACTCAGATGTTCGAGTTCGAATATTAATTATAAAATGCTTGTTGGCCCTCATAACTCATGAAGAAAAGATTGGTATAATTTGATAGGAAAGAAGATATGATTCACTGATGCACCCCTTACTGTATTGAGAGTAGATGTAGTCCGAAGGAAAAGAACTCTGTTTGAATCACTACACTACTCCAAAGAACGCGACACGTAAGTGTTATAGCAAAAGCAGACCATAGATTTTCATGGATGCTGTGGCCCTTAATTAACCCCTACGCGTTCAGCGGCCACGATGATGTGCTGAACGTTGATGGAGAAGTGTCTAACCTAGAGGGGGGAGGATCTAAGGTGACAGCTGATCCTCCTGGCCTCACAACCCACCCAATCCGATACCAAAAACCAACTCTCTTGGTATCGACCGTGGCTGTCCGCTGGACCTACGAGTCCCCCTTGACTCATTGAATTTTTCGGGCAGACCCTTGCATGATGAAGCAAGCAAAAGATTGCCTGCTTACTTACTCAACTCACTATACACATAGCATCTATTCAAGATACTATAATCTATGCTTTAACATTGCCTTCAAAAAGGAAACTCACACACACACCTTCACGTGTTCTTCCCAAAGAAGAGAGAGGGGTACCACCCTCCCTTAGAAAAACTTACTCCATAAACAAAACAAATTAGCTGTAATCTTCGGAAAAGAATTCAAAGTGAAAAAACTTTACCTAAGCAAGAATAAAAAAAAATAGAAATTTTCGTGAAACGTTATAATAATTCTTCTTTTATTAAAACTAAGATTACGAAACTACTTAAGAATACCTTAAATGAAAACGCCTTATTTGGCACAAAAATCTATATTTATCAAATCTTCTCTTTAGATCTTTAAACTGTCTCTTTGACATAAGGCTTATTTCAATAGTATCTAATTCGTACGTCTATATTCAATTCTTCAAATGCAAACTAAAATCGTATCGAAACTCTACAATAATTTGAGATATCTAACTTTGAGATACTATAACATTTGTTGAGAATCTTGCGAACTTATATTGACTTTAACAAAAACCTCAATAAGTCAAAAGAAAGTTGAAGGAATTAGAAACTAGATTATATGTTTAGAAAGCATATTGCGCGGAAAGTTAAGACTCGGACCGATTGAATTACTATTAAGAACGACTACGAGTTCTTCGTTCAACGCGGCGGTATAATTCTACCGTCAACCGCGTTCGACAGACTTGGATTGTTTTAGACAAGACACACACAAAAAAAACATTAGAATTATTCGGCGGTATATCAAACGAAAGTTCGATAATACCTCGACCAAAAAATGTACACAAAATTATACAATTATTCTTTCGATTCAACGCTGCTATAATTTAATCGAAGAAAACCGAATTCCACAGACAATTTCAATTATTATAAATAAAAAAATGTGTATGTATGTATGTATTCATTTATTTAGTAAAGTTTACTATTTTCTACTACAAAGTTTAATACACTGTATATAAAATCTTAAATCTTAAATAATTTAAATAACATTGCTATAATAGTTTATTAAATATTTATAAAAATAACAAGTTCTATTTGAACAATAAATAAAAAATAATCATGGAATCAAATATTCATTTTAATATGAGATATTAATAGTCTTTTAAAGCTTTGAAAGTTTGTTTCATTTTTTATGTTATTTGGTAATTCGTTAAAAAGTTTAACTCCTTTATACAAAACCATGTTTTGGGTTCTATTATCTCTATAATAAGGCAGTCTAAAATTATTGTTTGATCTTAGGTTGAAAGGTTGAACCTCATGAACTAAATTTAAATTTATTGAAAGATAATCAGGTACCATTTTATTTTTTATCTTAAATACAAATAATACTGCATTAAAAGTTATTCTTTGTTTTATGTTGAGCCATTGCAGACATGAAAGCATATAAGAAATTGGGGTATAAAAGCTGCACTTCAAGATGATCCTCATCGCTTTATTTTGTAGTTTCTGAAGCCTGTTGATTTGAGTTACATTTCCCATGTATAGAATTGTTGAACAGAATTCAAAGTGTGGTTTGATAATAGTGTTATATATATTTATTGCACATATCGTTGATATCAATTTACGAATTCTTTTTAAAAATCCAATTTTTTTCGAGATTTTTTTAACGATATATTCAAGATGATTATTAAAATTCAATTCACAGTCCAAGACAACACCCAGATATTTTATAGATTGAACTTGTTTAATTTTGCAATTATTTATTTCAATATTAGGTTCGAAATTCGCGTTTAAAACCATGCATTTTGTTTTGTTTACATTTATTTTAAGTTTATTCATATCTAGCCACTCACAAACTGAGTTAATATCATAGTTTAAGTTTTCGGTTATTAACTGCACATCTTTACCCGCAACAAACAATAATGCATCATCTGCAAACAATGAAATTGTGCAGTGGCGGAGAACTTTATTTATGTCATTTATGTATAACAGGAACAATAAAGGGCCTAGTATTGTTCCTTGGGGCACACCGAATGAAGTATTTTGACTGTTAGATAAACACTGGTTAATTTTAGTTCGTTGGGTTCTATTAGATAAATATGTTTTGAACCAATTAAGTTCCACGTTTTTAATCCCGTATTTGTTCAATTTTATTAAAAGTATCGATCTGTCTATAGTTTCAAATGCTCTTTGAAAATCTAGAAACACTGAAATTATTTTATTTTTTTCATGTCGTTGTGTTTTTAAAGTCATAATCAGCCAATTAAGAGCTGTTTCACAAGAGTGGTCTGACCGAAATCCTGATTGATTTTGTATAAGAACACAATTATCCGAAACATATTGAAACAATTGTTCGTGAGCCACTTTTTCAACAATTTTTTCTAGGATTGGGAGCATGTTTATGGGTCTAAATTTTTCACAGTTTATGTTATTTTGTTCTTTAGGTATCGGAAGAATTATAGATTCTTTCAGGTTTTCTGGAAAAACGCCATTTTGAAACGAATCATTTATAATTTTTAATAGAATCGGACCAATTATATGAAAGCATTCTAATATAATTTGAATATTAAGGTTTGAAGAATCATTTTTCTTGTTCATTTTTTTGCATATATTAATTAGTTCATTAAGATTTATTGCTTTAAAACGAAACGTTGTAGACAGCTCTGTTAAATAACTATAATCTAGGTTTCTTGGATTTATAGAATTACTTATTTCATTTATACTATTTATAAAATAGGAATTTAGTTTATTTGCTATTATCAAGTTATCAGTCTCTTTTATATTATCAAATTGAATTTCGCTGATTTCTTCTTTTTCCTTTTTTAAAACTAAGGTTTTTATTGCTCTCCACATATCTTTTTGGTTTGAACAGCGCTCGATTTTGCTACATGTGTAGTGTTGTTTAGCTAAGTGTAGATTATATTTGTATAAGTTTCTTATTCTACGATATTCAAACCAGTCACCAGGAAGATTAACAATAGTGGCCCTTTGGTAGCATCGGATTTTATGTTTTTTCAAATTATTTAACTCACTTGTGAACCATTCATTTTTTTTCGGGTATAAGCGTTTGGTAATGGTCATCTCTGCTACTGTGGTATCTAAAAGATCTTTAAGATGCGTCGATAAATCATTAATGTTAGTGTTAGGATTATTAAAGGAATTATTGATATGACTTTGTAAGATAGAATTAAATTTAAATTTTTCATATTTGAACACTTCAGTAAATTTTATTTTATTATTTGCATTATATTTAAAAACCGGAATTATCACTAATAGTGATTCATGATCACTAATTTTTAAATCTATGTTAGTATCCGCAAAGATGGACTTTACCATTGGTGCTATGACATAGTCGACTAGAGTTCGAGATGTGTTGGTTATTCTTGTTGGTTTATTAATGATTTGTTTGCAATTATTGTCGGTTAGAATTTCTTTTATTTTCTTTTCGTAAGTAAATCTATTCATCAAGTCAATATTAAAATCACCCAAAATAATGATATTAGGGTGAGCAACAATGGATTGATCTAACCAGTCTGCAAAGAAAGTACAAAAATCAGATTCAGAACTATTGGGTGATCTGTAAAACACTGCGATTACTTCTGATTTTTCGCTGTAGGATATTTCTACACTTAAACACCAAGTTTTCATTTCAATATGTACACGACTTATTATTTTAAATTTTAAGCTTTTTTTAATGAATATTGCAACCCCACCTGTATGACTACTGGTTGTATCACATCGCGCCACTGTGTAGTTTGGTAGATTGATTTCACTATTTTGTACATCACTTTTCAGATGTGTTTCAGAAACAGCAATTATATCAAATTTATTGGTCACTAACACAGCTTCTATTTGATTGAAGTTATTTAACAAACCTTGTGCATTAAAATACCAACAACTTAGTTGCTAATACTGAATACGATCTTTAAGTACTTTAAGCTTTCGTATATAAACTGGGCAATTTTTGTCTCGAGCTTCATGATCACAATTTGTATCCATTCCAAGTAACTCGTTAGTCTTAGAACAGTTTATGCACTTGGCAGTTATGTTATCACATTCTTTAACATTGTGTTCGCCACCACACTTAATACAAGCTATTTTATTTTTGCAGGTACTTGATTTATGGTTGAAGCCTTGGCAATTGAAACACCTTGTTAAATTATAGAATTCTCTAACGATGCATTTAACCCAACCCACTTTTATTTTACCCATTTCAAGTATTTTATGAAAACTTTCACTGTTTAGCTCTATAACAAAATTTAAATTTCTCCATTTGTTCTTATTTTTAAAAATATTCAAAACTTTCATTTCGCTATTAACTAATTCTGGGTTTTGCTTTAGGATAGTATTTAATATTTCTTCCTGGTTTTCATCACTTTCAACATTCATCACACAAATTTTAGGTTTGACCATATCTGGCATTTGAACTTGGTAATCATTACTCATTTTGTTTTCAATTACACTTTTTAATTTTTCTGTAGAGACCTTATCCGCACATTTTATGGCTATACCTCCCTTGTTTTTATTTACTACCGCGTTTATATTTAATTCAGTAGGATCAATGTTTAATTTAAGGTCCTTTCTGGTTTCGTTTGACTCTTGATTCTTTTTAGGATAAACAATTACAGCCGGTTGATTTTGTTTCAAGACATCAGAAAATGATTTATTATTTCTTTTTTTTATATTTTCGTTTTCATTTTTTTTACTTATTTCTGCTTTCATTTGATTTACGGATTCAGATAATATGTCTACACTTTTTACCAAGCATTGATCAGCCTTATTATTGTTTTCTTTTCTATTAGAAATTATTTCACTTTTAAGATCATTTACAGATTCAGAAATTGTTGTTGCACTATTTTTTATTTGAGTATCCATATTGTCTTTAACACTTTGTATATTTTCACTTGCTTTATTTACATCCAAGCATATTTTCTCAGTTTGCATTTTTAGCATGTAAAAACACGAAGTTTTATTTTTTATTATATTTGTATTTGTTTTTAAAAACACTGAATATCACAACTTTTTTATTTAAAAAAATATAGATCGTAGGTGCGACGCGTTTCTGGTGTTCGCCCATCATCAAACGTACGTTCGACTGATTCATTGCATCTGCATTGCTTTGAAGCTTTGGTGTTGATTGCTGTATGATGTTATGGTTGTATGCAGGTATGAAGCTCTTCTTTATGTTGTTGTTGTTATTGTTTTTTGGTGTGAGATTCGTATGACATATTATCTATTGTTGTTGTTGTTGCTGTTTTTGATGGCCGTGTCGTAAAGTGCATTTGTTTTTAATGTCAGTTTATCGTTTAGTAAATTGTGTTGTTGTTGTTTGTAAGCTTTGTAGATTTCATACTCTTCAGTTGCGTCGAGTATTCGCCCTTTCTTAGAAAATGCTTAGGGGGGTGCAGTTTTTGGTGAAATCTGTGTAGTTGTGGTTGTCGTCTTGTCTTAGAGATGCTGGGCAAAGTTCGATCTTGTGTTGGCCTTGGGCTTGTGTTCCTTAAACCTTTCATAGAAAGGTCTGCCAGTTTGACCAATATAAAACTTTTCGCAGTCATCGCAGTTGAGTTTGTACACTCCTGTGCATGTTTTAATGTTTTTCCGTGATTCTGGTGTTAATATGTTTTGTATGTTATTGTTTGTTTTAAATGAAATATTTATATTGTGTTTCTTAAATTCATATTGTAGTGTTTGTGGTAAAAGATTAGTGTAGTTAACTGATGTTAATGTATTATTGCTGGGTTCTTTTATTGTGTTTTTGTTGGTAGATTTCCTTATCATTTTTGAGAGTAGTTTGTCAATTATTATTGTGTTATATCTATTAGCGTGTGCAATTTGTTTTTTTTGTATTGAGTTCTGTATTGTAATCTGATTTATTCATTGGTATGCCATCTTTTGTGGGTGTGGGTGGTGGGAATCTTTGTGAATTATTATATCTGTAGTTGTAGGCTTCCTGTAAATTTTATAATTGAGTTTGTTGTTGTGTTTTGTGATGTTTAGGTCTAGGAAATTAATGTTGTTATTATTTTCTGTTTCTGCAGTAACTTTAATTTGTATATTTATGCTATTGATGTATTTTGTTAAAATATCTATTTGTCTATTTGTTCCGTTAAAGATGACGAAAGTGTCATCAACATATCTTGAATAAGAAATTATTTTGTGTTTTTGTGGGTTTAAAGCTGATAAAATGTATTTGTTCTCGTAGTGGTTCAGGTAAATGTCTGCTAATAATCCGCTTAAAGGTGATCCCATTGCGAGTCCTTCTGTTTGTGTGTAAATTTCGTTGTTAAAGGTGAAGTAATTTTGTTTTAGTATTGTTTTTAGTAGATGTATTAATTCATTTATTTGCTTATTGCTAATGTTTGCGGTTAATGTAAAGTTTTCTTTAAGTATTTGTACTATTTCGTCTATGGGTATGTTTGTGTACATATAAGTTACGTCAAATGATATTAGTTTGTAATTTGGTAATATATTTATATTTTTTAACTTTTCTATTAGATGTTTGTTGTTTAGAATGCTGTGGTTATTAACTAGATTAATATTGTTTTTTATGATTTCTTGGAGTGTTTTGGGAATTTTATATCCTGGTGCTGTTGTATAATTGATGAGAGGTCGTATTGGTGTTCCTTGTTTATGTATTTTTGGTAATCCTGTGAATTGTGGGGCTATTGGATTTGGCTGTTTGAATTTGTTGGTATTTTGGTTGGGAAACAGTTCTTTGCTTTTATTGATAGCGTTGTTAATATCTTTGGTGTATTTTAAAGTTGGGTCTGTTTTTGTTATGTATTCTTGTTGGTTGATAATGACCATTGTATTACCTTTGTCTGCTTTTGTTATAATTGCATTGTTGTCTTTTAATTTTTTTTTATGTTTTTTAAGTTTTGTCTATCTTGTTTGTATTTGGTATGGAGTTTCTTATTGATATTATTATTTTTGAATTTAAGAAACACAATATAAATATTTCATTTAAAACAAACAATAACATACAACACATATTAAAACCAAAATCACAGAAAAACATTAAAACATGCACAGGAGTGTACAAACTCAACTGCGATGACTGCGATAAGTTTTATATTGGTCAAACAGGCAGACCTTTCTGTGAAAGGTTTAAAGAACACAAGCCCAAGGCCAACACAAGATCGAACTTTGCCCAGCATCTCTTAGGCGACAACCACAACTACACAGATTTCACCAAAAACTGCACCCCCCTAAGCATTTGTAAGAAAGGGCGAATACTCGACGCAACTGAAGAGTATGAAAGTATGAAATCTACAAAGCTAACAAACAACAACAACACAATTTACTAAACGATAAACTGACATTAAAAACAAATGCACTTTACGACACGGCCATCAAAAACAGCAACAACAACAACAATAGATAATATGTCATACGAATCTCACACCAAAAAACAATAACAACAACAACATAAAGAAGAGCTTCATACCTGCATACAACCATAACATCATACAGCAATCAACACCAAAGCTTCAAAGCAATGCAGATGCAATGAATCAGTCGAACGTACGCTTGATGATGGGCGAACACCCGAAACGCGTCGCACTTACTGTTCATTGCCTTCACGACCTACATACAACAAAATGTTGACGACACAAGCAATGTTCATTGCCTTCACGACCTACAACAAAATACTGATGACACAGCAGGAGGCAATGACCAGCGCATTCTATTTTGTTTTTATTGTTTTTATTTTATGTCGACATATTCAATATATTAAATGTTATTGTAAACAAATTGTTTGACCTAATTTATATTTGATTTGTAATGAATTGTTTGTAATCAATTGTTTGTTATTTAAGTATAAAAGAGACATAATGTCTATAATAAATTCATTCGTTCATTAACAACCAGTAGTGTACTATTGTTATCATTTTACGAATCTTCATTCCACAAGAACAAGTTCAAGTGCTTTGATCTTGAATCATCATCAATCTTATTGTTTATGCACAGTAAGATACGTCGCAATCATCGTTCTCAGTGTATTGGACAGTAAGAGAACCTTAAATCAGTCAATTGTATTGGACAATTCTGATTTCACAAAACATTTCGCAATCATCGTTCTCACTGTATTGGACAGTAAGAGAACCTTAAATCAGTCAATTGTATTGGACAATTCTGATTTCACAAAACATTTGGTGACCCCGACTACAAATCGTCAACCTAAGGGTTTGGTCAGCGACACATTACGTCTTACTGGAATCAACAGCTGAAACTAAGCATCAAAATTTGTCAAGAAGGCTCACAATGGAAAACTGGACAACTGAACAACGTCAGGCCGGAGAGGACATACAAACCATCATCCGGAACTTCAACAAGGACTCGCCTACGCGAAAAACAACGAAGGAATACTTTGCTTCACGGTTAAACCAAATCGAAGCTATTTGGAAAGATTTTGAAGCCAGAGACGAAGAAATTCGGTCATCAAATCTAAAAGTCGATGACGAATATTTCGCCTCGTGTTATTTCGATAAAATTAAAGAGATAACTCAAAAGTACAGGAAAATATTCAAGGATTCGCTTACTAAAGTAGAGACCAGCCAAAGCAAGGAGCCGCTAACTGAAATAGATTCCAGCGAAATTAAGAAGACACCTGAATCGCCCGAGGAAAAAGTAAAAACATCTGAGG
The DNA here is from genome assembly GCA_916050605.2 of Platycheirus albimanus. Classification (NCBI taxonomy): domain Eukaryota; kingdom Metazoa; phylum Arthropoda; class Insecta; order Diptera; family Syrphidae; genus Platycheirus; species Platycheirus albimanus. The sequence goes on along the minus strand of OU696698.1, from coordinate 47,639,391 downwards.
GAGAAAAACAAACATCGCATGAGGTGCTTACTCTCATGCGACGCCAAAAGGCATTAATGAACTCTTTAGCCTGGCTCATTGACGGTCGAGTTAAGGAAGAAGTCCCCATACAATGTCTAGAGGCAATGAATAAACTCTGGAGCCAAATCGAAGAACTACATTATTCAATTTGGGAGAAGTGCGAAAACCCACTTACAGAGGGTTATGACATGAACTCTTATTCAGAGTTTGAAATCAAAATTCTGATGAACCGATCCTCACTTAAAGGATCTGCCAATAATTCAAAAAATGATCATCTGTCAGTACAGCTTCCAAAGATGACAATCCCGAAGTTTGACGGCGATTACCTAAAATGGCAAACCTTTTCCGACATCTTCACCAAGATGATACATAACCAAGATCTACCATTAGTACAAAAAATGTGGTATTTAAAAACAAATGTATCTGGTGATGCAGAACGCCTGCTAAGACACTTAGAGCTGCCGGAGGAAAACTATCCGATTGCATGGAAGACTCTTCAGGATCAATTCAGCAACAAAAGAGCCCAGACGTTGTCCCTTATTCAAAAAAATTTGGGCTTACCGCAGCAAAACTCCGAAGTTAAAACTATGAGAGAGTTTCATGATACAATTCATGAATCTTTAGCAGCTTTAAGGGCTCTTAGCATTGATACAGACTCGCGGGCTCCTCTACTCATTCATCTGTTAACGAAGAAATTAGACCGACAAAGCCATCTACTATATGAGCAATCCGTCAAAAACCCTCGAGAACTTCCAACAATGGAAGAATTTCTCAAATTCTTGAAGAACCGTTTTGAGGCCCTAGAAGCTGTTGGGGGAAAGGACCGAACCAAGGTGGTGTCCAACATTGCTTCCTCCAACATTGGTAACTGCAAGGTATGTGGAAATACGAACCACCCAATTTTTTATTGCGAAAAGTTCTTGAAGATGTCAGCCGCTGAAAGATTAAGATGGACGCAAAGACAACGATTATGCGTGAACTGTTTCAAGGCCGATCACACGGCAAAAACGTGTGTGTCACGAAGTTGCTCCAAATGCACAGGCAAGCACAACACACTGTTGCACTTGGTTCCGAAAATTCCACGACCATCCAACGCACCAACTGGCGCAACTACTTCAGAGACTACAACCGCTAAACCTAGCATTACGAAGACTGAGGCTTCGACACCAATGACTGTAGCAACGATTCAAAACCTTAATTACAACCAGGACTACGTGCTGCTGGCTACGGCAAGAGTTATCATCGCCGCAAACAATGGGCAATCTTGTGTGGTCAGAGCGATTCTAGACTCAGGTTCGCAGATCAATCTGGTATCAGAGAGGCTTATCAAACGCCTATCTTTATCACCCAAACCATCATCTCTATGTATCGAAGGCATCGGACGAAGAACACGAAGCTCCACAAAACGAGTCAACATCAAACTCCAATCGTCAATTGGAAAGTTCAACTGCAGAGTGGAAGCATTCATCCTTCCAAGCATTGTGTCACCTCAACCTACGCAGAATCTGGATACAACAACCTGGTCCATTCCTGAAAACATTAATCTAGCAGACCCAAACTTTCATTAATCCGACAAAATTGATATTCTTCTTGGAGCAGAATTGTATCATCAACTCATACGTCCAGAACAAATACGAATTGGTGACAAGATGCCATTATTACAGAACACTGTCCTTGGTTGGGTTGTGACAGGAAAAATTGAAAACGTAGCCTATAACAATGCTACTTGTGCAATCTTCTGCGAAGACGATTCTACGAATGACCTCATTGAAAAGTTCTGGAAGCTGGATGACTTCGAAGACTCACCAAAATCGATGACGACAGCTGAGAAATTTTGTGAAACACATTTCACTCAAACAGTAACCAGGTCTAATACTGGCCGCTTTGAAGTTCGACTGCCATTCCGAGAAAATGGTGAAGCCTTGGGTGACTCAAGGCAAGTAGCACTCAACCGTTTTATGTCATTAGAAAGACGACTAAACAAGAACCCATCATTGAGGAGGGATTATGTCAAATTTATGGAAGAATATGAAGCATTTGGACACATGGAACAAATCAATCCAACCAATATTCCAAAACACCACTTCTTCATCCCTCATCACTGTGTACTTAAACCTGATAGCAGCACAACAAAACTACATGTTGTTTTCGACGCATCGGCTAAAACCTCCACGGGTTTATCTCTCAATGATATACTCCATACTGGACCCACAGATCAAAGTGAACTCTTCTCGATCCTACTCCGATTTCGAATGCATAAATTTGTGTTTACAGCCGATATCGAAAAAATGTACAGACAAATTCTGGTTCATGAAGAGGATCAGAATTATCAACTCATAGTGTGGAGGACGCAGCCATCAGAAGACATAAAATACTACAAGCTCAAAACCGTCTCATACGGAACCTCGGCCGCCCCCTATTTGGCAACCAAATGCCTGCAGTTTTTAGCCTCTCAAAGCAAAATAACGCATCCAATAGGAAGCCAAATTCTGTAAGAAGACTTCTATGTAGACGATTGCATTAGCGGATCTAACAGCATCACTCAGGCAAAGGAAGCTCAAAAACAACTAAGGTCAATCCTGGACAACGCCGGATTTAAACTTCGAAAATGGTGTGCAAACCATCCCCAATTGTTAAATGACATTCGCCCTGAAGATCAGGAAATCTGTCTTGACTTGACTGATGCCAGCCACTGCACAATAAAAACACTTGGACTCGTTTGGCAACCTAAATCAGACGAATTATGTGGGAGGTCTAAGGTAAATGATACTTCCTCAATCACCAAACGTGTGGTAAGTTCCAAACTTGCACGAATTTTCGACCCATTGGACTATTTGGCCCTGTTGTAGTTCAAGCCAAAATCTTCATGCAAAAACTTTGGCATTCAAAACTTGCTTGGGATGACGAGCTTCCACAACACCTCAAGGAAGAATGGTTCAGCTTCAGAAAGGACATAGCTGATCTCGACCAAGCGAAAATTCCCAGACACGTTTTCAAGGGAAACCCTACGTCTTTACAGATTCATACTTTCGTGGATGCTTATTTTATTTTTTTACGTTCAACATACCAAGATCGAACAACTATCAACAGGCTACTATGTGCAAAATCGCGTGTAGCCCCAATAAAACAACAAACGCTTCCTCGACTCGAACTATGCGCTGCAGTATTAGGAGCTGAACTCACCAGCAGAGTACGAGAAGATGTACGACTACCAGAAGCACCAGTATTTCTTTGGACAGATTCCCAAATTGTTCTTTCTTGGATAAACTCAACGTCATCTTCATATCACACCTTCGTAGCAAATCGAATCGCAAAAATACAAGAACACTCATGGGGAGCACTGTGGCGTCATGTGCCATCAAAGGAAAATCCCGCAGACTTGCTCTCGCGAGGGATATCTGCACGAAACTTCATGTCCTGTCACATGTGGCTTTATGGACCTTTATTTTTACATGGAAATGAATCAGCTTGGCCACAAACATCTCCAAGGGAACAAGAACCTCATTCAGATCTTGAACGAAAAAGAAAACACATTGTTGCTATAGCACTACAAGACGATCCTCCAAGTCAATTCATCTACAAGATACAACATCGAAATTCATTCAAGTTTTTACAAAATACCATTGGCTATATGCTGCGATGCATCAAAAGGGCCAGGAAACTCAAGGTGAATCCTGAGGGACAGAAGGCACTTTCACCCAAGGAGCTTAACGAATCTCTCATGACAATCATAAGTCAGATACAATCCTCTGAATTCAAAGGCGAAATTCAAGATCTTAAAAGAAATAAGGGCTTATGCAAATCTAGTGCACTTATAACTCTGGCACCATTTTTAGACGACAACAACGTTCTTCGAGTAGGAGGACGACTAGAAGCTGCATCAATATCATTTGATGCAAAACATCCAATATTACTCCCATACAACGAATTAATTACAAAGTTGGTTTTCAAATTTAAACATGACTCACACAATCACTGTGGACCGCAAACCTTATTATCCATTCTTAGACAAAGGTTTTGGCCAATTAAGGGGAAGATCACAGCCCGACACACAGTTCATAACTGCATTAGATGTACAAGAACCAGACCACACCTAATGACTCAAATAATGGGTAATCTTCCTGCCGACCGAGTTACGCCAAATAGACCATTCCTTATCTGCGGTGTAGATTTCTGTGGACCTCTGTGGGTACACTTCAAAATCAGAGGTAAGAAACCACATAAGGTGTACTTAGCAGTGTTTTGCTGCTTCTCAACTAAGGCAGTGCACTTGGAAATAGTAACAGATTTAAAGACTGAAGCTTTTATTGGGGCCGTGAGAAGATTCATTAGTAGAAGAGGAAGAATCCAGACGCTTTATTGCGACAATGCAACCAATTTCGTCGGAGCTAAAAATCAGCTTGCCGAGCTCAAGGATATATTACACACAACAGAAGCAAGAGAAGCCATCATCAAAGCCAGCAGCGATAAGGGAATAACCTTTAAGTTCATTCCACCAAGAGCCCCCCACTTCGGCGGATTATGGGAAGCAGCAGTCAAATCAGCGAAACATGTTTTACTCCGAACAGTATCTACAGCCTCATTAACCCATGAGGAATTAGAAACTGTAGTCATTGAAATAGAAGCAATTCTGAATTCAAGGCCACTAACTCCACTGTCAACTAACCCAAATGATCTTGCCGCACTTACACCTGGACATTTCTTAATAGGAGAACCTCTTACTGCACAAATCGACCCCGATATAGTTCCAGAGAACAAAAATCTAAGAAATCGGTGGAGCACCATCTGCTACCTTAAACACGAATTTTGGAAACGATGGTCAACAGAGTACCTCAATCAACTCCAACAAAGAAACAAGTGGAACAAGAGCCAACAAAATATAAGAATCGGCGACCTAGTCATCATCAAGGAAGATAACATTCCAACCCTCAAACGGCCGTTGGGAAGAATTGTCGACATCTTTAAGGGACAGGATGACGTAGTTCGAGTGGTTAACGTAAAAACGCAGTCAGGAATACTAAAACGACCTATTCATCGTCTAGCTCCACTCCTTGAAGATAGCGAAGATGTCAACCAGAAACAGGAAGATGAGGACACACAAGCAGAAACATCACCAAAACGACGGAAAACATGCAATACTTCACTAATCACAACGGTAATTCTATCATTATTCTTGCTTCCAATGGTTATCGCATCACCGATAAACATTACAAGATTCAAAAACAATCCTGGACTATACTTCGAAAATCTTGGCTCCACTAACCTGATTGCAAACGAATGGAACCTAGTCACATATTTTGACCTAGCACCCATCCGAGCTGAGCTTGAGGCATTCAACAACGGAACAAGGGCTCTCCAACACTTATGTAATCAACTACAACTTAGAACAACATGTAATGCGATGGTTACCTACCTAACAAATATGAAGATATCACTCCAAGGAGACACCAACATAATCTCAAGACATCGGAGTACTAGAGCAGCAATAAACGTTGTCGGAAACAAAGCTCATTCTTTGTTCGGGCTACTGGACTCCGACTATGCAGAAGAGTTGTCTAAGACAATCGACATTATAAACAATAATGAGGCTCTTTTATTATCGATGTTTAAAAAATCAGACGTCTGTCATCGACTCAACCATCAACATAATAAAGCATGATCAGCTTGAGGTTCGAAATCGCATAAACATGCTTCAAAACCAAGCCAACGAGATCATTGGAAGAATCGGAAATGCAACTGACCAGTTTAGAGTATTTCAAATTTTCACTACACTCGCAATGCAACTAATGATGATGGCATCTAATCTTCAAAGGGTCGAAGGCACGATTCTTAATACATTAACGGATGTACACTATGGCAACATCAACCCTCTACTGCTTTCACCTACTCAACTTAAGGCTGAAATCATAAACATATAAAATCACTTACCATTGTCACAAAAACTACCATTCGAGCAAGAAGATTTGCTCCAATTCTACAAAATATCAACAACGAAGGGTGGCTCCGCAGGAAAACACTTAATTTTCGTAATCACCATTCCTCTCGTTGAACAAGAAGCATTTGAATTATTCCAAATAACACCTGTTCCTTTAATACTTAACAACACGCTTCTGAAAATTAATCCAGCCATAGAAATCCTGGCCATAAACCGTCATAGAGACCAATATTTTCCAATGACTTTATCAGAATGCAAGGAATGCAACAAAGGAAAAGAAATGCAGTTTTTCTGCTCAAACCGAAAGGCAAAATATCACTCCGGTTCACAAGCGTTTAACTGTGAATTCTCTCTTTTTATCAATGACACCGCAACATCATGTGAAATTGTTAAATCCATCAACAACATTCTATGGACCAAATTGAACAATAGAAATCAATGGATATTTGGAGCACTTCAAAATATTCAACTTACAGCTGTATGCAAAACCGAAACCCCTCAAATGGAACTATATGGAGCTGGACTTCTTTCAATCGAGAGCGATTGCAGAATACGGAACAATCTGGTTACAATTCAAGGAACCCAGATGACGATAAGCAATGTACATTCATCCTTCATAAGTTTTGGAAACTTATCAGCAATAGCGAAGCCTAGTGATGTTCACGCAGCTTTAGATCTAATCCCAATTTTCAACAACACTCATATTGATTCACTAACAACACTCCAAACTCAACTGTCAACATTGCAAAATCAGAATCTCGCAAAACTCAATGAAAAAATATTTACGGACAACATTCACCATTACTCAATCAGCTATCTGGCTTTAATCATAGCAGTCTGTCTTGGGATCATATTTCTGTTCAGAGCTCGGAAGCAAGAAACGTCAAACGAAATTCCCCTTCCTTTACCGCACAAAACTCAATATAACGTCTCAGAGGTATAATTCTTGAATGAGTACCCATTCAACGCGGGGAAGAATGTTCATTGCCTTCACGACCTACATACAACAAAATGTTGACGACACAAGCAATGTTCATTGCCTTCACGACCTACAACAAAATACTGCTGACACAGCAGGAGGCAATGACCAGCGCATTCTATTTTGTTTTTATTGTTTTTATTTTATGTTGACATATTCAATATATTAAATGTTATTGTAAACAAATTGTTTGACCTAATTTATATTTGATTTGTAATGAATTGTTATTAATCAATTGTTTGTTATTTAAGTATAAAAGAGACATAATGTCTATAATAAATTCATTCGTTCATTAACAACCAGTAGTGTACTATTGTTATCATTTTACGAATCTTCATTCCACAAGAACAAGTTCAAGTGCTTGGATCTTGAATCATCATCAATCTTATTGTTTATGCACAGTAAGATACGTCGCAATCATCGTTCTCACTGTATTGGACAGTAAGAGAACCTTAAATCAGTCAATTGTATTGGACAATTCTGATTTCACAAAACATTTCGCAATCATCGTTCTCACTGTATTGGAATACTGAAATCAGAATTGTCCAATACAATTGACTGATTTAAGGTTCTCTTACTGTCCAATACAGTGAGAACGATGATTGCGACGTATCTTACTGTGCATAAACAATAAGATTGATGATGATTCAAGATCCAAGCACTTGAACTTGTTCTTGTGGAATGAAGATTCGTAAAATGTAACAATAGTACACTACTGGTTGTTAATGAACAAATGAATTTATTATAGACATTATGTCTCTTTTATACTTAAATAACAAACAATTGATTACAAACAATTCATTACAAATCAAATATAAATTAGGTCAAACAATTTGTTTACAATAACATTTAATATATTGAATATGTCAACATAAAATAAAAACAATAAAAACAAAATAGAATGCAATGGTCATTGCCTCCTGCTGTGTCATCAGTATTTTGTTGTAGGTCGTGAAGGCAATGAACATTGCTTGTGTCGTCAACATTTTGTTGTATGTAGGTCGTGAAGGCAATGAACACTTACAATCTATATTTTTTTAAATAAAAAAGTTGTGATATTCAGTGTTTTTAAAAAACAAATAAAAATATAATAAAAAAAAAAACTTTGTGTTTTTACATTTTTATATTTATAATTTATTTTAATAATTTTTTTAAAATTTACACAACCGGAGACAACCATAATATGTATAATTTCAAGGATATGACATTGGGTATGCTACCCACAACATAATATAAAAATATTAACGTTTATATAATAGTACCATATATATGAGAACGCAGTTCGCTTCCTCACATATAATCGATCATTTTTTTTTTTTTTTAGTTTGAGCCCGCACACAAGGGGTTATTAATACCCTTAATATGAGTCAACACAGTGCGAGCGTTCAGGAAATGAGGATAGGAGATAAAAGGAGGTGCCGGTGCACATTGGTTTTGAATGCCTGTATATCGTAATGGGAGGGAAAAATCGAGCCGGGTAAAGCATTCCACATTCTTGTAGTGCGGCTAAAAAAAGAGTCTCTATACTTAACAGTACGTCCGAAGTTAGACTCGAGGGTAAATTGATGGGCGTTCCTTGCGGTGCGGGTGTTACGGGAAAATTGTTTTAAGGGAGGAACGCATCTGGCTATTTCGCTGGAGCACTGTTTGTGGAAGTAGCGATAAAACAAGGTTAGACAAGAAACATTACGACGATGTTCAAGTGAAACAAATGTTTCGGTAATGGTTCTTTCACCTATCAATTTTAAGGCTCTTTTTTGAATCCTATCCAGGAGGCGCAAGTGAGTGACAGGAGCACCTGCCCAGATATGAGAATTGTACTCTAGCTTCGGGCGAATGAATGCCTTGTAGATTATAGCCAGATCAGAAGGGGAAAAATATTTCTTGCATCGATTTAGGAAACCTAAGCAATTTGCGGCATTTTTGGCGACGTCAAATATGTGATCGTTCCACAGAAGATGATTTGTGATGCACATACCTAGAACGCAGAGCTGATCTGTTTCCTCAATGCAAGTGCCACTCATGGACAGTGGCATAGGGGGTAGGTTATGCTTTAACGACAGAAGACAGCATTAAGTTTTTGAAGCATTAAATTCCACGCGGTTGATGATTCCCCATTTAACAATGCTGTCAAGATCGGAATTTAATGAGCTTATCATACGATTTCGTTGCAGTTCCACATCCGAAGGACATGGATGTGAATCTGGAAACGAGTATGAAAAGCTGAGAGTACTGTCGTCAGCAAAACAATTTAGTGGATTAGAAGTATTAGACAAGAGATCATTTATAAAGATTAAAAAGAGAGTCGGAGACAGAACGGAGCCTTGGGGCACACCAGCATTTATTTTGTGGGTAGCAGACTGAAAACCGTCCAAAACAACGCGAATTGAACGGTCCGAAAGGTAATTTCTAATCCATCGAAGGAGGGGTTCATCGATGCCAAATGCACGCATTTTCGATAAAAGAGCTTCATGCCAAACTCTATCAAATGCCTTAGAAATATCAAGTGCAATAATCTTACTTTCTCTAAAACGATGTAAAGATTTGTTCCACTGTTCGGTGAGATATACCATCATATCACCAGTGGAACGATTGCTACGAAAACCGTACTGCCGGTCATTAAGAAGTTTCCGTTTCTCAAGATATTTCTTGATCTGAAAGTTTATCAGAGTTTCCATGACCTTGGAAAGAAGGGAAGTCAGTGCAATTGGTCGGTAATTTGAGGGGGATGAAGATATGCCTTTTTTTGGGATGGGCTGGACAAATGCTGTTTTCCATCCACTCGGGAAGAGACCTGTAGAATAGGAAAGATGGAAAAGCTTACGCAGTGGTTTTGCCAGCGTGGAAGCACACCTCTTCAGAACTATGGGAGAAATACTATCCGGGCCAGCGGATTTGTGTATGTTGAGATCTTTTAGTACTCTTGCAACTGTACGAGTGCGAAAGAAGATTTGTCCCATAAAACCATTCACGTTCTCAAGTACAGGAGGAGTCATATCACACTGTGGTAGCGTTGAATTAGCAGCAAACTTTGCTGCAAATAAATCTGCTTTCGCTTGGGAGCTTACCACAGGAGTGTTATTTTCAACGAGTGTCGGAACCGAAGACGTGGTAGAGTTACGTACATTTTTTACGAATGACCAAAAATTTTTACTACCACTGGGACATTGTAGTATTTTTTGCCTTATTTTTTGTTCATGCAAAAATTTGGTTCTTTGAATGTGAGCATTACAGGTCTTTCTAGCTTGTTTGAACTTTTTCCGGTTTTCCTCAGAAGGGTTGGCTTTATAACATCGGAAGCTTACTTCTCTCTCCTTGATAGCCTCTTTGCAGCTCGAGTCGAACCATGAATTCTCTTTTGGTTTGATATTTTTTGTTCTATTCGGGACAAAATGTCTCATCCCCCAGAAAATAATGTTTGTTATCATATCAGCGCTGGAGTCTACGTCACTATCGAGGAAGCATAGTGACCAGTTAAAGTTTCTGAAGAAATCATTGAGACCGTCCCAGTTGGCCTTCTCGTATCGCCATACGGTTCTCTTAGGGATGTTTTCTTTAACTGTACTATTGGAACACGAGAAAATTGCTGATATGATACAATGATCTGACGTGCCTAGGGGCGATAATACATTTATCGTGTATTTATCAGGATGAGAGGTAAGAAACAAGTCTAGGGTGTATGCGGAATGACCTGCAATGTCAGGGATTCGTGTTGGCTCGTCGACAAGCTGAGTCAAGTTGTTTGACTCAGCGAAGAACTCAGCATACCTTCCTTCGGGTGTTGTCTGACCAGAATATCGAAGCCACGAAGAATTGTATACATTGAAATCGCCCGTAACAACGATTTCAGTGCGAGGATAAAGGGAAACAATTCTTTGGATGGAGTCGGACAGTGCATCGAATTCGATAAAAGTCGAGTTACTGTCCAGATTTGGGCTTCTATAAATAAAACATGTATGGATGACGTGCTTTTGTACGGTGAATTTAAACCACATGAAATTGAAGTCTGTGTTTGAACACTGACCATATTGTGGTAGAAGCTGGTAAGCAACGTCATTTCTAACGTATACGGCTAATCCGTGATAGGAAAAGAATAATGGCACTAAGCTGTACCCGTGTAGGTTAAATTCTAACGGATCAGAATTATCACCTATTTGGGTTTCACTTAGTGCCAAAACAGCTGGCCTGTACGTAGCAGTGTGGACATACGCGGCATAGAAATTCTTTCTAAGCCCCCGAATGTTGCTGTAATCGACTCTAAAGTTACCTGTCATTACGATAAACAAACATATAGTGAAAACCAATAACGAACGACTATTCTATAATAGTTGCACATCAATCACCAAAAAGACTTCATAAAAACACACCAACATGAGTAATTATGCCTTCATATTAATATGTTCCTAATCCGCCCCTGGAAACTTACATGCAACTACTAATACATTCATCTACTATCATGATTTCAATTGATACCTCAATGCGTGTATACACATTTGAATATAACAATTGAAACCTTGATAGGCTGTGTGTGTAGAAGGGGGAAGGGAAGAAGAAAGGAACCACTCGATGCTAATCCACAGATGACGACACTGAATTTTCCTTGCGCGCACTGATAGCGGATTTTGTTGCTGGATTAGCTACTGTGCTTTTGTTTTAGATTTGGGTTTGGTGGTTGGGGCTTTTTTTTTTTTTTTTTTAAACTAATTATTCGCAGGTGGTAGCGGCCGATTTTTGTTGTTGCATTTAGTATGTACTATTATCAACTTAGAACACTGGCACTGATCTATATTGCGCGCGCGCGTTACGATAATATTTTATTGGGCTATTGAAGGTAATGATTTACACTTTTTTTTTTTTTTTTTTTTTTTTTATGGGGACTATTGCGACTTGGATTGCTTTGTTATTTATTTATTTATATATCTTGTAATAATGTAAGACACAACTTTATGGGGTGTAAAAATAAAACAAAAAACACAGTTTGACAAGACGAGAGATTTTCGACGCCGACGACACACAGCGCGTGCGCTGCCGATGGTAGGCAAAACGACAATGTGTTTAGCCATATAGTATTAATTCAAAATAAAAGCAAATCAAATACAGCACTGCCAATGGGGCAGTGGGAAATTGTTAAATATGTAGCGATGTCTCTGAAGTGCACTCCTGGGACTGCTGAAAAAGAATGATTATTTATTAAATATGACTACTCTACTACTAACACTGTTCTATTGGTCAGTGATCTTCGACTGACCTTAGCGATCTGATTCGGTAGCTAGTTCAATCAAAAAAAAGTTGGATTACCATTGTCTTGGGGTATCGGAATCACCTTGGATTCTTAATAATGTAATTGCAGTTATGAAAAACTCAAACAATTAAAATCGCGGACAAAAAGTAAGAATGTAAAATGCGATTGTCAATCATAGTCGATTCAGGATATGACGAGTGAAATTGAAGAAACTGATTAATATTATCGCGAGCAAAACCCGAGTATAAGTAGCAGAAAACTAGATAAGTGAATAGTATAAGGAGGAATAATGACGCGGCGTATGTAACGTAAACGCGACTGGTCGCTACCGACACGAAACCGAGAAGTCTAAACGACTGAGTGATAATTAAAAAAAAAAAATTTAAAACAAAAGATTTAAATGTGCATCTTCAAATGCGAACGGATCTGCTTTCGGACGAATCACTGATTCAAGAATACGTGTACACTCGTACGCTGAGAGCTCGGGCTCAGAAAGTACTTTATTAAAAGAAATCGATCTGAACACTATACCGGATGGAGTATTCCCGATACTTAAATTCACAACCGTGTGATTTCTTTATACGCTTAAAGATGCGATGATCTTGAGTTTCATCACTACTTAAATATAGGACACTCTTATAAATAGCACTAAAACAAGATGAAATAGAAAGCTTTTAGCATGTATCTATGTATCAATTCCTATAACCACCGTCCGTGGTCGTATATCTACATATACGCTTGCGTTAAACGCATTATTTGCTGGATATGTATGTATTCCTATTAAGCGTTCGTACTTTTACGCCCTTCCATATAAAATAAATGATAAACACAGAAAATGTTACCTGGCACAAGTTATTTTTGATGTATACTTTATAATTATATTAATAATCCGGAACAGATGTATATTGAAGTGATGAGAATATAATTCTTGTCCTCTCTAAAGGTGGTCAGTAGTTCAGGAAGCGGAACTGCTGCGGTTGAAGGACCGGCATCTGTGCGATTGCACACGCCAGACGTCCTGGTATAAACTCCCGCGATGAAAAGTGTATTTTGGAGAATCCCTCGACGTATATCTTCAGAATCCCTCGACGTATAACTTCAGCCTGTCGTGGCTGGGTTCACAAAGGTGACTTTGAAGAACAATGCTTCCTGTAGATGAAGCGTTTGAGGGCTCAATGTAGGACCCCCTCGTTGCGCCAATGGGGCGATGCAGATGGGTCTTAGGAGTAAGAAGATGAATTACTCAAAAAAAATCATCGACGATGGTCCAATTGGACTTTGGGTGTGGCAAAATTAATTAAACAAAAAATCGACGGGCCGACGAGCGGTCTTTCGTAGAAGCGCGTGGGGTGGGTGTGGTCACTAGGATTCAATTGTGTAGCACACCTTGTAGCCACGTGTGTTCGCACAAATGAAACGTGCATAAAAGGCTGATGCGCCTTCCAAAGAAACAAATTTTGTTTGCTGGGAAGCGTAATTCGCGCTAATATATATATAGTTTACGTGGTGTATATATAAAAGAACACAAAATCCCACGTCTGCACGTGGCGGCCAGAAGAAATCCGTGGTTGGGAGTAAAATAATCCTGTTGGAGTTCTTCTGCGTCGCCTCACTCGTCCTGCCCGTAAATTCTGCTTGGCTGGTCCACTTGCTCCTAGAGTTAGCTGGTCCTAAACCAATTTCATTTCAGCCTCGACGGAATTTTATATGTCGATTTGCTTACCTCAATTTAAAATATTGAGTTCCACCTTTTTGCTGGGATTGGCTTAATTGCACATGCAATCAGGAAATTTTTTCTCCTAGTCGGAGATAAAAATATGTCCGCGGCACTTATAGTAAAAACTTTTTTTTTTCTTGGTTGCTGCGTTCTGCTGTTGAGCTGGTTTCTCGTCTGCTGCTTTCTTCAAAATGAAGTTTGCTGCCGGCTTCCTGGATAATGTTTCCACTTTCCAGCCGGCCAACGCCCTAACTTCCAGTATAATTTCCTTCGTTCCATTTATAGAACTGTTTGTTTGTTATAATATCGATGAGATGTAGTTGTAGGTTTTAATGGCCTGTACTCACTGTACCATTTTCATTGTTCTGGATTTTATTGTGCAGTAAGTATGACAGAATGGGTAAGTGAGTGAAATACTTTGAATTTTGATTATGGTTATACTTGAAAATGCAGTAGTACGTGATGTTATGTCATATTCTACGTATTTTTAGACATTGTTACTGAGTAAAGATGATTATTCCTATTTTCACCTGGTGGTAGGTAGCTTGTCAGGCGCGACATTGAAAGTATCATTAATTCAGATTTTGGTCAATTCTTACTATGATCGTTCTGTGTATTATGACTAGGCGATTCTGACATTTTTTGGCGGATGTCGGTTCGGTAAAGATACAGAATTAATGACATAATCACTCCTGTCACTTAAGGTCTGTCTACGCTTGGCAGAATCCTGATTTGAACTATCTTATTTTACCATCAAGGTAATTATTCCAAAAAGAAAGAATAACTCTGAACTTACAATAAATTGCTGGGCAATAGAGAGTATAGCAGAAATTCAGGTCACCGATGACGTCAGTAGTGAGCACTCTATCACTCACACTCATCTTGAACTCTATATGTCACTAATAATAATGTTACACGACTTCAGAAGTGCAACTAAAGTATCCGTCAGATGTTTCAACCAGAATAGGGGAACATACCCTACCTTGTAGGTCAGCTGGATTGAAATAGTTCTCACATTTCTGAATATGATGGATTCAGTAATTTGACAGTCATCTGTCAAATAAAAATTATATCAAACTATGCAATTTTGCTAGTGTGGCCACATCATCCTGCAGTTACCAGTGTAAACTACTTCATCTGTAGTTTTGTGTTTGGACCGAGCAAAATATCCACAGTAACAACTTTTAGTCGTCTGTCGCTAAATAATACTTCCATAGAAATGGTGGAATGCGCATGACTTGGAAATTTCTCCATTTTAAAATGGAGATCATGTGAATTGCAATTTGGAATTTGGATTTTGTTTGTCGGGGTGGATCCTGAGTGTGGATTCTATCACTGGTAAGCCATATTGGATGCGTTCAGCACCATGTGAGATGCTTTGAGGTTTCTCAAATAGATGGCACCAGTTGCAGATACATTTCTTGCTAGTAGATGGCAAGGAAGTTTTCCCTACAAAGCTTGGACCTTCCACTAGGTCCACCTAGTCTAACTTCCAAGAAAAAGGAGAACTTCTTGCAAATAACTCGTCGTGTCTAGAACCTTCTCACTCTTCACGTCGCAATGACGCTGCGACTCTTTAACGTCTAGTCGGTCGAAGACAAAACAAAATTTGGACACATATGACGTCAAGTCGTAGTCTGGACATTCTGTTACATATCTGAGAAAAAAAGTAAATCAAGAGTCTCATGCACAGCTGAGAGCCGGGCATCAGGTTAACAATCAGATACACAATCATATATTTTGAAGTACTATAAAGGTACTTCTATGTTACGTCAGATAAATATGTTTAAATTAAGTCAGAGTTAAAAAGAAATTTCTTTATTTTTTTAAGTACGAGCCGGGAGATAATTGTAGTGCAAGTGTATTATCTTTTTAAATCTTTCGTGTGGCATGTTTGTTGATTTATAGCCTCGCCTATCTTCAACTTCATACAAGTTGTTACCGATTATTTTGTTTACCCGAACTTGAATGAATTTCGGACACAACTTCGCACTCAGGTGCTTAGTTGCATCACTCAAGATTTGATTTCTCTTGTAGATCTCGTCTCCTACTCGGAACATCACTTTCCTACTACAAAGATTATAGTTCTTTTCATAGGCTTCATGCGTTTTAACCCGAACTTGTTTCAAATATGAGTGAATGATGTTCATCTTGGCCACCTTGGGAAGCCAGTCTATCTCCGAACAGTTCAGTCCACCCAACTCTCTTAACAGGCGATAATCTGCCCCATGCTCGATCATGCGTTGCCCGAATAAGGCCTCGTATGGGGACATCGAAAGAGTTGAATGCACTGTCGTGCGTAAGGCACTACTGATCGAAGACAGATGGGCATCCCAATCCGTCTGCCGAGGATTGACATACGACCGAATGGCCGCCAAGATGGAACGATTCACTCGTTCACTAGCATTTGACTGGGGAGCATACACTGCCGTCCGGTAGTGTTTGACCCCGAAAACATCTAAAAACTTCTGAAACTCCTTACCAACAAATTGTGTGCCGTTGTCAGAGAGAAGCACTCCGTAAATCAAAAATATATCGTCCTTCAGGAATCTAACCACGCTCGCGGCTGTTGCCTTGCGCATTGGTTTGATGAAAATGAATTTAGTTAATTGATCCAACACGATAGCTATGTAGACATTACCAGATTTCGACCTGGGATACGGTCCGAGAAAATCAACATATAGATGTTGAAATGGCCTATCTACTTCAAAACTTTCTCCCATCTCTGCTCGTAATGTCATGTTGGCTAAATTACTGGTCTTGCACGTTTCACAACGGTGTACGTAGAGTTTGACCTGAGTGTACATACCTGGCCAGTAGAATCGGTCCCGTAATCGATAAATTGTTTTCACCGCCCCACCATGCGAAGCACGCAGCGGATTGTGAGCCAATGAGATTAGAGATTCTGTCATCTCTGATGGGACCCACAACTTCCAAGTTAGATCGTCGGCCAAGGGATTACCAACCGCATATTTTATGCGTTTGTACACATACCCTTCCGACACTTTGAGGTCAGGTAACCGTTCCTGTTCCTTCCTGATATGACTGACGATATCGAGATAACCTTCCGACTTAAAGGACGGATCCTCAAGATCGATGTGGATTACCTCTGAGGTTCCGATTTGCGGTAGACATGAAAGGAAAGCTGACACTGTCAACTCATCGTCTTCATACGCTCTAGATAGAGCGTCTGGCACGACATTTAATGTTCCCTTTCAAAATCGAAACCTTGGAGTCGCATACTCCACCTCGCTAATCTTCCGGTTGGATCCTATATAGTCATCAGCCATTTCAGGCTGGAATGGTCTGTAATAACACGAAAATGGTATCCCTCAACGTATGATCTGAAGTTTTGGATACCTTCAAAAGCCGCTAAGCACTCGCGCTCTATCACCGAATAGTTTCTCTGTGCAGCATTCGGTTTCCGGGAGAAGAAGTATATGGGCTGCTCCGCCCCGGATTCGTCCCGCTGACAGAGTACACATTCGGATGCGTCGCATAGAATGATGAATTCCTTGGAGAAGTCTGGATTGACCAATACAGGCGCTGAAGTCAAAACTTGTTTGATTTGCAGGAATGCTTCAATAGCTTCTGGGCCTAGCTTGAAGACTTTTCCCTTTTTCAGTGTCTCGTTCAAGGGTGCGGCTAGGGTGCTGAAATCCTTAAAAAATCGCCGATACCAACCTGCCATACCGAGAAATCGGCGAACTTGGCGAGTTGTGGTTGGTAAAGGGAAGTTAGTGATAGCAGTGATCTTATCTGGATCAGCTTTCAAGCAACCCTGACCGACCTTATAACCGAGATAGTGAAGCTCATCAAAACAAAACTTCGACTTCTCGACGTTTATCGTCAGTCCTGCACCCGTCAAACACTTTCCGACTATCTCCAGAGTCTCCATTTGCTCGTCGAAATCCTTCGACACCACCAATAGATCGTCTAAGTACACGAAAACTTGATCTCGTAATCCCGATGGGATTACACGACTCATTAAGTAGCTTAGACTTTGTGCCGCATTACATAGACCAAAGGGCATGACCTTATATTGGTACAGTGGTCGGCCAGGTACCGTAAAAGCGGTCTTCTCCCTAGAACTTTGCTCCAGCGGTATCTGCCAAAACGCATCCTTCAGATCCACGCTAGAAATATAGCGCGTCTCTGTCAGACGTGCCAGCAGCCCCTCTATATGCGCAATAGGACGAGCATCTTTCTTTATCACTGAGTTCACCTTCCGAAAGTCCAGACACAATCGGTTCTTACCAGTTTTGCGAACAAGCACCACTTGGGAACTCCATGCGCTGGAACTTTCCTCGATGACTCCTAACGAAAGCATGCGGTCCAACTCCGCATACATAAGAGTTTGTATCGCCGGAGATACAGGATAGTACCTCTGCTTTATCGGTACGGCATCACCCGTATCTATGTAATGCTGCACTAGGTTCGTTTTCCCAAGACCATTGATGGCGAAAGAAGGAAATCTACAAACAACAGCTTCTAGTCGTTTAGACTCTTCATCATTCAACTTTATTTGGTTGTTGGGTCTCTCATCTGGCCCACCGGTCGCAATTCCTGAAAGACCCGCAATTATATGAAGTGTGATCTGGAATGTTTGCCAAAAGTCAACGCCTAGGTACGAACGTTGGCTTAAAAATGGCACAATATATAGATCGATATCTTTTCTCACATTTTTATACTGGATCGCCGTAGCGATCACTCCCACTATGGATTGCTTGTGTCCATCGGCCGTGGACACGGTAGTCTCTACCTTCCTTACCGTAACATTTTTGTCTTTCAAATAGGGAATATGCTTAAGCAACTAATGCTGGCCCCTGAATCAAGTAGACCTAGGAAATTGTCACCGAGTAAACTTACGGTCACATAAGGACGCGGGTCATTCGATTCTCGGCCTATTGTTGCTGACGCTATGTTACGGTAAGTAGTCCGCTTCCGATGGAAGCGCTCCCTTATCCGTCGTATCCGTTTGGACAATTCTGGGTAAGTGAC
The DNA here is from genome assembly GCA_916050605.2 of Platycheirus albimanus. Taxonomy (NCBI): domain Eukaryota; kingdom Metazoa; phylum Arthropoda; class Insecta; order Diptera; family Syrphidae; genus Platycheirus; species Platycheirus albimanus. Next base: position 47,620,496 of record OU696698.1, on the reverse strand, counting down.
TATTCTTCGGTGCACTTCATTGTAATTGCATAGCCTTTCATGAGAAGGATTACGGTATAAGGGTTCTACTAAATCATTTTCAAAATTCAAATTTGTATTTGGCTTGGGTTCATTGTTCAAAATACGGATTGTTCTACAATAGTTTATCTTATTATTCGGTAATTCATTATGGTTCTTAATCGGTTTCAAAATTTTAATTTGTGGAAGTTCAAGAGGCTTTGTCGGCTTAGACACTTGAACTCCGGATATGTCTAATCGGAGCGAACCCCTCCGGTTGTTGAATTTTTCCTCCGTCCGTTTCCCGCTGCGCACTTAGGGCATGTCGGACTATACGCATCCGCCAGTCCACAACGGAAACAAAATATCTTATCAATCGGTTTAGCGCAATCTCGAAAATTGTGGCCAATGACTTGGCAATTCCAGCATTTCTGCGAATTACGATCCCTCTGGATGGCTTCGATGCTGGTAGTGGGCAATGCCACAGTTAGATCATGACAAGGCTCTTCCTCGATCTCACTGACGTATCGCCTTGCAGGTGGGCGTTGTGCATTTGGCACGAAACTCGGACGCGTGTTCTAATATTGAGATTGAGCTTTCTCGATAGCTCGACAATAATAAGCTAGCTGTCTTAAGCTAGATGGACTATAAGTGATCAGAAGCTCACTCACATGCCTGCGGACATTAGTTTTAATTATTTCGATGAGCTCTCTTTCAGGTCTCGGAACGCGCATCCTGGAGTTCAAGTGCAGAATGACATCATAGAAATCATTGAAAGATTCACCACTCAGCATCTTGCGATCTGAGAGCTTTCTGAAGGGCTATGTATCGGTCTCTAAACTGCGGTATTGCTCTACCAAAGCAGTTTTCAAAGCATCCCACGAAGTGTGTTTGTTGCTTTTCAGGTATACCCAGTACCATGACTCTACGGAACCAGACACGAAATGATAGAAGTTCATTGCGATTTCATCACACGGCACACCTTAACTGTAACGAATGCAGTCTAGGCGGAACAGGAAGTCGTCGACCGACATATTCCTACCATCGAATATCAGACCCCATTTGTGGAATTGGTGGTTTCAGTTTACTGAAGTAACATTTGACGGTGGTGGTCTACGTGGCGATGAAGTGGAAGTATCATCTAGCTTAAATGCATTTAACCGCGTCATGAACTCGTCTAAATTCGAGCCTAGAGGCATTTGGGCTGGATTAACATCCGGCAAAGGCGGCACTCTAGCTGGTTCGTAATTGGATGTGGCTTGATTTGCCAAATCTTCGTTGATTGGTAAAACGCGGACTGATAATTTCTGGACGTGGTTGGACCAGAAGGGACATTAAGGTTGACGACACGTTTAGTGTCTGGTTTGGGCAAGTTGACCTGCCGTGTGATCTCTTGCGTCGAAGTAGCAGTAGGTGGAGCAGGTGTCTTCGAAGGAGCAGTGGATTGAGGAGCTTTGACAGTACGGTTCTGAAGTAGCTGTGCAACTTGTTCAAGCAGACGCGCTTGACTCTTAGCTAACTCTTCTGCCATAAACTGTCTATCATTAACTCTGTGTAGATCTATGGCAGCAGAAACTACCTGCTGGATGTAAGCTGAATGATCAGCTGCGTCTTTGCGAAGCTGCTCTTCGGCTGCCTCCAATTCGTCATCGTCCACTTCGATACTTCTCTCGATGGTGTTATTCTCTGCCTGATTGACTCCATCATCGGACTGATTGCCCACAGGATCATCCTGGCTACGACCACTTGGGTTTCGGTGCCCCTGGAGCCATGACTATAAAGTCTTTGTACTTCGAAATAAAAATACTCTTAACGGCTCTCTTACGACCTGAGTCGCTCATTCAACTGTGCAAATAAACGGACGGATAACAACAGACGAATAATCCAAAAGATCAAAAAAACGGTATTTTAGCCCGTGAGAAATTCCTCGAACGTATACTACTCAAGTAATATAACAATAAAAGGGTAAATCAGAGTATACAAAATTTCAAATACACTGTGAGCAAAAAGCTCCAACGGATATTCTTCAATTAAGTACTTCAAGTATATATAAAAAAAAAATTAAATAAATTTTTAAGTGCTTAATAATAAAGGTAAGTTATATATAGATAATCTATCTATTAAAAACGTTACTTCAAAATGTTTTCAGAAATCCTAAATTCAACTGGACACTTAAATATATTCTTAGAAAAAAAAACGTATAGGCTTAATTCTATTAGGAAAATTCAATATTAGAAATCAATACCTAATTATATTTAAAAACTAAATTGGTTTTTAACAAAGTAGACTTTAATTCTATACTCAATAATGGTGGGCTCTATTCCAAAAGACTTAATGTGGGCACTATCCCAATAAGAAATACTGAAAAATCTAAAGACGGAATACGGGCTCTATCCCAACTTACACATCAATCGAGAAGTTACGTCTCAACCCGATTGACGGAACCTCAAAAAAAACTAGATATCTCGGAATTTATACTATTTCCTAACTATCCAAAAATTCAAACGATAACCATACTACGATATATCTCAAAGAAAAATATAATATATACTTAATTATATAACTGGTGTATCATAAACGATTCAGGAGGTGTTAACCCTCCCTTCCATGGAACAAGGTGTGTATGTTGTTTCGGTTTGCAACTTAACCGACTCAAAAAAAAATTTAAATAATTGAAAAGAAAAAGTTTTAGTGTGTGTAGACTCAAAGAAAATTACTGCGTTCTGACTGTTAGAGGAAAGACAGATTTCTTAAACGAAAAGTTGATCAAGTATATGACGGTGACATTACGCTACTGCTGACGTACATCGGGTATTAAAAGCCAACTACCGGTTAGCGCTTCATGTCCCGTCGCATACCGTTACTTCCTAACATCAAATAAAAGTACTCGAAAACTCCAATAACAACTGGGTAGCATAATAATTGACAAAAGAAAATTGGTTCGTAGTTGTACAATTTGGATCGTGTTTGAGTGAATAACCAGCTTCTGCAGCTGACGTGCGTCGGGCTAAAGCACCAACCACCGGTCAGAAGACCTGCTCATCCTGCTCTCACACGTTCGGGAATCCTAGACTTCACCACCAGGAAATTATCAACATCTCAGCTACTGACGATTAAGCAAACAAAAAAAACTAGGTAATACTCAATCCGGACAGAGGTAGAGAAAAGTGGGTAGGCCTAATGCAACAGCTGACTCAGGATAAGATCACTAAATCACTGGACAAAATAGTGCCTGCACCACTAATCTCGATGGTATTCCTCTATCCATCGCCGGATCTAGGGGGGGGGGGGGGGGCAAAGGGGGGCACTTGCCCCGGGCGCCTGGCCTTGGGGCGCCAAATGGAAGATGAAGAAATATAGGAGAGCAAAAAAAAAAGGTATTCAACATTTGAACAGGGCGCCAAAGTAATACAATGTTTATTATTTATTTCTTGTTCCAAATATAAAAGAAATATGTAATGAACCACTTTCGTCGCCCTTTAAACAAATTCGTCGCCCCTCATGGGGGAGCAAAATTGGAAGATGAAGAGAGAAACGAGAGTAACAAAAAAATAAAGGTCTTCAACTTTTGAAAATGATAAACAAATTCGTTGCCCTTCAGCAGGGCGCAAAATTAAAAGATGAACAAGGAAAAGAGAGTAAAAAAAAAATTGGAAATGATGCTATGTTTATTTATTTCTTGTTCCAAATATGAAATATGTAATAAGCCACTTTCGTCGCCCTTTAAACAAATTCGTCACCCCTCATGGGGGTGGAAAATTGGAAGATGAAGAAAGAAACGAGAGTAAAAAAAAGTCTTCAACTTTTGAAAATTATAAACTAATTCGTTGCCCTTCAGCAGGGAGCAAAATTAAAAGATGAGCAAAAAACAAAGTAAGAGTAATAGGGTTTTCACACCGAACCGAAACCCCGGTTTTCAGCTAAAAGTTTACGGAAACCTGAAAGTCATTCACACCGGACTTTGAAAGTTTTCGTTTGACATTTCACTTAATTTTTACAACTGATTATCAAATTTTGAAATGAAAATATTTTCGGCTGCTATGATTGATTTTTTTACGTTTATGCGCTTTTTAGGTGTGTTTGGAAAGAATCGAAACAAACTGAGGTGTGTTCTGAAAGAATAACAACAAACTTAGGCGTGTTTGCTTTGTATTCCAACAAGTTTTCGACAGGTTTTATTTAAAACTAGTTGTTTGCAAAAATGTGTGGTAAATCTTGTGTTTTCGTTCAGGTTTTGGGGTTTTCAACAAAAACCGTGTTTTCAGCTCGGTGTGAAAACTCTATAAGAGTAAGAGAGAGTCGCAAATGTAGGAAAAATCCCTTTTTGCGGAACTGCAAACGGCTCTGCAATAGTTGGGTAGACTACCAACAGTTAACTGGCACTAAAATGCAGCTCCAATGTAGTGTAGTGTGACTTTGTTCATATAATTTCATACAAAGAATACGTGCATTTCAATTATTGTAGTGCAGTTCCACGTAGTGCAGTCTTGCATATAAACAAAGATCTGTTCGTCGTAACTGGTTGCGCACAATGGTGAAGCTGCAGCTGTAGCACGTAGCATGTAAAAGTTAAATGAACGTTAATCGTATTGCACGGCTACAATGTAAAGTAGCAGCTGCAGCACAGAGAAGTTGAAGTCGACTGAATTTGAACTTCACGAACGTGCTGCAATGAAAAACAATCACAAACGAAATGGTGGACACGATTTTTGTTTGAGTTCAGTGCTACACTATTGTATTCGTGAATGCTGCTTAGTGAGCTACTTTTTTGACATTTACTCCGACGCTAAGTGCTACTGCTGCAGCTTCACCATTTTGCGCAGCCAGTAAAGCATAGTTCAAGAGTTGACAACAAACCAGATATGACCTTCCCATTTGGCATGTGTGTCCGTAACGTAGAGCGCAAAACAAAACAAAAATGCAAGGGCGATGTGTGTTCGTGAAGTAGACGAAACAAAAATAAGAACGTGAAGGCGCTAGGTTTGAATTCGATACAACCATTAACAACTTATGGCCATTTGAAAAAAAGACCTTAAGACCAGATCTCCGTTATTAGCATTTCTTGCCAAAAACAAAAAACGCAGTTCTCTTAAGAACACTAAAAGAATATAACACACAAAGTTTAATCAAAATCGTTAGAGCCGTTTTCGCGCAAATTCAAAATGAAAAAAACCGTTACATGATAGGTACCAGTTTGAGCCGGGCTAAAACGAAATAAAAAAAACCTCGACAAAGGCTTTTCTTCAAACTGCTACATATACCAAGTTTAAAGAAAATCTGTCAAGCCATTTAGGCTGTAGCATGACATGAAAAAGCGCACAACAACACAGCCGCACAGACGCACAGACAGACCGACGGACGGTACGGCGAAAAACACTTTTTTGGGCTTCTCTATCATCGTATGTTTGAATAAAAACCTCGAGATTTTTTTTCTGCACGAAACCAATACTTGCCCTATAGAGCAAGTAAATATGAAAAAGAATTTTTGTTGTGTACTACTAAGCTATTTCACTAAAGCTGTCCTATGGATTAGTTATAATTTTGTGTATCGGTGAGTAAAAGTTAAATGTGCAATCAAAATATCGGACAGAATCACAAATAAGCATACAGCCTTTTAACTTTTTATGAACAACATTAGCAGGTTCTCCGCTGTCGTTTATTGAAAAATAAAAATTTATCAAATCAATCTGGATTATGGCACATACCCCAAAGCTTTTATTTTGCAAATACGCCAAGATTGCATTTTGAGTAATCAGTAACACGAGAACCCTTAGCAATACCTTATTTTCTAAGATTGGGTCACACAGACTTTTATGACATGTATCGTACATAAGCTATTGTCAACAGCATCAGGCATTAGAGCATAAAGATAAAAACAGGTTAACGATATGAGTTCAAGTTTTGTACGTAAACTAAAAAAAAAATTGCTGGGGGGGGCGCCAAATTCAACTTTTGCCCCCCCCCCCTGAACAAATCCTAGATCCGGCGCTGCCTCTATCTAAGAGACCTCATCACATACGAATAACAACTTCAATCAAAACTGAAAAATTTCCAAAAGAAAATTTTAAAAACTCCTAACTTCTTCTAAATCACTCTGAATCGACCTAATTTGCATCAAATTCAATCAAAACTTCTCAAGTTAATTCGGGCCTCACGTTGGGCGCCATCTGTAACGTAAATTATTTGAGAATATTGAGAAATAAAAGAAAAATTTATGATTGCCAATAGACACCAAGCTTTGTCACCCAGATATTCTATGGATACCTAAGTTCCAAACCAATGCCCATCAACAACACAAACCAAAGAGGAAGCAGGAAGAGACAAGCACCCCCATACATCCTTGACTCCTATCCAATTAACAGCATCTCCATCGTCCTCCGCCTGTGTATCGAGGTATCTAGCACCCCTAGTTTAGAAATACTTACACGTCGCTAACACAGCCTCCTGCTCTTCCTACTCCTCTTCCCATTCTTCCAAATTCCCTACCCATCCCCATCACAGAAGCGAGAACCATCTACCAGCTTACCATAGGTACTGACTACAAAGTTTAATAGAACAGCCCAGGGGGTATCCGGTAGCATGTCCACGCCTATCCACCACAAGTATCTGATGTTCTCCTTGCGGCTCCTGTAAACTATAGCCTACACCTGAAAACCAAGGACCCTACTTTAATCCCTCATGAACGTACCTAGACATGCAATTCTCGGATTGATTCCCAGAGATTCTACTCCAGTCCGCACCTGTACGTCTAGTTACCGTCACCTGATTCTGTGCCAATTGTGATGGAAGCAACCCTATGTCGGCAACGCCCCCTTTCTCGCTAACTATTTATGAGCCTCACAAGAAAACTTTTAGTAACTCCATTTAATTATTCGTTAAATGGAATTTCCCTATCTTGTATGGAAAACGTAAATGTTCTTGGCGTCATATTAGATCGAAAGCTTGAATTTATTCAGCACATCAACTCCATATCAAATAGAGCCAATTCAATCCTAGGCTGGATTAAGAAAGAGTCACGGCAATTTTCAGGTCCTTTTGTTACAAAACAGCTTTTTATAACATTTGTTCGTCCCATTCTTAAATATGCTTGCCAGGTTTGTTCACCCCATTACGAATGCCATATATTAAGGTTAGAATGTGTTCAAAAAAGATTTCTGCGATTTGCCTTGCGGGGCTTAGGTTGGGAAAATCCTTACGAACTTCCCGCATACATCAGTCGACTGAAACTAATTGATTTGCCATCCCTTGTGAATAGACGTTCTTATTTAAGTTTTGTTTTTATCGTTAAATTAATAAATGGTAACATAGACTCTTTGTACCTTTTGTCTCGAATAAATTTTAATATTCCTCCAAGAAACTTACGGAATCTACGTAGCTGTATAAATGTCCCAAACTGTCGTACCAATTATGAACGATTTTCTCCCTTAAACAAAATGTTTGAATTATTTAATCTTCTCAATAATAGATGTTATAACTTATTTGACCAATCATTAAATTATTCATCTTAATTTCAGTCAAATTTGTATTCAATTATATAATTGTACTCTTATTATAATATACATAAGTACTTATATCTGAAGCTTAGCTATGTAAATAAATAAAAAAAAAATAAAAATCAGAATAATCGTTGAGAACGGCATGCGACAACGTAGGGTCGTGGTTGAGATCGACCGTCGCGGTGGCCGGCAGTACCCTAGCCACAACCAGCTCAGCCAGGCAGGCCGTGGGCCCTTGCTCCGGGATCTGCAAAACCGGTGTTACCTCTTTTTTTTTCTGCCGACCGTTGAACTCAGATGTTCGAGTTCGAATGTTAATGTTAACTCATAACTCTTGAAGAAGAGATTGGTATAATTTGATAGGAAAGAAGATATGATTCACTGATGCACCCCTTACTGTATTGAAAGTAGATGGAGTCCGAAGGAAAAGAACTCTGTTTGAATCACTACACTACTCCAAAGAACGCGACACGTAAGTATTATAGCAAAAGCACACCATAGATTTTCATGGATGCTGTGGCCCTTAATTAACATCTACGCGTTCAGCGGCCACGATGATGTGCTGAACGTGGATGGAGAGGTGTCTAACCTAGAGGGGGGGAGGATCTAAGGTGACAGCTGATCCTCCTGGCCTCACAACCCACCCAATCCGATACCAAAAACCAACTCTCTTGGTATCGACCGTGGCTGTCCGCTGGACCTACGAGTCCCCCTTGACTCATTGAATTTTTCGGGCATCCCCTTGCATGAAGAAGCAAGCAAAAGATTGCCTGCTTACTTACTCAACTCACTATACACATAGCATCTAATCAAGATACTATAATCTATGCTTTAACATTGCCTTCAAAAAGGAAACTCACACACACACCTTCACGTGTTCATCCCAAAGAAGAGAGAGGGGTACCACCCTCCCTTAGAAAAACTTACTCCATAATCAAAAAAAATTACCTGTAATCTTCGGAAAAGAAATCAAAGTGAAAAAACTTTACCTAAGCAAGAATATAAAAAAAATAGAAATTTTCGTGAAACGTTATAATAATTCTTCTTTTATTAAAACTAAGATTACGAAACTACTTAAGAATACCTTAAATGAAAACGCCTTATTTGGCACAAAAATCTATATTTATCAAATCTTCTCTTTAGATCTTTAAACTGTCTCTTTGACATAAGACTTATTTCAATAGTATCTAATTCGTACGTCTATATTCAATTCTTCAAATGCAAACTAAAATCGTATCGAAACTCTACAATAATTTGAGATATCTAACTTTGAGATACTATAACATTTGTTGAGAATCTTGCGAACTTATATTGACTTTAACAAAAACCTCAAGTAAGTCAAAAGAAAGTTGAAGGAATTAGAAACTAGATTATATGTTTAGAAAGCATATTGCGCGGAAAGTTAAGACTCGGACCGATTGTATTACTATTAAGAACGACTACGAGTTCTTCGTTCAACGCGGCGGTATAATTCTACCGTCGACCGCGTTCGACAGACTTGGATTGTATTAGACAAGACACACAAAAAAAAACATTAGAATTATTCGGCGGTATATCAAACGAAAGTTCGATAATACCTCGACCAAAAAATGTACACAAAATTATACAATTATTCTTTCGATTCAACGCTGCTATAATTTAATCGAAGATAACCGAATTCCACAGACAATTTCAAGGATTATAAATAAAAAAATGTAAAAACACGAAGTTTTATTTTTTATTATATTTTTATTTGTTTTTAAAAACACTGAATATCACAACTTTTTTATTTAAAAAAATATAGATCGTAGGTGCGACGCGTTTCGGGTGTTCGCCCATCATCAAACGTACGTTCGACTGATTCATTGCATCTGCATTGCTTTGAAGCTTTGGTGTTGATTGCTGTATGATGTTGTGGTTGTATGCAGGTATGAAGCTCTTCTTTATGTTGTTGTTGTTATTGTTTTTTGGTGTGAGATTCGTATGACATGTTATCTATTGTTGTTGTTGTTGCTGTTTTTGATGGCCGTGTCGTAAAGTGCATTTGTTTTTAATGTCAGTTTATCGTTTAGTAAATTGTGTTGTTGTTGTTTGTAAGCTTTGTAGATTTCATACTCTTCAGTTGCGTCGAGTATTCGCCCTTTCTTACAAAATGCTTAGGGGGGTGCAGTTTTTGGTGAAATCTGTGTAGTTGTGGTTGTCGTCTAAGAGATGATGGGCAAAGTTCGATCTTGTGTTGGCCTTGGGCTTGTGTTCCTTAAACCTTTCATAGAAAGGTCTGCCTGTTTGACCAATATAAAACTTTTCGCAGTCATCGCAGTTGAGTTTGTACACTCCTGTGCATGTTTTAATGTTTTTCTGTGATTCTGGTTTTAATATGTTTTGTATGTTATTGTTTGTTTTAAATGAAATATTCATATTGTGTTTCTTAAATTCAAAAATAATAATATCAATAAGAAACTCCATACCAAATACAAACAAGATAGACAAAACTTAAAAAACATAAAACAAAAATTAATAGACAACAATGCAATTATAACAAAAGCAGATAAAGGTAATACAATGGTCATTATCAACCAACAAGAATACATAACAAAAACAGAACCCTTTTTCGATAACAACAACACACAAAAACTAAACAACGACCCAACTTTAAAATACACCAAAGATATTAACAACGCTATCAATAAAAGCAAAGAACTATTTCCCAACCAAAACACCAACAAATTCAAACAGCCAAATCCAATAGCCCCACAATTCACAGGATTACCAAAAATACATAAACAAGGAACACCAATATGACCTCTCATCAATTATACAACAGAACCAGGATATAAAATTGCCAGAACACGCCAAAAAATCATAAAAAACAATATTAATCTAGTTACTAACCACAGCATTCTTAACAACAAAAATCTAATAGAAAAGTTAAAAAATATAAATATATTACCAAATTACAAACTAATATCATTTGACGTAACTATTATGTACACAAACATACCCATAGACGAAACAGTACAAATACTTAAAGAAAACCTTACATTAACCGCAAACATTAGCAATAAACAAATAAATGAATTAATACATCTACTAAAAACAATACTAAAACAAAATTACTTCACCTTTAACAACGAATTTTACACACAAACAGAAGGACTCGCAATGGGATCATCTTTAAGCGGATTATTAGCAGACATTTACCTGAACCACTACGAGAACAAATACATTTTATCAGCTTTAAACCCACAAAAACACAAAATAATTTCTTATTCAAGATATGTTGATGACACTTTCGTCATATTTAACGGAACAAATAGACAAATAGATATTTTAACAAAATACATCAATAGCATAAATACACAAATTAAAGTTACTGCAGAAACAGAAAATAATAACAACATTAATTTTCTAGACCTAAACATCACAAAACACAACAACAAACTCAATTATAAAATTTACAGGAAGCCTATAACTACAGATATAATAATTCACAAAGATTCCCACCACCCACACCCACAAAAGATGGCAGCTTTCAATGCATTTATTAATCGCCTCATAAATATACCAATGAATAAATCAGATTACAATACAGAACTCAATACAATAAAACAAATTGCACACGCTAATAGATATAACACAATAATAATTGACAAACTACTCTCAAAAATGATAAGGAAATCTACCAACAAAAACACAATAAAAGAATCCAGCAATAATACATTAACATCAGTTAACTACACTAATCTTTTACTACAAACACTACAATATGAATTTAAGAAACACAATATAAATATTTCATTTAAAACAAACAATAACATACAAAACATATTAAAACCAGAATCACAGAAAAACATTAAAACATGCACAGGAGTGTACAAACTCAACTGCGATGACTGCGAAAAGTTTTATATTGGTCAAACAGGCAGACCTTTCTATGAAAGGTTTAAGGAACACAAGCCCAAGGCCAACACAAGATCGAACTTTGACGACAACCACAACTACACAGATTTCACCAAAAACTGCACCCCCCTAAGCATTTTGTAAGAAAGGGCGAATACTCGACGCAACTGAAGAGTATGAAATCTACAAAGCTTACAAACAACAACAACACAATTTACTAAACGATAAACTGACATTAAAAACAAATGCACTTTACGACACGGCCATCAAAAACAGCAACAACAACAACAATAGATAATATGTCATACGAATCTCACACCAAAAAACAATAACAACAACAACATAAAGAAGAGCTTCATACCTGCATACAACCATAATATCATACAGCAATCAACACCAAAGCTTCAAAGCAATGCAGATGCAATGAATCAGTCGAACGTACGCTTGATGATGGGCGAACACCCGAAACGCGTCGCACTTACGATCTATATTTTTTTAAATAAAAAAGTTGTGATATTCAGTGTTTTTAAAAAACAAATAAAAATATAATAAAAAAAAAACTTCGTGTTTTTACATTTTTATATTTATAATTTATTTTATTAATTTCTTTAAAATTTACACCACCGGAGACAACCATAATATGTATAATTTCAAGGATATGACATTGGGTATGCTACCCACAACATAATATAAAAATATTAACGTTTATATAATAGTACCATATATATGAGAACGCAGTTCGCTTCCTCACATATAATCGATCATAAAATGTGTTTAGCAATATAGTATTAATTCAAAATAAAAGCAAATCAAATACAGCACTGCCAATGGGGCAGTGGGAAATTGTTAAATATGTAGCGATGTCTCTGAAGTGCACTCCTGGGACTGCTGAAAAAGAATGATTATTTATTAAATATGACTACTCTACTACTAACACTGTTCTATTGGTCAGTGATCTTCGACTGACCTTAGCGATCTGATTCGGTAGCTAGTTCAATCAAAATAAAGTTGGATTACCATTGTCTTGGGGTATCGGAATCACCTTGGATTCTTAATAATGTAATTGCAGTTATGAAAAACTCAAACAATTAAAATCGCGGACAAAAAGTAAGAATGTAAAATGCGATTGTCAATCATAGTCGATTCAGGATATGACGAGTGAAATTGAAGAAACTGATTAATATTATCGCGAGCAAAACCCGAGTATAAGTAGCAGAAAACTAGATAAGTGAATAGTATAAGGAGGAATAATGACGCGGCGTATGTAACGTAAACGCGACTGGTCGCTACCGACACGAAACCGAGAAGTCTAAACGACTGAGTGATAATTAAAAAAAAAAAATTAAAACAAAAGATTTAAATGTGCATCTTCAAATGCGAACGGATCTGCTTTCGGACGAATCACTGATTCAAGAATACGTGTACACTCGTACGCTGAGAGCTCGGGCTCAGAAAGTACTTTATTAAAAGAAATCGATCTGAACACTATACCGGATGGAGTATTCCCGATACTTAAATTCACAACCGTGTGATTTCTTTATACGCTTAAAAGTGCGATGATCTTGAGTTTCATCACTACTTAAATATAGGACACTCTTATAAATAGCACTAAAACAAGAAGAAATAGAAAGCTTTTAGCATGTATCTGTGTATCAATTCCTATAACCACCGTCCGTGGTCGTATATCTATACGCTTGCGTTAAACGCAGTATTTGCTGGATATGTATATATTCCTATTAAGCGTTCGTGCTTTTACGCCCTTCCATATAAAATAAATGTTGACGATATCAACAAAAGGTTACACAATATTGGTAAATCGGCAATGTTGATGATATCAACATTACGCAAATTAAAAACAATATTGTGTAGGTCGGCTAAAATGCAAGCATTGCTATGAATGCATTCTTGCTGACCTACTTAATAATTGTTTTTATTATTTCGCGTTTTGTTATATTGCTTCATGGGTCCATATGCTGATATTGCACAAAACTAAAAAACAATATTATGTAGGTCGGCTAAAATGCAAGCATTTGTTATGAATGCATTTTTACTGACCTGCCTAATAATTATTTTTAATCGATTTGACCTAATAGAATTAAGTATATAAATAGGAATTTACATGGGAAAATAAATTAATCCAAATAAGAAGACCAAGTGTGTTGTGTATTTATTTAAAGGTACCACTGGAATCCAAGTGTAAGGATTTACATGGTCCTTCGAGCCGTTGAGAAGCAGCGAAGCAGATACAGTCCACTATACATAACAAATTAGAAAAACTCATCATGTCTGAGTTTAGCGAACTCGCTGTAAATCAGACCAAGCTCACTGAAGATGTTCATAAGCTATGGAAGAACTTCAAGAAAGATGGAGAGTCTCGGTACTCTGAAGAATACTTCACCAAGAAAATCAGTGTACTAGAAGAAATTTTAGGCTCCCGGAAATTACGCCAGAAGAAATTACGCCAGAATATTTTTTTGGAAAAAACGCCAGAATTTTTTTCTGTCTCAAAAATGGAAAAAAGACCAGAATTTTAGTAGGTTAGGTTAGGTTAGGTTAAGGTGGCTGTCAGTCAACGACTGACACACTTAGACCAGATACTAGGTCCATTGTGATACCACATATGAAAGTAAGGCACTACCTCACTAATTTTAAAACCAATTGGAACTTTTAACAAAGCGATGGAGACAGTGTATGTCTGTCTGAGTTAGGTCATTTATATCGTTGAGGAAGAAATCTCCCAAATGTAATTTTCGTCTTTGTGAGAGAGCAGGGCATGAACAAAGAAGATGTGTTATAGTCTCTTCTTCTTCCTCGTCCATGCAACTTCTGCAGAAGTCGTTCGAGAAGACACCGAGTCTAGTAGCATGTCTGCCTATAAGACAGTGTCCAGTTATGACACCGATTAAGGAGCTAAGGTGTGATCTACCAAGAGATAACAAACATATGGAGCGTTTTGGATCTAGTTTTGGCCAGATCTGTTTTGTCGCCTGACAGGTAGTCAAATTTGACCACCTTAGATTTGTTTCGTTCATGGCATCGTATTTTAGCATGAGTTTACATGTAGCGATAGGTATACCAATATTCCTCCTGTCGGGTGAAAGTGGTTCAGTAGTTCCATTTCTAGCGAGTTCATCGGCCTTGCAGTTTCCTGGGATATCTCTATGTCCCGGCACCCAAAAAAGGTGAATGTTAAACTGTTCTGCCATCTCCGCGAGAGATGTGCGACAGTTGCGGGCTGTTGCTGAGTTCGTGGAAACCGCCTCGAATGATTTAAGGGCTGCTTGGCTGTCTGAAAAGATACGGATATTCGACGTGGATATCACGTTTTCCTTGAGCCAGGATAGAACCTCTTTTATCGCCAGAAGTTCCGCTTGGAACACGCTACAATAGTTAGGGAGTCGGAAAGATAGACTAAGATTTAGTCCTTCTGAGTACACTCCGCCCCCAACTCCATCTTCGGTTTTTGAACCATCAGTGTAGAAATGAATCGAATCATCTCTCGAGAAATGTCCTTCGTCCCAGTCAGACCGTGATGGAATGGAGACTCGAAAGTTGTTTTCAAAAACCAGTTGGGGTATGGTGTAGTCAGAGTGACTTGGAATCGTTCTGAATGAATTCAGAATAATAGTGTGGCCCATTGAGTTATTGGTCCATTGAGACGTGGCTCTGAGACGGATTGCTGTACTCGCGGCCATTTGTTTACTAAAAATGTCGAGGGGTGTAAGATTAAGAAGAATGTCTAAGGCAGCTGAAGGTGTCGTACGCAGTGCTCCAGTGATACATAGACATGCTGATCTTTGGACTTTGCTTAGGTGGTCCCGGTAGGACACTTTATCCAAAGCAGTCCACCATACTGTTATCCCATAAGTTAGTATCGGTCTTATGACCGCTGTATATAGCCAGTGGGTAATTTGTGGGGATAAACCCCACTTATTCCCTATTGCTTTTTTGCAAGAGAAGAGAGCCACCGTGGCCTTTTTTACTCTTTCCTGAATGTTGAGTTTCCATGTGAGCTTCTTATCTAGAACAAGGCCTAGATATTTAGCTTCATTTGAGAAAGTTAGTGGAGTTCCATTAATGGACGGAACATTTAGGTGTGGAATTTTATATTTCCTTGTGAAGAGGACCAGTTCAGTTTTGTGGGGGTTTACTCCTAGCCCACATTTACCAGTCCACTTAAGAAGCTTGTTAAGAGCTGTTTGCATTAGCTCAATAAGAATTTGAGCATGTTTTCCTGATATCGCAATGGCGACGTCATCAGCGTATGCAATCACTTTGAATCCCTCTGCTTCCAGGTCAACTAGAAGTTCATTGACAACTAAGTTCCATAAAAGAGGGGATAGGACTCCACCTTGTGGAGTACCTCTGCTGACTGATCTTCTTAGGGAGACGTCTCCTAGGGTTGAGTTGATTAGCCTACTTTTTAGCATAAGATTTATAAGCTCACTCAGGGATCTGTCTACTTTAAGATTGTCTAGTGCCGTTGTGATTGCTTGGTTGCTGACGTTGTTAAAGGCACCCTCGATATCAAGGAATGCTACCAGAGTATACTCTTTGTGATGTAGGGAATATTCGATAGCGCTTACTAAGGTATGCAAGGCAGTGTCTACCGATTTTCCTTTGCAGTAAGCGTGTTGTGCTGTAGACACTAGAGTTGTGTCTATGGCATTTCGCAAATTGATATCAATCAGACGTTCTAAAGTTTTAAGAAGGAATGATGATAGACTTATAGGTCTGAGGTCTTTTGGATACACTTGGGAACATTTTCCCGCTTTGGGAATGAACACAACTTTTACTTCCCTCCATAACGATGGAATGTATTTCAACTCTAAACATCCGTTTAGTACTACTTCCAGGATAGGGATAATAATATCCATAGACTGTTGAAGTTCTGCTGGTATTATGCCGTCAGGTCCAGCAGATTTATATGGATTGAAGCTGTTGATGGCCCATTTTAGTTTTTCCCTAGTGACTAGACCAAGTTTACTAGTATTATTATTGATTGATCCAATTGGACTACAATCAAGGTTTACTATGTTAAGGGAGCTACCTGGGAAATGGGTGTCAAGTAGCAAGTTAAGCGATTCTTCGCAGGTATTGGTCCATGAGCCGTCTGCTTTTTTAAAGAAGCTAGGCATTGTAGGATTGGTAGAGAGGATTTTCCTTAATCTGGAAGCCTCTGAAGTGTCTTCTATTTTACCACAGAAGTTCCTCCAGGAGGCTCTTTTACTTTTCCTCAGCTCTTTTTTATATAATTTCAGGGATTCTTTGTAGGAATCCCAGTCTGCGATTTCTTTGGAGTATTTAGCTCGGTTGAAGGACTTTCTACAAGTCTTCCTGAGCGGTTCAAGCCCCGAGTTCCACCAAGGTGGCTTCCGTTTTCCTCTTATACGAGTAAGAGGGCAGGAGGCTGACAATGATTTGTTAAGGGCTGCTGTTAGATCGTTGACTTTTTTGTCAAGTTCGTTTATATTAGAAGGGATTTTCAAAAGATCAGGTTTAATTAAACTTTTTAGAGTATCCCTGTATTTTTGCCAATCAGTCTTTCGATAATTACGGAAGGCTGGTTGTTTATTAGTGTCATCAATAAGTTCGAATTGGATGTATCTGTGATCAGAGAATGAGTGCTCTGCAGACACCTTCCAATTCGTGATCCTATGATGAATCGAATCGGAGACAAGTGTTATGTCTAAGACTTCTTGTCTGTTTCTGGTTATGAATGTTGGTTCATTCCCAGTGTTAGTTACAATTAGGTTAGTACTGAGAATATAATCAAAAAGAGACTCACCTCTATCATTTATATCTGTACTCCCCCAGACTGTATGGTGTGCGTTGGCGTCACAACCAATTAGGAGGCACGTATTTAGCCGCTCTGAATCCTCTATAATTCTCCTCAGCATGTCGCTGGGGAGGGGGCCGAGATGGTCGTGGCCAAGGTAAGCTGAGGCAAGCCAGTATATGCCTTTTTTGGTCTGCAGTCTGACCGTGGTAACGTCTCGATCGCTGTAGTCAGGGAGTATAAATACATTAATATTACTTCTCACTAATATGCAGGATCGTGGCTCACCTTTGTCCAATGCATACAGCAAGTAGTACCCAGGAGTCCTGAGTCCATGAACAATAGATTTGACAATCCATGGTTCCTGGATCAGGACAATATCTTCCCCTTTTGTTTGCAGTCGGAGAAGAAGGGAGGCCGAAGCCAGTTTGGAATGTTGGAGGTTAATCTGTAGTAGCTGAACCATCTCGGTTGCAGTTTTCCAGACCACCTCTTACAGTGCTATTGAGGTCCTCCTCTGAGTCAGACTCCGAGGATGACCGTAAAAGAAAATCTTCATTAATGTAGTCTTCAGTCTCCATGTCGGAAGGACTGTCGACAGTGTGAGCATCCAAGTCGGATGCGGTATCTGGTTTGGAGGAGGGCATACCTATAGAAGGAGTGCTGGGTGCATCTATTTCCATTTCTGGAAGGTTGATAACACCAGCAGGTTCCTCCACTGCGGGTATATCCTCCGATGTTGTGAGTGCTAGTCTGGCACTTTCTTCGTCTTTCCTATACACTTTCAGCGTAATGGTAGACCATCCAAACCTAATCACTCCTTTGGTCGACGCTAGTGGAGCCAGTGAATCCCTATTGATGACTATAATAGCCGATCTATAAGGACCCTCCGGATCCTCCAGCTTGGCGACTTTCCAGTCATGAGTAGGCAGGGATGGGTTACCATATTGTAGCATTTTAAGGATGATTTCTTTGTCGGAGAGTTCAGCTGGTAATCTGGTACGAGCTCTTGGTCTGCAAGGAATGTCTTCTCTTGCCACAACCTCGAGCTTAGCACCAGGCCAGAGTCCCTCCAACCTACTGATAGCGAGCTTATATAGATCGCACGACCTCCGACCATCGAAGGCGACGAGCTTGACGCGCCCCTGGTACCACCCGGCATCCTCAAAAATGGCAGGTTCACCTGGATTTTCCATCATGAGGGTCCAGTAGGAAGCCTGAAGCTTGTTCAAGACCGTCGTCCACCGATCGAAGGAGATCATACCATCTACATTACTCCTATCAATCACCGCTAAAATGGTTTTATCCTTTAGTACGTCACTAAAGGATAGATCTTTCCTGATGTTGGAAAGAGTATTGGAATTGGCCTTTGGTCTTTTGGGTTCCGGACCGGTTCCCTCAAAGGATCGCTGGCGCTTAGACGTAGAGTCTTCGCTTTTAATTATATTTTTTGCCCACACGAGTTTGGCAGATTGCTTCGAGTCCAGATCCGACACCGGTAAGTCACCTAGCATCTTCACTAATCTCTCCGCGTTCCGTTTGTCTTTTCGTGAGTACGTTACACTCCTCCCTCCAGCGGTGGTGCTGTAAGTCACAGCCTCACCGTCGCAGGGGGGAATCCCCATGGAGCTCGAGGAAGGTTTACCCCTGACGCCGGTGGAACCGTAAGTCACGGCACCATCAGCCCCCTGGACACCCCTTCCTGAGCCCGAAGGTTTTTGTTGGGCGGTGGTATTCCTCTCCTTGTCCGAGGTGGAGCTGAAAGTCACAGCTACACCCCCGTCAAGGAGGGGAATTTCTTGAGAGTCTGAGCTCAATAGTGCGGTGGGAGTGTCACAGTGTGTCACTGTGGCACTGCCACTGTTTTTGTTATTTACATCCGCAACTGTCGGGGGGCAGTCACGGAGGGCAGCAGAGGTACTGTAAGTCACAGTATCCCCACTACCGACCGTGATTTGTCCCGACAGCTGCGGAGGAGCGTCCAGACTGGTAGCACTTCCCCTACTCTCGGACGGCTTTACAGCCTTCCCGGGAGTTGAGGTCGTCCTACCGGTCATATCGCCTGACGTGTGAATTTGTTTTTGTTTTTCTTTTTTATATGTTTTCTTTTTGTCTTTCATTAATGAACTTTTGGTCACTGGCGACTCCTCCTCTTTCGAGGCAAAGCCCGTGCCGGCAGTCGTGACTCCTGCCGACATTTGAGTGGACATCCCCACTCGAATTTTATTATTATTTGTAGCTTTTGAGTTCATGATTTTAGTTAGATTGAGTTATTTTAGTTAGTGTGATTCTGCAATTGTTGAAGTGTGTGTGTGTGTGTGTGTGTGTGTGTGTGTGTGTGTGTGTGTGTGTGTGTGTGTGTGTGTGTGAGTGTGTGTGTGTGTGTGTGTGTGTGTGTGTGTGTGTGTGTGTGTGTGTGTGTGTGTGTGTGTGTGTGTGTATATGTGTGTGTGTGTGTGTGTGTGTGTGTGTGTGTGTGTGTGTGTGTGTGTGTGTGTGTGTGTGTGTGTGTGTGTGTGTGTGTGTGTGTGTGTGTGTGTGTGTGTGTGTGTGTGTGTGTGTATGTGTTGAAGAATCTCACGTAAGCCCCCTCACCGCGACAAGGTCAACTCATAGAGGGGGTTTTAGTAGGCAAATAAGCCAGAAATGTTGGAAATTGCGCCAGATAGATGTGGAAAAAGAGCCAGAAAAATAAATGGAAATTAAGCCAGAAAATTAATATTTTCTGGCCTAATTTCCAAATAACGATTTGGAAAAAAGGCCAGAAATTTTTTTTTTAAATTTTTAAACAAGACGAAAGACAAAAGACGCACCCATCCCGCCCCGTAATTATTTCAGAGACATATCAAATCACCGCGCCGGGTGGGGGGGGGGGGCGGGCGACGCAAGCGCGCCCGCCCCCCCCGGCGCGGTGATTTGATATGTCTCTGAAACAATTACGGGGCGGGATGGGTGCGTCTTTTGTCTTTCGTCTTGTTTAAAGTACAGCAATTCATATAAAATACAGTTTTCTGGCTCTTTTTCCAAAATAAGAAAAGGAAAAAACGCCAGAATTTTTTTTCTGGCTTTTTTTCCATATTATTTTTTCTGGCGTTTTTTCCATTTTTGGAAATGGAAAAAACGCCAGAAATTTTTTGGAAAAAAGGCCTGACATCTGGGAAAGAGTTTCAGAAAACTTTGGCTTATTTTCCTAGGAAAAAAGGCCAGAATTTTGTATGAAGAATTTTCTGGCGTTTTTTCCAAAAATATTTCTGGCGTAATTTCTTCTGGCGTAATTTCCGGGAGCCAATGATAAACATTTGGAAAGTCAAAGGGAGACGTATCCAGATCACGTATACTTTTCGAAGAAGTATTACAACCAGTTTGAAGTGAAATATAACGAAGTTAAAAGTACTTTCGAGGAGAAACTGGATCATTTTAAAAAGAGTGTAACCCAAGGATCTGGTGTCTCAAATGTACCACCAAAGACACCACTTATAAAAACACATCAAAACTCACAAGGGGGCCTAAAACCAGAAGAACAAGGACCGCAGCTGACTAATAAGCAGTCAAACGCATATACAACAAGAATTGCAGATAATACAGTGTGTTTTACGAAGTTTAATAGCGTCAAGACCAATTTCAGACGCATAACCGACAACATAGACTTCAGACAAAATTCAGTTTATCTTGTGTTCAAACAAGAGCAAATCAAAGAATACTGGACAAAGCTGGTGGAGATTGATGATGAGATCATGTCATCACTGGAAGAAAATGAATACAATCAGGAGTACATCAATGAATTCCTTAAGCTGGGTCAAATTTACGAAGAAGCATACATTAAACTCAAGGATGCGGAACAGCAACAGCAGCATCAAAAGGTACTATAACCACAACCCGCAACGCATCGAGAAATAAAACTTCCAGCCATAAGTATACCATCCTTCAGCGGCAAGTACGAAGAGTGGACCACCTTTTGGGAATTGTTTGATCGATTGGTTCATCAAAACGTATTATTGAGCAACGTTGAAAGAATACAATATTTAAAATCCAATTTGAAGGGTGAAGCAGCAAGAATTATTAGCCACTTGTCTCCAACAGCATGTAATTATGTAACAGCTGTAGATTTATTAACAAAGCGATTCCATAATCCAGCAGCTTTAGTAAACAACTATATCCAAAAATTACTTACCTTGAAATCAGTTCGGAATGAAAATGCATTCGACTTGAAAAATCTCATGGATGCATCAAGGGAAATCTTGTATGGGATACAAAATCTAGGAGTGAACGTTACCTCTTGGGATCCATTAATAATTCAGTTATTATGCCCAAAACTTGACCCTGAATCACGAAGGCTATACCAACAATCCAAAGGAACATCTACAGAAATTCCTAAACTAAGTGAATTGTTTGACTTCATCGAGGGTAGATTCCGAGGAATAGAGAGCAGCCGTGACGGAAACCGTGATCATCAACCTCAACACACAAGATATCAAGCTACGAAAAATCATTTGACCACACTTACAAGGCCAAAATGTGTTGTTTGCAGCGAAGCCCATCAATTGTTTAATTGCAACAAGTTTCTAAGCATGAACCTGAGAAGAAGATTAAATGTAGCACAAGTGTCAAGACTTTGCTTCAACTGCTTGGGAGAAGGTCACACAAGAAAGGAGTGCACGTTAAAGAGAGGGTGTAAACTATGTACACGACAACATAACACCCTACTTCATTTTCATCGAAATGAAAATGCCGCCGGACCGACAACCAGCTATTAGCTACAGCCATGGTAAACGTTTGCGTGGGAGGAGAAAAGAGAATTGTGAGAGCATTGATTGACCAAGGATCTCAATCGTGTTTCGTGACTGAGAGACTAGCCCGGCAACTCAAAGTCCCAATGGTCAAATTTCAATCCAGGATCAAGGGCATCAGTGGTCATGCTACGGAAATCATCGCAGCATGTCACTTCAAAATTCATTCTATTCACAATGAAAAAATAAGCTTGGAAGTTGAAGCACTTGTAATGCCAGTTATTACATCAAGGTTACCATCAAACGAAATATCAGCCAATAATTTGAATCATATTGAAGGATTAATGCTGGCAGACCCATGGTATAAACAACCAAAGGAAATTGATCTGCTAATTGGATCAGACATACTACGCAGATCTTACAAGACGGACTAATTATGGGCCCACAAAACACCCCAATGGCTCAAAATACGAAGTTTAGATGGATTTTATCAGGACCAGTGTTAACGGCTGCAAGCCCAGCAAGGCACCCACAAACTAATAGTCTAACTTCATGCATCAGTGTCTGCAGTGAAGATGATAACTTAAGAAGATTTTGGGAACTAGAAGAAGTTCCGAACCTTAAAACCAAGTCGACAGAAGATGAAATGTGCGAAGACCACTACAAGTCAACGCACCATAGAGACATAACAGGACGTTACATCGTAAGGGTACCACTGCTTAAGGATCGTATGGCGTTGGGAGATTCACGGCAAATGGCGTTAAGGCGATTCTTCAACTTGGAGCAAAGATTCACAAGAAATAAGATTCTTCAACTGGAATACACAAAATTCATTAAGGAATATATCACTCTTGGGCATATGGAGGAGGCACCAGCTGGATTTACTGGAAAAACATATTATCTTCCACATCATGCAGTTATAAAAGATGACAGCACGACAACCAAACTAAGAGTTGTGTTTGATGCCTCAGCAAAGACGACATCTGGAGAATCGTTAAATAGCATAATGATGACCGGACCCACACTTCAAAGAGATTTGTTTTCCGTGCTACTTCGATGGAGGTCTTTTCAAATTGTCTTCACAGCTGACATCGAAGAAATGTATCGACAGATTTGGGTGGATCATAAGGATCAAAATTTACAACGCATTTTGTGGGGAGAACGCTCCACGGATCCAATCAAGGAATACATCCTGAAAACCGTTACGTACGGCACATCATCAGCTCCATATTTGGCAATCAAAACAGCTAGCTGAAGATGAAAAACAAATGTACCCACGTGCAAGCAAATTATTGCTTGAAGGATTTTACGTAGACGATTGCATAGGCGGTGCAAATTCAGTACGCGAATGCCTGGATCTTCAACAAGAACTGACTCCTCTACTTCAAAAGGGTGGATTCAATCTACGCAAATAGACATCAAATAACTCGACCTTTATCAAAACGTTGTCAAAAGAAGAAATTGAAATGGAGCCTGATCATGATTTTGATAATGACAGAACATTCAAGATCTTGGGACTAAAATGGTGCCCAAGAACAGACGATTTTCAATTTAAACTAAACTTATCTTTTAGTTCAAAGGGTACCAAACGAGCAATATTGAGTGATGCTGGAAAAATCTTTGATCCATTTGGCTGGGTGTCACCAATAACAATAAAGGCAAAGATTCTTATTCAAAAGCTATGGCTATTGGGCATCGGATGGGACGAGCAGGTCCCAACTAACATACAAACTGAATGGAACGAATTCAAAACAAGGCTATCAATGTTGGAAAAAGTCAGAATTCCACGATGGACACAACAAATGGAAGGTTCTCAAAATGAATTACACGGATTCTCAGATGCTTCGGAGTCAGCGTATGCAATGCCGTCTTTACCATAAGGGCACACGGGGCCCGTGTCCAGGGCCCCTTTCGAGACGGGGGCCCCGAAAGGCTGATATATTCAATTACACTATACAATAAGTGGGCTCTCTGGAAAATTATAAGATTTCTAGAATAAATCAAATCCACTTTTCAGTTTGTTTGTCCATGGATGAAACAACCTTCTATATTCACTTTCTTTGGTAACAATTCAGTCAAGATCTCAAATGGCGTTCGCTATTTCATCCTCTGGCATTGTGCCACCTTGTTGGAAGGCGGTCGAACTGCACATTCCGCTTTGAAGCTGCCTATGAATCTTCTCACTATTGACAAGCCAACGTGCACAATGACCAAGAATTCGGCGGAAACGAAATTGATGCGAGAATGCAAAATCATGATCTGGGATAAATGCACCATTGCGCATAAACGAGTTTTGAGGCAATTGACCGAACTATGAAAAGATTTTTAAGTGATTATAGACAAGAAGTTGAAATTGACTACGAACATGAGAGTCGCATTGCAGAGGGACCCATCAACTGCCGAATTCTCGAGACAACTGCTGGCGCTTGACAATGGCCAAATTCCCGTTGATGTTTTGACTGGATTGATATCGTTCCCGCGAATTTTTGAGAGTTCAAATCCTCCTCGAAGGAAGGACTCGTCAAGAAAGTGGTGCCCGGCATTGCACAAAAATATACAAATCTCGATTGGATTAGTGAATACTAGCAGCGAAGAATAAGAACGTCAATAGCTTGAATTTCATAATTCAAAGACAAATCGCTGGAGAACTGCATTCACACAAATCCGTTGACAGCGTGACTGGCGAAGATTAAGCGACCAACTATCTGAAGGAATTTTTGAACGCGCTTGATGTGCCAGGACTCTGCTGCATAATTTACAGCTGAAAGTGACAAGGTTCAAAGGAGTGGAAGTCCTTATCCCATGAAATCCAATTATTCCAAATGATCTTCCATTCCAATTCAAGCGAATTTAGTTCCATTTTATATTGGCCTTGCCGATGACAATCAAAAAATCGCAAGGCCAATAGTTGGAAGTCTGTGGGATGAATCTCGAATTTAACTGTTTTTCGCACGGTCAGCTGTACGTTGCCTGTCCGCATGTTGGCAAACCGTCTTTGCATTACATTCCACTTTAATCTACTCCGTCGATGAATAAACAAAGTCGACCCATTTACAAGCACTGGCAACTGAGGCCATCGGCAAACCGTCTTTGCTGTTTTCTTTACGGAAAAACGTGCCACGGAAAGACATTGTTAACTATATCAATCTCTACTTTTTTCGATTCCATTCCAATAAATTACATTGAAATTTGATCTTTACATAAAAAATGTTTTTGTCATTCACTTTTTTAACTTTCCAATAGGGCCCCGAATTCTTGTGTGCCCAAGGGCCCCGGTAAGGCTTAAGACGGCCATGAGCGTATGCAGCGGTGGTCTATCAAAAGGTTACCAATAGTAAATCTACAACAGTAACCCTCATCGCGTCCAAAACCAAGGTGGCACCTGTAAAGCAAGTATCTCTCGCAAGGCTAGAACTATGCGCAGCAGCTCTACTCACAAAATTACTGAAGTACGTTAAAGAAGAATCAGACACGAAATATACCAGAATCACAGCATGGTCAGATTCTACAATAGTTTTGAATTGGGTGAAACAGCATCCAGTGAAATGGAACACATTTGTTGCTAATCGTGTTTCTTATGTTCAGCAAAACTTTGAAGGAAAATGGAGATTCGTACCGGGTAAAGACAATCCTGTTGACATTCCGTCTAGAGGAACATTTGGAGATACTCTAGCTGAAAATTCAACATGGTGGCATGGTCCAGAATGGTTAAGGGAAGAAGAGCGAAACTGGCCAACTGATAAGTCTGTGACAGAAACTCAAGATATACCTGAGATCCGACAATCTCGCGTTTGTTTGGCGAGACATATCAATTCTCCATCCAAGGACGACATTTATCTTAAGTTTTCAGCGATGTCAAAACTCCAACGAATAAGTGCATACTGTCTACGATTTAAAACCAACTGCAAACGGAGCATAAAAGGTGAACCGCTTCATTTTGGTCCATTAACAATAAAGGAACTAGTTGAAGCAGAAATGGCGCTAGTACGTGGAGCTCAATTGGAATTTTCTGAGGACATAGAAAATCTAAAGGCAAATAAGGCACTGGCATCAAATAGCAGAATATCATCACTGAATCCATTCATTGATTCCAATGGATTATTGCGTGTCGGAGGTCGCCTGAAACACGCAAATTTGTCAATTAATCAGAAACATCCCATGATATTACCATCTTCACATCCACTGACAAAATTAACCATTAAGAAGACTCACATCGATACACTCCACGGTGGAGTAAAACTGACTCTGAACCACATTCGAAGAAAATTTTGGATATTACGAGGTACCAACACAGTCAAGGCGTTAATTAATCAATGCGTGAGATGCTTTCGGTTCAAGGCAAAGGAATCCACTCAACTTATGGGACAGCTTCCGGAGGAACGAGTTAAATTTTCACGACCATTTACACATTGTGGGGTTGATTACGCAGGTCCAATCAACATAAGATGCACACAAGCCCGAGGCGTAAGGTCACACAAGGCATACATTGCGCTATTCGTTTGTATGGCAACAAAGGCAATTCACATTGAACTGACGTCGGATTTAACCACGGATGGGTTTATGGCTGCACTGCGACGAATGATCAGCAGAAGAGGATCTATACATCATCTTTACAGCGACAATGGAACAAATTTTGTGGGAGCTAAAAATATCATCGAAGCAGTGCAATCCAAACTTGCTGAAAAAGGAGTACAATGGCATTTCATTCCACCTGGAGCCCCACACTTTGGTGGACTCTGGGAAGCAGGAGTTAAATCAGTTAAATACCATCTTAATCGAATCATAGGTGAACAGAAACTCACCTACGAGGAGATGAACACCATCTTGGTGCAAATAGAAGGAGTTTTGAACTCACGACCACTGTGTGCATTAACAGACAACATCGAAGATCTAGATGCATTAACACCAGGTCACTTTATTATTGGATCACCATTATTAGTACCACAAGACGACACCATTTTGGACCTGGCCGAAGGTAGTCTAAAAAGATACAAATTAATTCAAAAACTAAAGCAAGATGTCTGCAAGCGTTGGTACGAGGACTACATACATAAACTTCAACAGCGTTATAAGTGGAAGAAGCCAGCAAGGAACTTGACAATTGGGCAGCTAGTACTCCTCAAAAACGAGCTGCTTACACCATCAAAATGGCCTATAGGAAAAATCATTGAAGTACATAGCGGAGTTGATGGCCTTATAAGAGTTGTAACTTTTAAAACAGAAAAAGGAACATACAAACGACCGATAATGAAGGTGTATTTGCTACCGAACGAAGAAAATATCATGCGATCAGATGAAAATACAGTGCAACAAACTCAACCGTCCAATCTCAACAAAAGGCTGAGAGACAAAAGACAAGCGCCCAGCCTTACTGCCGCCCTGGTTATTCTGTCATTATGTGCAATTATTATGCCGGGATCTACAACATACACAATAACTCACCCAGAAGCTGGATTATTCATAGAACAAATTGGAACCGCAAAAATTCAACGGGGTATGCTCCGCACAAGCGTTCAGTTTCCAATCACAGACATTATACGTGATCACGAAAACATAAACAGAACGAAGAATCAATTCAGTGAGTTATGCAACAGAGAAACGAAGGTAACATCAGAGAGCCAATGCAATGAATTATGTCATCATATAGAAGAAGAA
Source organism: Platycheirus albimanus (assembly GCA_916050605.2). Lineage (NCBI taxonomy): Eukaryota > Metazoa > Arthropoda > Insecta > Diptera > Syrphidae > Platycheirus > Platycheirus albimanus. Next base: position 47,592,963 of record OU696698.1, on the reverse strand, counting down.
TGGAAGAACATAAACTCAATTTTTAAAAGACTTCAAATAACACCATTACAAAGAAACAAGAGAGGACTACTAGGAACCGTGCTTAACTCTATATTTGGAGTAAATGATGAAGTGTACCATGACATTGAAGACCTAGACAACAACCAGAAGGCTCTCATAAAAAGTGCTAAGTCTAATACGAAGATTATGCTGTCAACCCTGTTCACTGTTAATGAAACGGAGGCTAGAATCAATAACAAAATTAACAACTTTACTATAAAACTCAATGCTGGACTAGATGAGATCAACAAAATGGAATCATGGTATCACATGGTGAACGAAAATAAGTTAAACCTTCATGTAACAAATGCCTATCTGATTGCTCTAAGCTTCATGCAAGAAATTGAAACAAAGTACAACAAGCTGCTGAATGCGTATCTTAAACGTAGTCACTTATTTGAGTTCTTGTCGCACAAGAGCATGGAACAAATAATAAGAAAATGTACAGAAAAGCTTGGCTCAGAGATGGAGATATTGCCAGACCCAATGGATAAACTTGAGATGTCGTCAAATTCGGAGGAGATTTCATGATCAGCGATCACAGAAAATGTTACCTGGCACAAGTTATTTTTGATGTATACTTTATAATTATATTAATAATCCGGAACAGATGTATATTGAAGTGATGAGAATATAATTCTTGTCCTCTCTAAAGGTGGTCAGTAGTTCAGGAAGCGGAACTGCTGCGGTTGAAGGACCGGCATCTGTGCGATTGCACACGCCAGACGTCCTGGTATAAACTCCCGCGATGAAAAGTGTATTTTGGAGAATCCCTCGACGTATATCTTCAGAATCCCTCGACGTATAACTTCAGCCTGTCGTGGCTGGGTTCACAAAGGTGACTTTGAAGAACAATGCTTCCTGTAGATGAAGCGTTTGAGGGCTCAATGTAGGACCCCCTCGTTGCGCCAATGGGGCGATGCAGATGGGTCTTAGGAGTAAGAAGATGAATTACTCAAAAAAAATCATCGACGATGGTCCAATTGGACTTTGGGTGTGGCAAAATTAATTAAACAAAAAATCGACGGGCCGACGAGCGGTCTTTCGTAGAAGCGCGTGGGGTGGGTGTGGTTACTAGGATTCAATTGTGTAGCACACCTTGTAGCCACGTGTGTTCGCACAAATGAAACGTGCATAAAAGGCTGATGCGCCTTCCGAAGAAACAAATTTTGTTTGCTGGGAAGCGTAATTCGCGCTAATATATATATAGTTTACGTGGTGTATATATAAAAGAACACAAAATCCCACGTCTGCACGTGGCGGCCAGAAGAAATCCGTGGTTGGGAGTAAAATAATCCTGTTGGAGTTCTTCTGCGTCGCCTCACTCGTCCTGCCCGTAAATTCTGCTTGGCTGGTCCACTTGCTCCTAGAGTTAGCTGGTCCTAAACCAATTTCATTTCAGCCTCGACGGAATTTTATATGTCGATTTGCTTACCTCAATTTAAAATATTGAGTTCCACCTTTTTGCTGGGATTGGCTTAATTGCACATGCAATCAGGAAATTTTTTCTCCTAGTCGGAGATAAAAATATGTCCGCGGCACTTATAGTAAAAACTTTTTTTTTTCTTGGTTGCTGCGTTCTGCTGTTGAGCTGGTTTCTCGTCTGCTGCTTTCTTCAAAATGAAGTTTGCTGCCGGCTTCCTGGATAATGTTTCCACTTTCCAGCCGGCCAACGCCCTAACTTCCAGTATGATTTCCTTCGTTCCATTTATAGAACTGTTTGTTTGTTATAATATCGATGAGATGTAGTTGTAGGTTTTAATGGCCTGTACTCACTGTACCATTTTCATTGTTCTGGATTTTATTGTGCAGTAAGTATGACAGAATAGGTAAGTGAGTGAAATACTTTGAATTTTGATTATGGTTATACTTGAAAATGCAGTAGTACGTGATGTTATGTCATATTCTACGTATTTTTAGACATTGTTACTGAGTAAAGATGATTATTCCTATTTTCACCTGGTGGTAGGTAGCTTGTCAGGCGCGACATTGAAAGTATCATTAATTCAGATTTTGGTCAATTCTTACTATGATCGTTCTGTGTATTATGACTAGGCGATTCTGACATTTTTTGGCGGATGTCGGTTCGGTAAAGATACAGAATTAATGACATAATCACTCCTGTCACTTAAGGTCTGTCTACGCTTGGCAGAATCCTGATTTGAACTATCTTATTTTACCATCAAGGTAATTATTCCAAAAAGAAAGAATAACTCTGAACTTACAATAAATTGCTGGGCAATAGAGAGTATAGCAGAAATTCAGGTCACCGATGACGTCAGTAGTGATCACTCTATCACTCACACTCATCTTGAACTCTATATGTCACTAATAATAATGTTACACGACTTCAGAAGTGCAACTAAAGTATCCGTCAGATGTTTCAACCAGAATAGGGGAACATACCCTACCTTGTAGGTCAGCTGGATTGAAATAGTTCTCACATTTCTGAATATGATGGATTCAGTAATTTGACAGTCATCTGTCAAATAACAATTATATCAAACTATGCAATTTTGCTAGTGTGGCCACATCATCCTGCAGTTACGAGTGTAAACTACTTCATCTGTAGTTTTGTGTTTGGACCGAGCAAAATATCCACAGTAACAACTTTTAGTCGTCTGTCGCTAAATAATACTTCCATAGAAATGGTGGAATGCGCATGACTTGGAAATTTCTCCATTTTAAAATGGAGATCATGTGAATTGCAATTTGGAATTTGGATTTTGTTTGTCGGGGTGGATCCTGAGTGTGGATTCTATCACTGGTAAGCCATATTGGATGCGTTCAGCACCATGTGAGATGCGGTGAGATTTCTCAGATAGATGGCACCAGTTGCAGATACATTTCTTGCTAGTAGATGGCAAGGAAGTTTTCCCTACAAAGGATAGGAACAAAAATTTTAAGGATAAAAAAAATTGTACCGGTTATTCCGAGTCCAAGGGGATGACCTTAAAAAAAACCAACTCCTTGGAGTCTCAATTGATCATTAAGCCGTTTATCGTTGGGCGCCATTGTTGCGAATCTAAGGTGAACCACGGGGGTGTCTTTAGGTGCTGAAAATGAGCTGTGGCACGCTTTCTTCTTGCTCGGCTTAGCTCGAAGGATTGGGTAAGTTCTTGCTCTTTTCAGTCGCCTCCCACTCAGCAAACAAAGAAATCGTGCTGAAATATAAGGAATGGGAAGGGATATTAGGATCTGAGTATTTTAAAATGGGAAACGGAATCAGAATATGAAGGTGGTACACAAACCTGGTTACCTATGCCTCTGCATTGGAGAAAGGATGAGGCTTTATTGTTTATTCATTTTCATTTGTGGAACAAAAAACTTTTATTGATACATTTTTTTTTTAAACTATAAACTAAGCCCTTACAATCTAACTTTTCATGTCGCGAAACGTTATTTAAAATTAAGGTATTTATATCCTGAGATACAATCTTAAAAAAACTAAACCTACACTAAAAAAAATTTAAAGAAAATTTTGTACCCAAAAAAAATCGTTGCCCCACTATCTCACCAACGCAATGGTTCATTGAGTCATCAGAAGCCTTGCCGGGTGTTATTGGCAAAAGTTAGGCCTGCCCATGCTCACCCTTGTATCGGTGATGAAACCAACGCTAAGTCCTTGGCCGGATGTTTGGAGTTAGCCCCAAAATTAAACCTCCAGTCGTAATCAGTTACATTGTTTAGGTCTAAGTAGGTATGTGTAAGTATACGTAAGTAAAATTGATGACGTAAAGTTCAGGTAAGTATAATTTAAGTGAAAGTATAGAATGTCATAGTGTTATGTTATTAATGTGGTGTAAGTGAGCATGGTATTCGTAGTATAGTATATGTAAGTTAAAGTATGTAGAGTATCCGTCTTCTAAGTAATGGTTCAGTGGAGTTAGTCATATGTCCATGTTCTGTCATTCTGGAGTGGAGAAAACTGCTTCCGTCGACCGTCGGCTCAGCTGAGCCTCCACACACCTTTTGGATTGAACTAGCAATTCATATTAAAAATTCAATAAATCATTACAAAGTACATCGGTTCAATTTCATTTTTTTAATTCAAAGAAAAATTTAGTTAATAAACGATATATAATTCTGTAGGGAAACTTTCTCGCCAATTATTCACAAATAAATAGTCTTTTTTCACTGGTGCCATCTATGTGTGAAACTCAACGTTAACCTGCACTGTGCTGAACGCATCCGATGAATTCCACCAGAGACAGCTCCACAAAAAGGAAACCATTTTGGAAATTAGATTCCACCTCGGATTATAATCCCCAAAGTTTCCCCTGCCAAAACTACTTCCAGTATGGTCTGGTTTCCATGGCGTCATTGGATGCGAAATTGGATCCCAGGAGACAACTACTCGCTAGTTTGTGTTGAGTAGTGTTCACACCGATTACACCGGAGTAGTGATCACACTGAGTAACTTTACAGTGTGTAGTGTCAATCGCGTCATAACGCATATCAGAAATATAAAATTGACAGATAGCTGTCAGAAAACCTAATTATAGCAAATAGTCGAGGGCCGATTAATTACTTAAATTGTCAATCTGAATCCATGCTAAGTGTCAGGCAGTCATTTGGAATTTTATAATTGTATTTCTGACCTGCCCAGGAACATGACCTAAGTGACTAGACATTGTATGGCATAGACATCAACCATAAGACAACAACAAGTTAAACCTCTTCTGTGCTAGAACACATCATAAAAAGCTGAAAATCTGACACCTACCGTTTTGTCCAAAACTGTCATACGCTCTGTTCGAGAAATAAATTAATGACAGAAACTTACCAGGTGATACCAAAACAGGCATCATGTCTTAACCTTCGAAGTCCATGTCCTATAAGGTTTCCATTTATCTGAAAATATCTATTAACTTGAAAAAGAAATGAAATTTTTTTTTTCTAGAACTGTCAAGTATGCAATTTCGTAAAACTGACAAGAGTGACAGTTAATCAGCTACACTGTAGTGTTATCACAATTCAACAGTATGCCACCAGAATATTAGCCACCAGACAGAATTCCGATCGCCTAGTGCAATCGTAACCTTGAGTTATATCTTTGCATCCGAATACCTACCTTAACACATATTATATAATGTGGAGTTCATGTCAGGACAGAAGTAACGTAGTGTGAACCGAGCGTTAACATTCGTTACTTCGGTCCATCTAACTCGCAAGGTTAACTGGAACGGCATTCTGGAAAGTGAATATGACTGGAAGTACAGCGCTGTCTGATTGGTGCCGACTAGTGTGGAACCCAACTGAGTCTGCATTCTTCATTTTGAAGACAGACATTATCGAAAGAACATCTCCGCATCAGAACGTGTATTTTTTCACGCAGCTGAACCGCGCCCAGCTCTAATTTTTTGCTTAAGAATTACTTTAAATTGCTTGTACAATTGAGTATTTCTACATATAATGGATTTTTACCAATATTCTCCAGGTAAGCTTGAGTTATTCCAAGTAGATTGTCGGAGCAGAAGTTTTTTTTTTGTTTCGATGATCGAAATTCTTAATGGCGACTTAGAAACGCGTTATAACCACGTTCTTTTTTCTCGCGTGTAGGAATAATCTTATTGTAGGAGCATTCAGTATCCCCAATTGGATAGGACAGGCGAGGCTGCGCCCCATTTCAGTGGATTCTTCGCTATTTCCATCATCATTTATGGAATTCATCTCGGAAAGGATTTTTTTTTTCCTAACCATCCTTTTTTTTGTATGGAGATAATTACTCCTCGTGTAGTTCTGCTCACACGTGCAGACTCATATTACAATTGACCACATGTATATATATACCAAAAATATACTATCGAAGCTTCACTTTTGTGCATTTATTGGGAAGCGGTCACAACCAATTATACGACCCAAACGCATGTAAGCTATTGTTACGCACGTACTTGCGCAACGCTGAAAGTCTCGCCCGATCTTTAAGCGAGCTACCCACGTGCGTTCGTCTGACGGCGATCCGATCGCCAGCCCATCAGCGACCCCGCCCTTTTATCGGGAATACAAACCCTTTGAAATTTTTATCTTTCAACCATGTGCATTTTGACACGCGGACATCCTTTGGAGCATCTATGGCTTCTAGGCCCAACGTGAATTACAACACAAATGTCCTCACATCAATGGCTTCTAGGCCCAACGTGAATTACAACATATATGACATCATCACTGGCTGTTAAGCCCAACTCTAATTGATATACATCGGATGTTCGGCGCGTGCTAGTACACGGATGCCAGTCCCCATCAAATCACCATCTCCACAGTAGATTCTCTGTTGGAGCAACGTGGGAAGTAGCTGAAACACCATCTATACGCCAGCACCGGAGCAGCAGTTCCAGCCATAAATAAACTGTGTATTTTTTTTAAGTGAAGTTTATCTGAACCTAATAAGATCCAGGTAATCATATAGTATATATATTTGTTATTAATTGTGTCCTGAGTGAGAGCAAATAAGCTCACACCACTCCATTGGGTTATATTCGTCGGATCTGTATACTTGATCCAATCTACGGACGACGTAGCGGTTAACGCTGACGTCCAAAGTCAATCAACCACGGACGGGGGTTCATTTTCAGTTGATTTTGCATGCAACATATGAAAATCCTGTGCGAGGACCTAACGCCTCCTCCACACGAGCGCACGTACAATAGAAATGTATTTATGCTAGATGAATTATTAAGAATCATTGAATATTATCTCTTTTTATTAAAGTGCATTGGTATCAATAGTGCACATGGAGAGAGAGAGAGAGTGTGCGAACTTGTTGTGTTTTTGATCAGCTCCAAGTAAATCGAATTTGTTTTTTTTTGAAAATAGTGGTTAAACTTTGGAAATAATTCCTAAAAATAATTAAAAGTAATAAAATATTCACTAAATCACCCAAGGTGAGTCACAATACACTATATATTTTAACAAAATAAGACCAAAGCGCAAAATAGATAATGCAACGGTCTCCGAGAAAATCCACTTCAAACACAATCAACAGTACTGCTACCCCAAAAAAAAAAATATCTGCCACATTTCCAGTATTCCCACCCCAAAAAATGACATCAAAGGAGAACATCGCTGTTGGAAACATGTCGCTCAACGATCTTTCATCGCTTCTCGACGAAAAGCTTAAATATGTGGCCACAAAATCAGACCTAGACGGAATATGTGCCGAAATTCATGACTTGAAGCAAAACAACGCAGCTCTTCAAGACAAATTGAATCAGATGGAGTCTAAATGCTCTGACCTCGAACGACAGGTGAACTGGTTAGCGAAGAAAGCAATTGAAAAAAACATCATCTTGCACCTCCCGGTGGTAGCTGGCCAAGCTTCGTTAGAAAAAGCAAAAAGTATCTGCCTGGATTTGCTGAAGTCAAGTGATGCAACTGCAATAACAGAAATCCGCTCATTACGGTCAAATAACCCTAATGTAAATAACGTTATGGTGGAATTGAAAAGGAAAGAATACGTGGACAACATTGTCAGCTCATCTTATGCGACGTCAAAACTTCGCGACGAGTTCATCTCCTTGCATAGAGACTACCCAGCAGCGGAGCGCGAGAAAAGAAGACACTTAATTAACATCAGGAAAAAAGTTCTGGCAAAGGACAAAAAAATAAAAACACTTATTCGAGGAGACAAAATCACAATAAACAAGCATGTTTTTTATCTTGATCCCAAAAACAATCTCACATGCCAAGATGATGGGGGAATGACATTTCTTCAACATTTAATTGGTGACAGTTCAACTTTGACAGCAGACGCCAGAGGTTCTCAAACAGTGGACAGCGTTCAGGAACCCAGTTTTTAGCAATAAAGCCGTCAGCCTACCAAATAACATAAAAATAAACAAAAATATCAATTTAAACATTAATTTAAAACAAAATAAATGTAGTAACGGAAAAAATAATCTTAGTCAAAATATTTCCACTTTAAAAATTATATCGTATAATATTGCAGGTATACGTAGCAAAACAGAGTTTAGGGAATTCTTTGAGTTAATCAATAATCATGATATTTTCTTCTTGTACGAAACCTTCATTGAATCAAATGAAAATCTCTACGAACATTTCTTTGAGGATTACGAATTGTACTGGATTTTAGCATCAAGAGCAGCAACTCATGGCAGAGCTAGCGGAGGATGTCTTTACGGATTAAAAAAGAATATCAAAAACGAATTTCAATGCTGCTTCGTTCATGAATCAGACAGAACCTTTGTGAAAATCGTAAATCGTGGGCAAACGTTTTTCATCATCCCAGTTTACATCAACTGCAGCTTTTGGCAGCAAGATTTTGGTTCCCTTTATAACTTCCTCCTGGAATTAAATGAGCAAAATGTGATGGTAATTGGAGACTGCAACGCTAGGGTCGGTGACACCCAACTGTGGGAAATCCACCCAGATTTCGCTGGTGATACTAACTATACTCCCAGAAAGTCGAAGGACAAAACAATCGATAGCAATGGCAAAAAATTTATCGAAATGTGTGAGTCCATAAGCTTATCACTTCTGAATGGACGAACAAAAAGCGACGAAGATGGCTCCCTTACCTTTTTCAGAGGAAACGCCTCTTCAACGATAGATTACTGCCTGGCTAAAGAAGAATGGTTAAACTGCCGGCTTGATCTGGAGGTAGGCGAATTCCCTCTTGGTCACTACCAAACTCGCCGCTCATAATGTAAGTACTGAACCTGAAAGACAACTACTCCCCAAATTAATTTGGAATGATAAATACGTTCAACGATACCAGACAGAGCTAGACCGAGTATTGGACTCAATTGACTTCTCCGAACCACAAACCAACCATGGAATAGATGCTCTGACATCCTGTATAGGTATTGCGGCGAAACCCTTTCAAGCGGAAGGAAGGAGAAGATCAACAAAAAAACAGCCATGGTATGACGCATATTGCCTTAGTGCGCGAAACAAATCCTTTGCCTACTTACATCGGGCAAAAAAAGATCCAACCTCCGCTTCCAAGCTAGCTTACCAAAAAGCAAACAGCGAATATAAAAGTATGTGCAAAGAAAAACAAAGGCTGTATTGGCAAAACCTTACTCACGAATTAACCGAAGTTAGGGACGGTAGCGAATTTTGGAAACTAGTCAGAAGATTAAAAATAGAGAAGTTGGAAATCGCTCTCGAATACGATTAGAAGCAGAGGTTTTAGCAGAATATTTCGTCTAACAAACTGGATAACGTAAAATGAGCTACTTAGTGAATTCCGAGCAGGTTTTCGCAAGGAATACTCCACTGTAGATAATATTTTCACGTTAACAAGCATAGCTCAGACATACCTTGATAAGGGAAAGAAACTATATGCATTCTTCGTGGATTTTAAGGCTGCCTTCGATTCCATAGATAGGAATGCTCTTTTCCTTAAACTAAGCAATGTAGGCGTATCAACGAAGTTTCTTAAAGTACTACAAAGTATGTATGAGCAAAACAAAGCGGCAGTGTGGGATGGGAACCAATTGTCTCACTGGTTCGATACAAAAATGGGCGTCAAGCAAGGATGCTTACTGAGCCCGTTACTATTCTCAATATTCCTTGATGACATTACCGACTTTCTTCCCGGAGGAATTGTTTTCATTGGAATAAACATTAAATGCCTAATGTATGCTGACGACATCGTCTTACTGGCTGAGACTCCAAATATGATGCAACTCATGGCAAACAAACTACAACAATATTGCAGCAAATGGAATTTAAAAGTCAACACCAATAAATCGAAAATCATGGTCTTCAGAAATGGCTTCGGTAGATACTCTAGACATGAGAAATGGACATGGGAAGGCGATGAATTAGAAAAGGTCAAAGAGTACAAATACCTAGGAGTAATCCTGACCCCCAAACTTTCTCTTGAAAAGCACTTCAGATCAAAGCTACACGATGCTAAATTAGCCATCAACTGCAACTGGAAAGGTATCCTTGGCAAATATAAAGTCGCAACAAGTGTGAAGTACAAACTTTTCGAAGCGGTAGTAAGGACCATAATGTGCTATGCTGCTCAAGTCTGGGGACTTTACCAGTATGATGAAGTAGAAAAACTGTTGAGATACTTTGTAAAAAAAAATTTCCGTCTACCTGAAAACACTCCAACGTACATGCTGCATTTGGAGACTGGCCTTCCTCCTCTCTACTTGTATACCCTACAAATACACTTCAACTACATCAGAAAGATCATGAAATACCACTCTCAAAGACTTCCTAAAATAGTGGCATCCCATAACATACAACACAGATCCCAGTTCTTTGGTGAGTGGTCAAGATTGTGCTTGGAACATAACGTGCAACTAGATAGCAACAACCCTGAAACATGGGAAAAAACACTGGATAAACTACGGAATTCTATCAAGGAATCACAATTTGAACTTTTCCATCAACGAGCAAGGCAAAGTGGATCCAGAAGCCTATATCGAATACTGGACCACAACCTGACAAACAATTATTTTCACGATAACAACAGTATTGATACTATTTCCACAATATTTAAGGCGAGAGGTGAACTTCTGTACTTAAACTATATGCCACATCGAAGTGACCGAAACTCTGAATGTACACTTTGTAACCGGCATACGGCAGAGGACGTGATATATTTTATCGGAACTTGCCCTATTCTTAATGCCATTAGATGCGCCCACTGGGGCAAAATCAGTCTAAATTTGGATGAATTAAAAACTATTTTAAATGGCGACAGCTGGACAACTCTCGTAAGCTACGTTAAAATTGCCTGGAAATACCGTACCCAAATAATAACAGAAAGTTTCTGATTAACTCAACTATTAGATCATCTGCGAGATATTATGATATGACAGTATTATAACAACTATTTCTCTTTTGCCCAATATTTAATAAAATATTATATCTTTTTCTTTTTTTCGGCTGACGGCTAACGCCATGCCCTAATTGTGAACTACATAATATGTATAAATGAAATTTGAAATGAACATTGAATAAAGATCACATCTAACTAACTAACTAACTAACTAACTAGTGCACATGGAAAGTGAAACGTGTTCTTATCTATCTTTTTTGAATTGTTCCATGTCTTCAGAGAATCTGTGTTATCGTATTGATTTTACAAGGTGCAAGTGACGTGAGTTCGCGAATTTTTTTTTATCGATCCATATAATATTTTCGTCTGATCCGACCGTATAGGATTTTCTTCAATACGCGCGATCCGGATCGTTTCAATCTCCACTGTGACCAAGGGTCAGTATTGGACCATAGTGTTCAAGAACCTACGATTGACATTTGATTGTTTAACGCAATCAGCTATCACTATTATGTAACTCTTCGCTCGGTTTTCGAGTTAGTTTCTTTTTTTGGTGTCGGTAGCGACCAACCTATAACGCGATTTAACGCCGCGTCGGTATTCGAACATACTTTTGAGCCATTGGCTATAATTAGATACTCACTTCCACATACTCACTTATACTCACTTGTTTTCTTTTATTTTGTATTGATCCTGTTTATTTCGTGTAACTTTTCGTGCTTTTAAACCACATTCTTTAAACGCGGTAATCTCGGTACACTTTAATTTTCATGTCACCGATTGGATCCTTCATATTGTGAAGCGACCATTTATTAATACATAGGCACGCGTCTACCCAGTTAGATAACATCCATAACCAGTCAACATTCGCTCCGTAGCTCCAGTAGCTAAACGATTTGGGTGATCCTATGTTAATATAATACCGATAATAGCTTATCATAATATATATACTAATAATTTTTCACAGGAACTTTCAGAAGTGCACTTCGGGAACGACGCAAAGTGAATTATTGAGATTCAAACTACCCTATTGGTAGGAGTCTCATTTTGGTTGAAAACTATATTGAATTTTATATATATAATTACTTTTGATATAAACTATATTGACATAAATATTGCAATCGATTATATGTACGAAGCCGAATTGGGTTCATACATACATGGTACTTTTTATATTTGACATTGTTGATTTGAATAACGTTTGGGTGGGAAACCTTTATCTTTCCGCGATAATTCGTCCTGTTTTACTCTATGTTTAGGGTTAATTTGACCGCGCATAAGACTTTTCTTGTATTCTAAAATATTTCGCGATAGAAATTGAAGAATTTTATGAAAGTTTCGATTCATAACTTCCGGTAGAGAATTTATTTTTGCGAATTGAATTTGTCCCGATTATTACGCAATAAAGTTTTGCGAATATCCTACCGTAGCGATACTGAGAAATGCAAATTCAATATTGAATATATCAGGTTCAAGAGAGAAGCTTACAATCCGCGTATTGTGTGACTACAATTTTTCGACTTTTATTCCTGAATTCTCTTGAACTTAACAATAATATTTCACTTTTCATTATATTCAGGTTTCCCATTTAGTATATAAGAAAGAATTTAATAACTTTTGCTTAGTTTTAAGAGCGCATTATAATAAAGCGCAAATAATTAAACTTCTTTAAGTTTTGAGTCAAGACGGTTATGAAATAACCTCATATAAAAATAATAAAGATACTGTTAGACAATTAAGTAGAAATCATTGAAGATTTTTCGTTAAAACTATAGATAAGTATTATATAGGTATATAAGCTAGTGACTATAAGATCTTCCTTTGAATATTTTTAATAAATAAGATACATAATTGTAACGTTTTCTGAAACTTTTGCAGTTGATTTATTTCTGAAATTTTATTTGAAGACTTACAGGTTTTACAGAATGGCAGTTTAAGATAATCGTAGGGAGGGTGGTAACCCTCGCAAACCCTTCTGATGGAGTAAGTTGGTGTGTGTTTAGTTTTCTTTTGGAGGTTGTAATTTAGTACAGCTTTGTTATTTAGTTTTAGATGATAGAGATCATGTTATAGGTAGAATAGAGTTTTAGGCAAGCAGTTTTTATTTGCTTGCTTATTATGTCAGGGGCTGCCCACAATCTTTTTAGAGTCATGGGGGCTCGAGAGATCCAAGGATCAGCCATAGGATGAGAACAGAAGAGATGATTTCTGTGATCATTTTGTGTGGGTTGTGAGACTAGGAGGGTCTGTTTAACACCTTAGATCCTCCCTCCCCATATAGTTAGACACCTCTTCTGCTACCTTTTGCATATCATCGTGGTAGCAAAAGGGGCGGAAGTTAATAATATGCTACAGCAGTCACGAACTTCTATGACTTGCTTGCATTAGAATACTTACATGTTGCGTTTACTGGGTCAGTAAAATATTTCAACCTTGAAATCTTCGCTTTCGATTTAAGATTTCACTCTTTGCTAAGAAGAGGTGCGATCTTGAGTCAACTTTTACTTCTCAATCAATTCTGACATATCTTTGTTTCAACGGTTATGAGGGCCAATAAGCATAATAACATTCATTATTCGAACTTACGCATCTTAAGTTCAACGGTCGGCAGTGAAAATAAGAGGTAACACCGGTCAGATAGATCCCGAAGCAAGTGCCTACGGCCTGGCTGAGCTAGCTATGGCTATGGTACTGCCGGCCACCGCGACGGTCGATCTCGGCCTCGACCCTACGTTGTCGCATGCCATTCCCATTGACTATTCTTCTCGGGTAGCCGGTGAGAAAGGGGCGTTGCCGGCGAGGGGTTGCTTCCATCCCATTCACGCGAATACAGATGACGTCAACTAAACCCAAGCATGCATACTGGAGTAGAGCCTCCGGAAAAATCTAGGCAATGGTATTGAATTCGCATCGCAAGTTTAGGTACGTCTGTGGGGATATAAGTAGGGTCCTTGGTTTATAGGTGTAGGCTACTGTGTGAATCAGTTCGAGTGAAGGAGTTCGGTGTCTGTTGGCCATCATAAATTTTAAATTAGATCTTTTAAAAATTTCATTCACTAAAATTTTTACGTTACAGATGGCGCCCAACGTGGGGCTAAGTTTTTAAGTCTCACGGGCCCCGTTTTGTGCGCTGAGTAATAGGTAGAAACCATTCTTTTAAATTTTATTAATTATTTTTACGTTACAATTCATTACAAATATTAAGAAAATAAAAAAAGTTAAGAAAAAGAATAGATAAAAATTTGAAGAAAGTTAAAAAAAGGTAGATATCAAAGAATCCTTTCGATTCTCATACAATTCAATTCACAATCTTTCTTCTTTTGTTGAAAGCGATTTTGGTAAGGAAAAATGAATAAAAAAAATTATAAATTTAAGTATCACTAAACTCGTGATCTAGGATGTAGTTCCTTCTTCGTGTGGAAGGAACCCGATAAGAAAATAAGTCACTACTGCTAACTCAAGTGATACTAATCTTGAGATCCGGAGTGTGTGCTTCGTTTTTATATACACACAAACATACATACATATACAATAAAATCGTAAAAAAAAATTATTTTTGCATATAATTTTTAAACATTCAACTGACTACTTTTTTTCAAAACCTCGATGGGGTTTTCCTCTAAATATTGCTGGCAGTACTCGGGATATTTAGTTGATGTTTTTATTTTTCTTGTAATTTTTTTTTGTAAATCACACAAAATTATTGTAAAAATGAATATGTATGTCCATAAAAGAAACTCAAAGGTATACACCACACTTTTCTTCCTTATTTTCTTTTCTGATTTTACTTTTCTTATTTCACTCTATTTCTTATTTATTTTCCTTTATTTTTCTCTTATTTAACTATGAATTTTCCTTTTTTTTCCTCTTCTTCACTTTTCTCACTTATTTATCTTTTCTTTCCTTTAACAAATTAAAAAATTAATCTTTACGTTTAAGTTTAAAACGAAATCAAATCGGGAAATCATCTGCACAAAATTACAAAAAAAAACTGAATGACTAAACTGCCCGGATTAGAACACCACTTTTCAAAAGCAAAAAAAAAAACAAAAAGAGATGATCATTATGTATGGGTTCGCTGATTTATGGCCTTGATCGAGCACCCTGCTGCAGCAACTACCAAAGACCTTCAAGTGGTTTAAGGTCACGTTTAAAAAGACTGCAGAGGCCCTAGTTAGATACCTCGTTCCTTGTTTGGTGTTAAGGCACTCTTAGGTTAAATTCTACCTTCTCGGAACCTCTGCTTACGAATCAACGGAATCTCAATTTCTTCCCTGGGTTTGCGAACTAAGCCAGCGAATATGTACAATATATCTTTCTTTCGATACTTTTTAGCTTTTTATTAAATTTTTTTTTTATTTTCAAAAAAAATCCTTGGGATTGAAAACTTAAATTTTCCACAATGTCTTCTGTCGAAACGAAATTGTTTCACAATCAGAAAATCACGAGCACAGTGTGAAGGAAAGTTTAACTTTCTGTCGAAAAATAGCCTACATACCTTATTGCAAATGATAAAGCTTTTCTTGCTTGATCATCTGTGTATTCTAATACATAATAGGAGGTCGATGCCCTCTGGCCTATATTTTTCAATTTTTCCTTAACCTCTTTGCAGATTCCACATAAAAAGAGCTTTCTTTCCCCATCTTCCAGCATATTTGGCTTATTAATATACATGGTACTTTTTATATTTGACATTGTTGATTTGAATAACGTTTGGGTGGGAAACCTTTATCTTTCCGCGATAATTCGTCCTGTTTTACTCTATGTTTAGGGTTAATTTGACCGCGCATAAGACTTTTCTTGTATTCTAAAATATTTCGCGATAGAAATTGAAGAATTTTATGAAAGTATCGATTCATAACTTCCGGTAGAGAATTTATTTTTGCGAATTGAATTTGTCCCGATTATTACGCAATAAAGTTTTGCGAATATCCTACCGTAGCGATACTGAGAAATGCAAATTCAATATTGAATATATCAGGTTCAAGATAGAAGCTTACAATCCGCGTATTGTGTGACTACAATTTTTCGACTTTTATTCCTGAATTCTCTTGAACTTAACAATAATATTTCACTTTTCATTATATTCAGGTTTCCCATTTAGTATATAAGAAAGAATTTAATAACTTTTGCTTAGTTTTAAGAGCGCATTATAATAAAGCGCAAATAATTAAACTTCTTTAAGTTTTGAGTCAAGACGGTTATGAAATAACCTCATATAAAAATAATAAAGATACTGTTAGACAATTAAGTAGAAATCATTGAAGATTTTTCGTTAAAACTATAGATAAGTATTATATAGGTATATAAGCTAGTGACTATAAGATCTTCCTTTGAATATTTTTAATAAATAAGATACATAATTGTAACGTTTTCTGAAACTTTTGCAGTTGATTTATTTCTGAAATTTTATTTGAAGACTTACAGGTTTTACAGAATGGCAGTTTAAGATAATCGTAGGGAGGGTGGTAACCCTCGCAAACCCTTCTGATGGAGTAAGTTGGTGTGTGTTTAGTTTTCTTTTGGAGGTTGTAATTTAGTACAGCTTTGTTATTTAGTTTTAGATGATAGAGATCATGTTATAGGTAGAATAGAGTTTTAGGCAAGCAGTTTTTATTTGCTTGCTTATTATGTCAGGGGCTGCCCACAATCTTTTTAGAGTCATGGGGGCTCGAGAGGTCCAAGGATCAGCCATAGGATGAGAACAGAAGAGATGATTTCTGTGATCATTTTGTGTGGGTTGTGAGACTAGGAGGGTCTGTTTAACACCTTAGATCCTCCCTCCCCATATAGTTAGACACCTCTTCTGCTACCTTTTGCATATCATCGTGGTAGCAAAAGGGGCGGAAGTTAATAATATGCTACAGCAGTCACGAACTTCTATGACTTGCTTGCATTAGAATACTTACATGTTGCGTTTACTGGGTCAGTAAAATATTTCAACCTTGAAATCTTCGCTTTCGATTTAAGATTTCACTCTTTGCTAAGAAGAGGTGCGATCTTGAGTCAACTTTTACTTCTCAATCAATTCTGACATATCTTTGTTTCAACGGTTATGAGGGCCAATAAGCATAATAACATTCATTATTCGAACTTACGCATCTTAAGTTCAACGGTCGGCAGTGAAAATAAGAGGTAACACCGGTCAGATAGATCCCGAAGCAAGTGCCTACGGCCTGGCTGAGCTAGCTATGGCTATGGTACTGCCGGCCACCGCGACGGTCGATCTCGGCCTCGACCCTACGTTGTCGCATGCCATTCCCATTGACTATTCTTCTCGGGTAGCCGGTGAGAAAGGGGCGTTGCCGGCGAGGGGTTGCTTCCATCCCATTCACGCGAATACAGATGACGTCAACTAAACCCAAGCATGCATACTGGAGTAGAGCCTCCGGAAAAATCTAGGCAATGGTATTGAATTCGCATCGCAAGTTTAGGTACGTCTGTGGGGATATAAGTAGGGTCCTTGGTTTATAGGTGTAGGCTACTGTGTGAATCAGTTCGAGTGAAGGAGTTCGGTGTCTGTTGGCCATCATAAATTTTAAATTAGATCTTTTAAAAATTTCATTCACTAAAATTTTTACGTTACAGATGGCGCCCAACGTGGGGCTAAGTTTTTAAGTCTCACGGGCCCCGTTTTGTGCGCTGAGTAATAGGTAGAAACCATTCTTTTAAATTTTATTAATTATTTTTACGTTACAATTCATTACAAATATTAAGAAAATAAAAAAAGTTAAGAAAAAGAATAGATAAAAATTTGAAGAAAGTTAAAAAAAGGTAGATATCAAAGAATCCTTTCGATTCTCATACAATTCAATTCACAATCTTTCTTCTTTTGTTGAAAGCGATTTTGGTAAGGAAAAATGAATAAAAAAAATTATAAATTTAAGTATCACTAAACTCGTGATCTAGGATGTAGTTCCTTCTTCGTGTGGAAGGAACCCGATAAGAAAATAAGTCACTACTGCTAACTCAAGTGATACTAATCTTGAGATCCGGAGTGTGTGCTTCGTTTTTATATACACACAAACATACATACATATACAATAAAATCGTAAAAAAAATGATTTTTGCATATAATTTTTAAACATTCAACTGACTACTTTTTTTCAAAACCTCGATGGGGTTTTCCTCTAAATATTGCTGGCAGTACTCGGGATATTTAGTTGATGTTTTTATTTTTCTTGTAATTTTTTTTTGTAAATCACACAAAATTATTGTAAAAATGAATATGTATGTCCATAAAAGAAACTCAAAGGTATACACCACACTTTTCTTCCTTATTTTCTTTTCTGATTTTACTTTTCTTATTTCACTCTATTTCTTATTTATTTTCCTTTATTTTTCTCTTATTTAACTATGAATTTTCCTTTTTTTTTCCTCTTCTTCACTTTTCTCACTTATTTATCTTTTCTTTCCTTTAACAAATTAAAAAATTAATCTTTACGTTTAAGTTTAAAACGAAATCAAATCGGGAAATCATCTGCACAAAATTACAAAAAAAAACTGAATGACTAAACTGCCCGGATTAGAACACCACTTTTCAAAAGCAAAAAAAAAAACAAAAAGAGATGATCATTATGTATGGGTTCGCTGATTTATGGCCTTGATCGAGCACCCTGCTGCAGCAACTACCAAAGACCTTCAAGTGGTTTAAGGTCACGTTTAAAAAGACTGCAGAGGCCCTAGTTAGATACCTCGTTCCTTGTTTGGTGTTAAGGCACTCTTAGGTTAAATTCTACCTTCTCGGAACCTCTGCTTACGAATCAACGGAATCTCAATTTCTTCCCTGGGTTTGCGAACTAAGCCAGCGAATATGTACAATATATCTTTCTTTCGATACTTTTTAGCTTTTTATTAAATTTTTTTTTTATTTTCAAAAAAAATCCTTGGGATTGAAAACTTAAATTTTCCACAATGTCTTCTGTCGAAACGAAATTGTTTCACAATCAGAAAATCACGAGCACAGTGTGAAGGAAAGTTTAACTTTCTGTCGAAAAATAGCCTACATACCTTATTGCAAATGATAAAGCTTTTCTTGCTTGATCATCTGTGTATTCTAATACATAATAGGAGGTCGATGCCCTCTGGCCTATATTTTTCAATTTTTCCTTAACCTCTTTGCAGATTCCACATAAAAAGAGCTTTCTTTCCCCATCTTCCAGCATATTTGGCTTATTAATACTAACTTGTAACCATGTCTTGTCCTTATACGTACACATTTGTATTTTTCTATTGTTTATTTCCATGTATATGTGTCCTCTCAAAAGCTCATCTCATCAGTTCAACAAACGAAACAACAACAACAAAACAACGAAAAAAATAAATAAATAAACCCAACCATAATGGCATATAACCAAAACTAACTCATACCTATTACATTACTAAATACTTATTTCCTAATATTATTGCACCTCCCATCCCTATTGCACTTTAATCAGTTTTTTTTTTCTTTTTTTTTTTAATAAATCTTTATCGTAACTTTAAATGCATTCAAAGTTCAACGATATCAACACAACCTGAACGAGCATTATCTGAGCGAATAGAATTCGCCCGATAATGGTGGACTTACATTATTCTGCGACATCTTCATCTTCAAATTTCAAGAAAAGTAAAGCTTGGGAGATATACGTGATTATACACAAGAGTGAAAGAATACACATTTTACGTACTCGTTTTTCCTTGCAATAATGTTTTATAGCTCTTTGACGGAAGTCAAAGTCATTTAATTTTGCTGTCAAGAAATATTACAGATTTCAATTGAAAAGACAGAATTAAATATTAATAAGATGTGAGATAATTAAAACAACTGCTTCTGATTTTTGTGTCTAAAATGTGTGTACGAAAAATGTTTTGTTGAATAGGAAAAAATAGTTTTGTGTACTTATCCTAGTAAATTGCGTTCGCAGTAAATGTGCGTCAACAATTTTCTTAAGAAAATCTTAACAAGAAGTCTTCTCTCAGCTCAAATCTATCAATTATACCTCAAATCAAATAAATCTATCCAGAATTAAATGAAAAATTCGATAAAGACGAATTAAAACATCGACATCATCCCGGTATAATTAAGAAAGGAAACCTCAATATCAACATACCAAAATACATAGTTGAAGCACTCAATAGAGCTATTAAAGACTTCCCAATCAAAACTTTTGTAATAGATGGTAAAGTTCTTAATAAGTACATAAATTCCCGGCATCCACCGCCCGAAACAAAAGGTCTTCAAAAGAAAATGCAAGACATCGATGGAACTAGATAAAAAAAACCAAGTGCCCGTGCCGTCGTGGTTGTTGTCGTCGTCGATTACGTCCAATGGTAGGGATAAAGATTAGCACACAAGAACCGTGGACGCGTTTTTCAGTTAGTTTTTGTTCAACAGAATGTTCACATAACATAAATAAGCATTGAATCTTATCTTCTTCCAGCACCATCAGCGGCACCGACACCAGAACAAGCGTTGGTAGAACCTACGGATTCAATGATGCCCTTGTATTTTAAGTTTCCAACTTATGAAGATCCTAACTATGAAGCCAAAGAGTGCAAACAAATCAAATCAAAAAGTAAACAAAAAATATTTATTATTTTAATACGAAAATAATGAAACCACCCACTTTCAGGTAACTTCATCATCAACGCACAACATTTCCGGCACACCGAAGGCCTGTACCCAAACAAACGCAATTTTGCTGCTGGGCAGTGCACAGACAAGTAAAAATGGACCAACTTCACAACAGAACTACAACATAACAAAAAATCAAATCGAAAGATTATTTAACAATTTTTTTTAGTTATATTAACTACCATAGTTTATATTAAACTGACTCCTTGTCCTATATTTTAGTTAATTTTGGTTTTAATTGGTTGCTTCATCTTCCTCTTCGTCTTCGTTCGACTTCTTGGGTTTTGTTTTTGGAGTTGCTGGCACTTCTCTCTGCTGGCACATAGTAGAGATATATTTTTAACCACTCGTAGGACTTTTTAGAGGAACTCGTATGTATTATGCATTTCGCTTCGCACTTAGAACGTGCCGAATGGACGTGTCTGTCAACACTGATGTAAGGTTCCCTCCAGATGTTTGGAATCAATGTCCATCTGCCAAAAATATGTTTTAAATTGGGTCACAAAAATATAGTAATAACGTAATAGATACCATTTAAATACATGTCTTGTTAGAGAACTTAATCATTTTCGGGAAATTTGTTCCTTTTTTCACTTCGTGGATTGGGCAACCTTCTCTTCAGCTAACTCGGAACTTTAAAAACTAATGGACCATGGCTTTTTCGACAACATTGGATAGCTTCAGCGGCAATGTATTCTGCCCAGCGATAGTATCTACAAAATAGAAGTTGTCTTTGGGAATAGCCGTCCAGGAGTCGTCAGTCGTCGATGTGCTTGTTGACTTTGCTCAAATTAAGTCTGAAAATAATACACTATGAAACATGCTGCACAATAAGAAAAACAAACCATCATCTTCGTTGGGGTTCTTCCAAAAGTTATCCTGGTAGGAACGTTTATCTTCTGAAAAAAAAGTTTATGAATAATAGTTAATAATAAATTATTATTACTTACTTTTTAACCTTTAAGCCGCTATTTTATTGTTGTTTGAAAAATGACAATCAATGAAAAAAAATTTTGACAGTTGTAGTGACATAACTTTGTTGCGTTCAGGTTATTAGGATTCAATAGCGAAAATTTAATTTTTGAACATGCAAATTCGAAAATTGGTGTCAAAACGAGAAAAACTGTTGGCCTGAACTATAGTAATTATAGGAACCTCGAAATGCAGAAGAACATGCTATAATGAAGATGAACATGTCTGTCTTCACCATAATCTTCATCTTCATTTCTCCTATTTCCTATAATCTTGATTTATGAAGATGTTCTTCATTTTTATCGCCCCTCTCTATCGAACGTGTATGACTTTTATATGTTGTATCCTTCTTTTTTGAAGAAGTAAGGATGCAGATTAATGTAAATCCACCATAAAGCTTTCATACTCTGAAGTGTCATCGTTGACAAACGTCATTTTATTGTCATTTTGTAAACGTTTACTATTGTTTTGATCGTCGGTCGTGATTAATATATTTGTTTTGAGTATTTAAAGAATAAAATGTTCAACAGTGATTGATATAATTAACTAAACTAAACTTAAATAGATAACATAAACTGGAAACTGTTTTGTACCTACAAAAAAAACTACTGCAGACATATACCAATGATAAAAGAAAACGTATGTAAGTACACACATAATTTCATTCATTTCTAGTTTATTATTTGTTAATAATTTTTTTTTCTTTTCAGGTACATCGTGGTTCGTGGTTTGAATTCACATCACAGTGAAGTGAAGTGTTATTTAGTTTAGTTTATTTTATTTTTATTGAATACAGAAGATGTGTATTTTTGTTAGCGACAGTAAAATATCGAACACCCGGGGTACTCTGATTGGGTACATTTGTATTTTTTTTTCTTTTAGTTTATATCTAAATAATTTTTTTTCTTTTTTTTTCTCAGGTGATTTGAACGAGCGCTGTCGTAACATTAAGCATGGAGAATTGGGATCCTCGTGTAAACCTTCACAATCACGAAATTTCAACATATACTGATATTGGCGTGCGGTCTATTCATAAATGTAAAAGCCCGCCATTATTGAATTTCGAGAATAAAAGTTTATATTCTAACCAATTTTAAAAATTAATTATTAATTTTGAAACAGATGAGCTTTGAAATAGCAATCTAAAGAATAAACATCGATCAATTTTCCATTGAGATTAATCGCCCCCTAGTGCAGCCCCTCCTTAAAAATGTAAAGTGTGTCTTCTCCATTAAGAAGCCTCTTCGAACACGATTTCTGAATTTTTATTTTTGTTTCCCCTTCATTTTCAGAAGATGTAGATGGAGAAATCTGGCTCGGAACCAGTCGAAGAAGAAGATGAATTACAATGAATACAATACAAAAGCGACCACGAAAATTGAGGCTAGTTGAGGATGGAACGTAGGAATGATTGGACTCTTAATATATATCATCTTTGGCTGGAGCTGTCATCGGTGACTTTTTGTTAAACATGGTTGCATAAGAAACGCACACATATACAAATACGATTCACATTTCCTACTACACCAATTTCCCCGCCAAGATTGTACACACTGGAATTATTAAGTTGAGATAACACTTCGAAGTATTAACAAGAGAAATCAAAAAATAGTTTTTGAAACTACTAAAAAATTTATCAGAAAATCCTTACAAGGGACTATAGACCAACAAAAATATGACTGTGAGAAATAAAAGAGGTTATGTTATTTAAAACTTCAATCAATTTATTATTTATTTATCATAAAACTTATATCACAATTTATATTGTATTTTACGTACTACGCGTTTCGGAAAATAAATTTCCATCTTCTGTCACTAATTAACTAAAATACAGTCATCGACTAACTCTCGAACCGATAACATCGCTCTTTAAAGTTATTGTGTGACACTTTTTTTTGCCGCCAAGTGCATAAAACCGGTTTCCCCCTTTAAATCGTTTACTCTCTCTTTTTTTTCTTTCTCAATGTTCAAATCGGGTGTGTATATTGAATTATTAATTTAATTTTATAAAGATGGCCATACGGCCAAATAATATAGGCGGTCGATTCGGGATACTTGATCCTGATCCACCCGATCTTCCTGACCGTCAGCCAAAAAAAACCAAAACATAATACTCTACCTCTAAACGGATTCCCAGACCTCCCATCTCTACACAGTGCAAGAAACAATGCTCGCTTCATTGTTGTGTCCCCAAAAACGAATGAAAAACTAATTACTTCCTTGAGCCCTTTTCTTCTTAAAAAATTGATTCATGCAATTAGCAAAGACTACGAAAATATAATTCAACTTCGCGACGGTAGCTTGTTGATATTTGTGAAATCACATAAAACCGCAGACTTTTTCCTCCGAGTCAAAGATCTTTTGGCCTAATGCTCTTCACATTCGATCTCTACCATATTCCCAAGTCCGTTGATATCGGATTTTATAAAGCCAAAATAACAGAATATATCCCCAACCCTATGCGATGCCGCAATTGCCAATTACTGAGACATACGACAAAACGTTGTAACGGCAGTACAATATGCGAAACATGTAGCCTTCCCCCTCATAACCCAGATCCATGCACCCACACCATGTGTGCTAACTGCTCCCTTGTCCACTCCTCATCATCCAAATTGTGCCCTACATACAAACAAGCAAAAGAAATCCTAACAATAAAAACAATTCAAAAATGCACTATGGCAGAAGCCAAGCGGACATACAGTCAACAAAATATAGCACAAATCACACCTCAAGTTGAAACGTTCGCTGAAACCATTACAAAAAAACACCAAATCTAAGCAACAAAACAAATAATCCCACACCACCCTTCAAAGTTCATCACACACACTCCCTCCACAAAACTCTCTAAAAACAATTACAAACATAAATACTGATAAAGTAAGCACAAACTTATTACCCAAACCACAAACCATGAAAAACACATCACCTCCTCCAACAATTACAACCGAAAACCCCAACATAATACATATAACCAATCCAACTCCTACCACTGCATCAACAAACTCAAACACTTCTCTCTCTAAATCCACTCATTCGATCTCAAACAACTCACAACTACAGCAATCTTGAGACACAATTACCAATACAAATAGCCCATCTTCTTCCTTTACCTCTAATCACTATAAACCTCCCTCTGAACTCCCGCAATCCTCCATATCAGCTGTCACCCAAAAACTTTGGGTAAAAACGATTACTACATAAATAACGATGATGTCCAAATGTCATAATGATACTTTCATCCAAATAGCTGACTCTCCAGCTCGGGGATTAAGTCAGTCAGACTCTGAGAACAGCATGAATGATTCAACTCCCGGGTTGCAGAGTCAAAGCCCTGAATAACATAATCATACCAACCATAACAAAAATCAAAAACTAAACAATGCCCCCTTTACATACCCTTCTCTTGCCTATGGTAAAACAAGTGCGTGGAGCTCATATAACATCAAGAAAGCTCTCAATATTCTCCAGTGGAATATGAACGGTTTTCTAAATAATTAAGATGAGCTTAAGATCTTAATAAAACAACATAACCGCTCTATTGTTTCTCTTCAAGAAACACATTGTCGCTTCGATTTCACATAATTCATTCCCAATAATTATTGCGGCTACTTTCTCAACCTTCCAAGCAATAATACTTCCAAACAAGGCATTGCGATCCTAATAAAAAAGAACATACCTCACAAAAAACTCAACATAAACTCAAACCTACAAATACTAGCAATAGATGTTCAAACCAAAATTAAATTTAATTTCATATGCATATATCTCTCCCCTCCCTACCACTAAATAAAACTTAGTTAAATAGTATTTTTGCCAAATAAAGTCACATGTAATACTAGGTGGCGATGTTAATGCATATAGCACCCTTTGGGGTTCTCCGTACACGAACAAGAAAGGTGCTTTACTGGAAAAAAATGTCTCCGATTCAAGTCGAATTATTCTTAAAGATGGTTCTCCCACACAATTTTCTACCCACGGCACCCTGACTCATGTCAACGTAACATGCTGTTCTGCAGAATTGCAAAGTAAAGTTTCTTGGCTAGCTCTTGATGATCTCCATAATAGTGATCACTTCCTATTACTGTTGGCTTATGTGTTGCAAAAACCTCGCAGTGAACCTAAAATTCAAAACTGATTTGGCTGACTGGGTAAACTACAACCCTCTAAGAGAACTGTCGTCTGGTGGACTGACTCTGGTGAACTGAACTACGCTATGATAAACTAAAAGCCTAGAGGATCTTTAAATGATACCCAAATCATACTAACCTAATACTCTTCAAGAAAAAAATGCTGAATTTCGTAGAGAAATCAAAACAGCGAAATCTAACGGCCTGCAAAAAATGACCTCGACAATATGCCCTAACTCCTCCACAACTAAAATATGGCATAACATCCGTTGTTTAACTGGCGAATACGCACAGCAAACAATAAAACTGGTTATAACCCCTACTGATACTATTTCAAACCCGTCTGATATTAGTAACTATTTTGCGAGTACCTGGTCCAACAGCTCAAAAGACGAATATTTTCACCCAAACTTGTTGCCCAAAAACAAATTTCGCTCACTTCTACCGTAGACATCACCTCCATCTCTGCTAAACTTGTTGACGAAAACATCTCCGTCCTAGAATTTGAAAGTTGTCTTTGCAAACTAAGAAACAGGGGTTATCCCACAATATTGGAAACAGGCAACTCTATTGCCTTTACCTAAACCAATGAAAAATATTAACGATATGTAAGCGGTTACAGACCAATATCGCTCATACCCTGCATCTCTAAAGTCCTTGAAAAATAGTAGCAAAAAGATTGCTTCGGCTAATCGAAACTCGGAAACTAATAAAACCTTCAACCAAAAAAAGGGTGCTTCTTCATCTTGATTTTTACATAACTAATGCATTATCTGCACGTAACTATGTCACTGCTTTGTCACTAGATTTTGAAAAAGCATTTCACAGGGTTAGGGTGCATGTCATCCTAACGAAGCTCAAAATTTGGGGTAAAGGTCCAAAATTATTTAACTACGTTAAATCTTTTCTTACCAACAGAAAAATCTGTGTAAGAACAAACAATTCTTATTCATCTTTTTATCCCTTATTTAATGGTATCCCGCAAGGATTCCCATTATCTGTGGTTTTGTTTATCATAGCGTTTGATGAGTTGAGCTCACTTACATATTACCAACCATAAACAGCTTGACCATACTTGCTACGCGGATGATTTTTATATTCTTTGCAAACACAAAGACCTAACAGCAACTAACGTACTTTTTAACAATGTTCTTGATGACATACAAACTTGGTCTTCTTTTTCTGGGGCCAAACTATCTTTAGATAAATGTAAAACTTTACATATTTGTCGGAAGACTTCATGTAATAGAAGTCCTCTCTATTTAAATAATATTATAGAAAATGTTGACACTATGAGTATTTAAGGCCTAACTTTCAATAACAAATATAATTGGAAAAATCATTGTTTAAAACTGAAAAATAGCTTAATCAAAAGAACAAACATTATTAGTTTTTTAGCCAGTAAAAATGCAACACTCATGTAAATACATTATGTAATATAACCAAATCACTTACTTTAAGTAAAATTGACTACGGGCTCTTTTTATATGGTAATTCACCGAAATCAACGCTTAATATTATCAAAGCACCTTACCATCAAAGTGCAAGGAGGAGTCTCAACGCATTTCCAACTACCACCATCAAAAACTTGCTTGTTGAAGCTGGTCTACTATCCCTAGAATAAAGAATCGCATATACAAGGACCAAACTATAAATAAAGCTTTCGTTCACAAACGGGTCAATTATTGATAAAGACGTGGCAACTATCCTTAAAAGCAAAATTTCAAAATGAATTCCGTCAGCAATCTACACTTCAATAACGGCTGCAAGAGAATTGGAAATTCCTACCACAAAAGTTGCAAAATACACCCAGTTATTCCTACCATGGTCAATACAACCAAATTCTTTCATAATGGATTTGTCGAGCTTAAATAAAATTTCCCAAAATACATCTTTCGCATCTGTTTTCGAGAACGGTTCCATAATGTGTATGGGACTACTAAATAACATAGCATCAATTTTTACTGCGGAGGCCCTAGCTACTTTTAAGACCATTTACTTTTGCACAGCCAACGCTGGCAAATTTGTTATAGTCTCAGATAGTCTTTTAGTGATCCGGGCGGTAAAAATCCAAATCACAATACAATAACTGTCTCAAAAATCCGTGATCTTCTTATAAAATACCAACAAAATGTTAAAATTATGTGGGTACCTAGCCACAAGGGTATTAAAGGTAAATGAGCTTGCTGACTTAGCTGCAACCCAGGCACACCAAACGCCAATTTTCAACTTTGATGCGATCACTCTACTTGACCTTCTCCGCGATATCAACCAGAAACTAAAACGCAAATCCCTACTGGAATGGAATAGCTACTCTCATCACTACTCTCACATCAACTAGGATAGATCACAACCAATTTTTCCAACAACAACCACTAAAACAATGCATACATATTTCATAAGAATGCGCCTTGGACATACTGCTAGCACACATCAACACCTTCTCCGTAAAGAAAAACCCACCCACATGCGTAAATTGCGACGCCCAATTGGACTTGGAGCATATCTTTAAAATGCAAAACTGTGCAGGACTAACTTCTCATCAACAACAACCTTCATCGATCCTTGAAGCCTTAAAAATCCCTAGTCATGCAAACATAATTTATATTAATTCTTTTGTAAATAGATATAAACTTGATATTTAATTTTCTAAAAATTGTAATAATTCTTAACACTAATTACACATAAACGAACTCATTGTCATCTCAGAGCCGAAAGCCATAGCAGCTAGTGCTCGCTCTTCTTTATATTAGCTTAATAATTTTAATTTTAACTTAATAAATAATAATAATGTAACGAGTGGTACGAAGATTCGGAATAGAAAATAAATAAAAAAACAACTTTTTTTCTAAAAAAAGGTTCCCGAGAGGGTATACTATTTCTTTATTTTTTCTTTGTTCAAAAAGTCTTTTTTTAAGTTTTAGTTCCTATTCGTTGCTTTTGCGTAACTCCCCAAAAACATCTTTTTCGGCTCCTTTTATAATCATCTCTATTTTCCAATAAACTTCCACTCGCCGCTTTTGACAGCTTTCAAGTGTCTGTCAACTTTTTCGAATTTTTGCTGTCAATAAATTACCGCGTGTTAAGTTTTTTTTATTTAATCCCTTGTCAAAATTGGCTGATGTCCCTGGGAGCCCCGGTGGTCCTGGGTAAAGGTAGAGGCATTGTGGGCAACGTCCAGTGATGCAAATTATTATTGAAATGGTGTTGGTGGTGTGCGCCTGTCAAGTGGCACCTTGCATTTATTTAGCTTCGTAACACAACTCCCCCCTTAAGAACTCAAGGTTCCATTCGAGTTATCTTGACGAGCTGCATATGGAGATATCCGGTTGATGTGAACAACTTTGGTGGCCTTTTTTCCTGACATCTGTATTTTGACGAGAAGATCCGATATTTTGTGAATGATTTTATATGGGCCTTCCCATTCGCTTTGAAGCTTTGGACTTATACGCTTACGACGTTTGGGATTATGCAGCCACACGTCTTCTCCTACCTGAAAAGAAGGAAGATTACTTCTAAGGTCATACCTGGACTTCATTTTTTCCGAGGTTCGTTTAAGGTTATATCGCACAGTTTCGCACACGTTTTCCATTTTCTCCAACAGGCCTTGCAAATATTCTGGGGGAGATTTTGATAAGTCACTTGGGACGCCAAACTCAAAGTCCGCTGGCAAACGAAGCTCTCCACCAAGAAAAATGTGTGCAGGAGAAAATCCAGTAGATTCGTGAATAGACGTACGATAAGCGAGGAGAGCAAGAGGCAGATATTCGTCCCAATTAAGCTGATTTTTATCGACAAATTTTGCCAGATAGTCCAGTAAAGTCCGGTTAAACCGCTCCACCATGCCATCTGATTGCGGGTGCAATGGAGTTGTCCTAGTCTTTTGTACTCCCATTCTATCCAAAGTCTTTCGGAATACTTCGGCTTCGAAATTTCGCCCTTGGTCGGAATGGATTATATGTGGAACTCCGAATCTGCAAAAGACAGAGTTAATCAACTTATCAACAATTGTTATGCTTGTTTGGTCTGGAAGGGCAAAACATTCGGGCCATTTCGAGAAATAATCCATCACGACAACGATATATCGATTTCCTCTTGATGAACGTGGCAGAGGACCTAAAACATCTATAGCCACTCTTTCAAATGGTGCTCCCATGACTGACGGTTGTAATGGCCCACACACTCTTCGTTGTGGTCCTCTTCTTGATCCGCACTCCTTGCAAGTGGAACACCATAGTTGGACATCAGTACTCCTACCAATCCAATAAAATCTTGAATCTACTTTCTTCAGAGTTTTCTTTCTTCCTAGATGACCACCGGTTGGTGAATTATGGAGTGAAGCTAGTACGTCTGGTATCATGGAACGAGGAATGATAGGGAGGAAAACGGTGGACCCATCATTTTTATGCCATATTCGCATAAGTATCCCCTTTTTCAGGCACAAAGATTCAAACTGCGTCCAGTACGTTTTGACAGCTGGGTTTTCCTGTAAAATTAAATCTTTGGATGGTCGGCAGCCTTCGTTTAACCACCGACGTATCAAAGCCAAATCGGTATCAGCCTCTTGTTTTTCTTGCAGATTGATTGGAATTGTTTGCGTTACCAAAACCTTTTCTTGGCCATCTATAGTTTCCTTATTCTCGCAGTGCTTGCATTTTCCACACAGCCTCCTTGAGAGCGCGTTGGCATTTCCGTGTCTTGGTCCTGGTCGGTGTTGAATCGTGAAGTCGTACAGTTGAAGTCTTTCCAACCATCTCGCCATCTGCCCTTCGGGTTCTTTGAAATTGAAAAGCCAGCGTAGAGAAGAATGGTCCGTGCGTAAGAGAAAATGACGTCCGTATAAGTAGTGGTGAAAGTGTTTCGTTCCGAGAACTACTCCCAGAAGCTCTCGCCTGGTGACGCAGTAGTTTCGCTCTGCTCGGTGTAGAGTTCTGCTATAGTATTCGATGACTACCTCAGTTCCACACTGGATTTGGCTTAAAACTGCTCCAATTCCTACGTTTGAGGCGTCTGTATCTAAAATAAAGAAACCATCAGTTTAGTTTAGTTTAGTTTAGTTTATTTTGCCAAAATAAGACAACAAATACATACGTAAAATAAAATATTTACATTTTAAAGTTTAACATTATTAAAGAAAAACAGAAAGAAAATATATGAATTTAAACAATTTTTATCAAAATATATGTATTAATATAATTTAAATAGGACGAATATTATGAAGAGACTTCAGCCATCATTCTTTGCATAATTCTTTTTTTAAAGGAATCTCTACTAATGTTAATTGAAAACAAATCACAATATTCATTGAATGCCTTGGAGCATCGATTAAAGGTTTCATTAGCAGCATAATTAGTCCTTGAGTTCGATTCTTTTAAAAATTTCCTATGACGTAAATTGTGAACATTTGAATTTATAGATATTTTGGAACATAGAAAAGGTGAATCTATATTACCATTGAGAAGATCAAACGCAAACAAAGCCTCAGACAACTTTCTACGTTTACTAAGACTACACATATCAATAAGTATTAAACGATGAGAATACCTAGGCAAAACAAAACTCTCAGTACTCCATCCAAGATCTCTTAATGCAAATAGTAAGAACTGTTTTTGGACAGATTCAAGTTTCTTAATATCAACATCATAAAACGGAGACCAGACAACACTACAATATTCAAGCAGTGAGCGAATCAATGAACAGTAGATAGCTTTAGTTATGTAAGGATCATTAAATTCTTTAGATCTCCGTTTGACAAATCCAAGCATACACATGCTCTTAGAGTGTATTTTGTCGATGTGGTGCTTGAAAGTAAGTTTATTGTCAATAAGAATCCCTAAATCCTTTATTACGTTTTTACGAACTAATATCTGGTTATCAACGGTGTAGTCAAAATGAGTTGCACTTTTCTTCTTAGAAAATGAAATAATGTTGCACTTATCCACGTTAAGCTTCATACCGTTCATTTTACACCAATTAACAAGTGTGACTAAGCATTGTTGTAATGCTTGTCCATTAAGTGTGTTATTAACATTTTGAAACAATTTAAGGTCATCTGCGAGAAATAACATCACAAAACTTAACACACTGAGTTCGATTTGACAGATATGAATCAATCCATTTAAGCAAATTTCCATGAATGCCATACTTTTTTAATTTAAACAGCAGAAGACCGTGGTCAACCTTATCGAAAGCTTTGCTAAAGTCGGTGTAGATAGCATCAACCTGGTTCCCTTTTTCCATTTCAAGAAGAATGTGTGACGTATAATCTGAAAGATTAGTAGTTGTGGATCTACCTTTCAGGAAACCGTGTTGATGCTCACTAATGACAGGTTTTAGTACTACACTTAGCTTGTCAGTCACAATTTTTTCAAATAATTTAGGGATAGCTGACAATATGGCAATACCCCGATAATTATTAATATTAGATCTATCACCGTTCTTAAAAATTGGTATCAGAAAAGAATTGCGCCACTCATTAGGAAAAAACCCACGAGAAAGTGAAAGGTTGAAAATTGCAAGTAATGGCTTGGCAATACTATCAGCAGTTTTCCTTAAGAATGATGAAGGAATGCCGTCGGGACCGCTACCTTTGTTGACATCAATGCACTTCAGTTCACGAACAAGGTCAAACATAGTTATTGACATAGAGCTCAAATTAATATTGTTTACAGCAATATGCTGGAAGTCATTAACATCAAACGTTATGGGATCATTATACACTGTTTCAAAAAATAAAGCGAATAATTCACAAATATCTTTTGATTCAGAGCTTATATTGTTCTCCGAATGCATTGATGATGGAAAATTATTAACATTACGTTTAAGGTTGACAAATTTATAGAAAAGGCGTGGATTATTCTTTATCCTAGAACCAGTTTTAAACACGTATGAATCATAACATATTTTATCATATCTTCTGAATTCATCGTTGAGGCTAAGGTAAATTTCGTAGTCATCTGATTTGGAGGAAGATAACCATTTGCGATGAGCTCTGTTTTTGCGGTTTTTTAAGTTAATTAAAACCTTATCATACCAGGGAGGAGCATTACTAGGCGTTTTTATTTTTTTAGGTATGAAATTATCAAGGACGAAACTTAAAACTAAAGAAAGTTCTAAAGCTTTGTCGTTCACAGAAGACAAATTCTCGGACCATTCAAAGTTATTCAAAAAAAAGTTGATCTTTTCATAATCGGCTTTTATAAAATCAAAGTCTAATTTTTTCTCACTGACATTTGGGCGTGATTTATCGGAATAAAAATAGCTAAGCTTAAAAGATTTATGAAATATACTTGTTTTGTTTATAACAATAGATGAAGTCTCTTCAAGAATAAAATTATCCCAGACATTCGAAAACACAAGATCAAGAACATTAAAGAAATTATTTTGTAAGCTACATATTTGATTAAATCCATTTTTGTAAAAAAAATCTATAACAGAAGATTGCTGCTCTGTCATTATATTAATTGGATCAAATATAGAATTGTTATCATCACAGGGAATCCAGTTCAGCCCAGGGAGATTGAAATCACCAAACAAAAAAAATTCGTCGGAGTCAGTTAAAGTAGACAAAACTGATGAAATACTGCTAGTAGCTGCTTCGTAAACTTCAACAGGTTGACACGGATGAATATAGTAACTGCCAATGTAAATGTTTTTATCTTCCAAAACGATTTTGGCCCAAACTTGTTGGTTCAGATTGTAATCAGTTGACGTTGCTTGTATGATAACAGGAAAACAGGATAAAGAAGTATGAATTGCCAGTAAAACACCGCCTCCTTTGCTTTGATTAGGAAGGAGAGTCCTATCACATCTGAACACCTGCCACGAGGAGTCAAAGATTTCAGCATCAAGATGATCATGTTTTAACCAGGTTTCCACAAGAACAATAACATTGTATTCGCAAGAACAGGTAGCACGACGAAGTTCAATAAGATCACCTCTCATTCCTGACATATTTTGGTAAAATATCCTTAACTCCTTCCGGAGCTGCGTCTTATTTTTAGAAAATTCAGATTCGAAGTACTAGGTTTGTTCGATAAAAATTCCCGCACAACACATTCTCTGGGCCATTTTTTGGAGTTAAGCAACAAAGGAACAACTTCTTCAGGAACGCTTATTTTGAAGTTAAGATATTGAAGCTCAGATCTCTTTAAGTTCCAAGGAACTATCAGGTTGCAGATAACATCATGACAAAAGAAATATTTCGCAAGGAAGTGAACAATATCAGTTTCAGTAGTTCCACATTCTGCATTTTGGATATAAATCTGCTTTCGTTTGTTGGTAGTTGGTCGAATGCAAGGAGGTGGTAAGTGTAGCGGTGGTAAAGGTGTAGGTTGCGAAATTGTATACGACGATAAGGATGACGGTGGTGAAGTGTAACTTGGTAGAACGCTAGGTGGTGGTAAATATAGAGGTGGCAAAGGTGCAGGTTGCGCCATCGAGATCGATTGCAAAGGTGGATTAATATAAAGTTGATTCGAATGTGGATATGGCGCTGTCGAAAATTGAGGAATACCACAGACACTAGAAACACTCGGCTGTTGCGAAAATGAATTCGTTTTATTTTTCATTTTTCTTTTCCCTTTAGGTTTTCGTTTTTCAGAAATTGGATATCCTAAGATCGGTGCTGAGGTAAGTCTTTTTTTTAGCTCCTCAAATGCGTGTTGACAATCTTTCGTCCACAGGAACTTCCGTTTTTCTTCAGAAAGCTGTGAAATGGGTTGGGCGATTGTACTGAAACCTTGTATGAATTTCCGGTAGTAAGAGCAAAGGCCGAGGAAGCTGCGGACTTCTCTTTTTGTGGTTGGCTGTGGCCACTCTCGTACGGCTTGAATTTTCTTGGGATCGGCATGCAACCCGTTTGATGACACGACGTGCCCTAAGTATGCCACCTCTTTTTGGAAGAACTTGCATTTTGACGGACTTAGTTTTAGACCTGCATCTTTAAGGCGAACGAAGACTTCTTCTAAATTGTAAAGATGAGTAGAAAAATCACGAGAATAAACGATTATATCATCTAAATAAATAAGTGCTGTTTTCCAAGATAGACCTTTGAAGACAGCATCCATTACCCTCTCAAAAGTTGCCGGCCATTACAAACTCCAAATGGCATAACACGAAATTGCCATAAACCGTTTCCATCTGAGAATGCTGTCTTCTCCATGTCGCTGGGGCTCATTTCCACTTGCCAATACCCACTTTGTAGGTCCATGGTAGAAAACCACTGTGCACCAGCTAGAGCGGCGAAAAGTTCATCGATCTTGGGGAGTGGATATGAGTCTTTCTTAGTGGCTTCATTAAGGCGACGGTAGTCGACACAGAATCTGGTAGTCCCATCCTTTTTTTACGAGGACAATAGGCGCAGCCCAAGGACTTGATGAGGGCTCAATCACGCCCTTGTGCAGCATTTCTTCGATGAGTTTTCCAGCTTCCTCTCGTTTTGCAAGAGGGATCCTTCGGGCTGGGACCTTAATGGGGGTAGCATTGCCGGTATTAATTTCATGTTTGGCCTTGGAAGTCCTACCGTAATCTAATGGATTCATTGAGAAAACATCTCTGAATTTTCCGATTAAATCTTTGAATTTAAGTTTTTCGTTAGGTGACAAATAGTCTACTTCAAAATTTAACTCTGATTCTCTTTCTCTTTGAACCCCTGGTAACTCACATATTTCTGCAGCTTCTGCTCTGCCCAGAACCATTTCTGATGGCAGTATTTGTTCGTAGGGGGAAGTATTTACAAGTCGTATGAAAGTTTTTGGCATTCGTGGGTCAACGAGGCAACGCGCTAGTATCACTGCTTTTGGTAAGGTAGCACTGTCGGAGGGTTCCACAAGCACAGCTTTTTGACCAGGTAGAGAAAATGATGGTACTTCAATTATGGTTTCTGCACTCGGAGGTAACCGCTGTTCGGTTGCTGTATATACAAGACAGGTGCTGGTTACGCTGGGCAGTTCAAGCTTACATATCTTGCCACCAACTTCTAGACACAAATCAGCACAGTCAAGACGACATTGGTGATTTATTAGAAAATCTAGTCCAAGGATGGCTGGAACCTCTTGCGTGTTGAGAATGACAAATTCTTGAGAAAATTGTATGCCATTTAACACCACTTGAATTGTAGCTCTCCCTTTGGCCGATAGACGTCCACCAGCCACCCCGGTTATATCTGTAGCACGCTTTACGATGTTCGCCGTCCCGGGTAGAAATTTTTGAGGCAGGACTGACACATTTGCTCCAGAGTCAACTACAAACTCGCAGATCTTACCATTGATGAAACCTTTGATTGAAAGATTGGTGGGTCCTATAAGCCCCACTATTTCAGCTGGCTCTGGAGATTCGATTAGCTTCCCTGGAAGTGACGTGCAATTTTCGGTGGTAATGTCGTTTATCTTTGTCGTTGTTTGAGGGTTTTGAGCTGGGTATTTAAAATTTGGTCGGGTTTGTGGAGGAGCGAAATTTCGACTAGCCGATGACAACTGCTCCTGATTGTCACGGGGCTTTAGTTTTTTGGAGAAGCGTTTGACTGTGAGGTCATCTTACCCTCTGTTTCTTCAACAAAATAAACATTTCTGTTCCTGCGACTGGCACGTGCACTGAGTTCTTGGGCTAAGTTAAGATAAACTCTTAGGTCGGCTAACCGTTATTAGGTTTTGGATATTGTCGTCTTTCAACCCGTCGATAAATTGGATAACCATCAATTCTTGTACAACATTCTCCGGACATTCTGGGAGAGCTGCTACGGCCAACTGCTGTAAGGTCAAGGCAAACTCAGCCAGGCTTTCTTTAGGTCCCTGGATTCTGTTTCGAAGTTGGGTGTAGCTTGATCGGCTATCTAAACAAAATCGTTGACTCAGTAAGCTTACCAGTAAATCGTAATCAGGGTCAGTGTTTTTAGGTAACGCACTCAGGATCGAGAGAGCTTCCCCTCGTAATTGCATTGCCAGAACTGCAGCCTTTTCTTCAGATGTCCATTTGGAGTACTTCGCAACTATCTCGAACTGCCTTTGGTAATTGTCCCACGAACCAGTGCCATCATAGGGCTGAACTGTACAGGGCAGCTGGGGTCTAGTTCGCACAGCATTTGGGACTCCAAATTGGTGTTCGATTGCAGGTAGAGGTACGCCTGTTAGTTCCATATCTTGTGGATCAATATTTGTTTGTTGGTTGGTTCTCAAACCAGAGCCTTGGCGAAATATTAGGTCAGCCATCTTTTCTTTGGGATGGTTAGGTGACAAATGTTTTTCAGTTGAAACAGCCTGATTAAAAGATAGACTACCAAGAGTGCGCTCCAGGTCGTCAATTTTTTTCTCTATCGCAGCATGGTAAAAATTGCGCTCCTGCTTCCATTCCTCCATCTTTCGCTCCCAAAACTTTGTCATATCCATGCGTTGTTCCTGAAAGAAAGCCCTTGTGTCTTCGTTAATTTGTGAGGATTTCTCCTCCGAGTTATTTTCGTTAACCATTTTGGGATTTGCTTAAAACACAAAGCGATTTACCCCACATCTGACACCAGTGTAACGAGTGGTACGAAGATTCGGAATAGAAAATAAATAAAAAAACAACTTTTTTTCTAAAAAAAGGTTCCCGAGAGGGTATACTATTTCTTTATTTTTTCTTTGTTCAAAAAGTCTTTTTTTAAGTTTTAGTTCCTATTCGTTGCTTTTGCGTAACTCCCCAAAAACATCTTTTTCGGCTCCTTTTATCATCATCTCTATTTTCCAATAAACTTCCACTCGCCGCCCTGAAACTTCCAATAAAATTTTGACAGCTTTCAAGTGTCTGTCAACTTTTTCGAATTTTTGCTGTCAATAAATTACCGCGTGTTAAGTTTTTTTTATTTAATCCCTTGTCAAAATTGGCTGATGTCCCTGGGAGCCCCGGTGGTCCTGGGTAAAGGTAGAGGCATTGTGGGCAACGTCCAGTGATGCAAATTATTATTGAAATGGTGTTGGTGGTGTGCGCCTGTCAAGTGGCACCTTGCATTTATTTAGCTTCGTAACAATAATAATAACTAATATAATTCAAAGTCAAATTCTTTGCCTCAGCGGTGACTGCTTCGATTTCTCCCGTCAGCTCATGTGTTATAATTTGAGCTCATGACGGATAGTTGTTTATGCATTAGCTGTAGGGTTTCCATATCCGCTTGTGGAGAAATTCCAGCTGATGGTAAGCTTTTCTTGCGTCTTCGCTGTCCCTTGTTCCAAAGGCCCATTTCGAGAAACCTCCGATGAAATCTAAGGCGCGCTTTAGCCTTTTAGAGCGAGTCAAACCTTTCATTTGGTTTAAGGTCTTCTCAAGATTAAATATATTCTTCATGGATTCTCGACTGGTCAAATAGCAATGCCGATAGAAATCGTCATCTCGAACATTATTGCAAATCATTTCCAGAGCTGTAACACCTTTCTTCATTGTCTGGATTACCACTCCGTAGTCCATGGGTACGAATTTAGTGAAGACAGTCCATAAATCACTGTAGAACCTTGCTGCACCCACTGCTTCGAATGCCACTGGCGAGTTCTTCTGTAGTTGTTGGAATTCGTAGGGTATGTCTGTTTGTGTGTGCCCGGCGTCTAAGCTTAAGATTACTTCAATTATAATACATAATAATTTTAACATAAACATAATATTGAGGAAAAAAAATTAAATATTTTACTTTATATTTTATATTCTCAAACACAATTTTGCAGTGTATGTTTTGTTCTCGTTTTTATATGGATGTCAAAGTATACGATTTTTTTTTATTATCTGTATTTTTTTAATTTAATTTAAATCTAAATTTTTATTTAAACACTTTGTTTGGATGCTGCAAAGAGAAATAAAATGCACGACTGGGTCGCACGAACTTGCTCTTATGAGTGACAGTGGTTTAGGGGCTTGAGATTTTGATAAAAATAAAATTTTCAAAATTCTTAAAGAAATACTTAAACTAATTTGAGCTTAAAAAAAAGTACGCCATTTTATTTCTTGGATTAATTTAAATTTATGAGAATAAATTTATAAAAATCTGTATAGCGGTTTTTGAGAAAAAAAGTTTTCTTTGAAAAACTTTTTGAAAAAAATTATCAAAAAATATTCAAAAACGCCAGCTCATAGGTATTCAGCAAATACATTTATTTAAAATTTTTAGAAACAAATTTAATAAGCAGTTCTTAAAATATTAATTTTTTAAATTTTCTTTTAAAAAATGCTTTTAAAAATACAAAAAAATATTTTTCAAAAATATTGGTATGCAATACAAATTGAGCTATCTACAGCTATATGTGTGTGAAATTTCGAAAGAATCGGTTGAGTCGTTTTCGAGATAGTCGAAAGCAAAAAAAACGGTCCTATGGAAAGTACCGTTCTTAGCCATTTTTTGAAACTTTTTTTTCAGCCATATGATTGGTCGTACCTAAAAAGCAACACTGATTTTTTTAAATACAAATCATTAGAGCCGTTTTTGAGAAAAATAAGCTTTAACGTAACGGTTGTATGGCAGGTACCGTTTTTTTTTAGCTAAAAAAAAAAAATTCAATTTCCCCTCTGTACAATACCTTAAAAAGTCTATATACCAAGTTTGAAGCAATTCGGCCCACCCGTTTGGGCTGTAGGTCACTATACATACAGACAGACAGACAAACATACAGACGGACAGAATTTTTAGACCATCTTTTTTCGTCTTTTCTATCATCGTAATGTCATGTTTGATTGTTATCTCAAAACTTTTTTTTTCGACGAATGCATAACTTGCCTTATAGTACCTATAATCGCAAGTAAAAAGAGTGTTATTTAAATAAATTCTTTTTTGTTGAATAAAAATTATTTAAGGTGGTGAAGTTAAATAAAATAAAGCTTAAGCTGGTTGTTATGAACGCTTTTTATTTTGTTGCCCGTCTGAATTCTCGTATTGGGGCCATTTCCCGATGACACAACTTCGTAAGGTCCCAACCAGAAAGCAGAAAACTTATTTCTTACCGGGTTCTTTAAAAGAATCTTTTGGTCCACCTTAAACGACACGACTTTCGAACCTTTGTCGACTACACCCATTCATACTTGATGAAGGGAATATTACGGGTTTTTTGTTAAAGTAAAAACGACCGTTCGTTTAGGTATTTCGGTTCGGACTGTAAGTTCTGGCGACCTAGCTGGAACTTCTTGGTGTCACTCACTTCCAGAATGCATTACTCAGCTTTGACTTGAATCGCATTGTGGAAGTGACCCACTTTACCACTGTTCCACATTCAGTGTGACACTGCAGTTATGCATTATATGCATAATTGCTGTGCAATGGGTTAAGTAGGTTGATGAGGAAATATGCCATGCAATATTGCACATGAAATATAACAGGCATAACATTCCTCCCCCTTAAAAATCCCAGCCAGGTTTCCAGAAACTGATTTGTCTGATTTTATTTAATTCCATAAATTTCATTATTATAAATATTTTTTATAAAATATTATAAATATGTAAGTACATATATATATTTTATTTATTTATTTGTAGCTTAATTTACAAGTATCTTTTCGTTTGACAGTGTTTCATTTGTAAGTGATTTAGAACATTTTTATTCTTTACATCTTAAATTTAAGTTCATATAATAAAGTTTAGTGTTAGGTATTTAAGATTAACTTAAGGCTCAAGGGAAAATGCTACAGAGAAAAACCCTTCATATATATATTTTATTTTTGTAGAAACAAACAACATTTTTCTTGTGTTTCAAAATATTTGTGTATACAATTTTTACTTGCGATTATAGGTACTATAAGGCAAGTTATGGATTCGTGCAGAAAAAATAAAATGCACGACTGGGTCGCACGAACTTGCTCTTATGTTCAATAATTGCGTAGTGGCTGCATATATGGATATTAAAAAAAATTAAATAATTTCGAAAATTCTTTTATTTTTTAAATTAGTTTAAGAGTTTTCTCGGAAAAACTAAGTACGCAATAAAATTTAAAAGCTATACGTCAATCTAGGAAAAAAAAATATTGAAAATCGTTGGACCACTTTTTTTTTTAAAAGGTTATTTTTGAAAAACTTTTTCAAAAAATATTTTGAAATTTATTTGAGTATGCAAATATATGGCAATCTGTAGTTTACATTTGAAAAATAATTTTTAAAAAAATCAATGTACCCGTTTCCAACATATTTCGAAAACCAAAAATTTTTTTGAAAAAATTATAAAAAATCTAAAAAAAAAGTTTTTGAAAATTTTGAAATGCCATATTAATTAAATTATAAGTGACTTCCTGTGGTCAAAATTTTATTGAAATCGAATGTATAGTTTACGAAAAAATTTGATTTGAAAATACTGGTTCTATGAGAGGTACCGTTATTAGACAAATTTTGAAAAAAAATTTCAAACCAAAAGATAGATTTTCTTGCAAAAATAGCATTCTGAAAGTTTTATCAAAATCGTTAGAGCCGTTTTTGAGAAAATCAATTTTTGTCTTCAAGATTGTATGGCAGGTGCCGTTATTTTTGGACCTAGAGCAAAAATAAAAAATATGTTCCGAGGGACGGCCAAATAAATCCTAAATACCAAATTTGAAGCAAATCGGCCTACCCGTTCAGCCTCCAGAGGCGCGAACAGACATACAGACAGACAGACAGACAGACAGACAGACAGACGGACGGAATTCCCAGACCCACTTTTTTCGACTTCTCCATCATCGTAATGTCATGTGTGATTGTTATCTCAAATTTTTTTTTCTGCACGAATCCATAACTTGCCTTATAGTACCTATAATCGCAAGTAAAAATTTGAGATAACAATCACACATGACATTACGATGATGGAGAAGTCGAAAAAAGTGGGTCTGGGAATTCCGTCCGTCTGTCTGTCTGTCTGTCTGTCTGTATGTCTGTTCGCGCCTCTGGAGGCTGAACGGGTGGGCCGATTTGCCTCAAATTTGGTATTTAGGATTTATTTGGCCGTCCCTCGGAACATATTTTTTATTTTTGCTCTAGGTCCAAAAATAACGGCACCTGCCATACAATCTTGAAGACAAAAATTGATTTTCTCAAAAACGGCTCTAACGATTTTGATAAAACTTTCAGAATGCTATTTTTGTAAGACAGTCTATCTTTTGGTTTGAAATTTTTTTTCAAAATTTGTCTAATAACGGTACCTCTCATAGAACCAGTATTTTCAAATCCAATTTTCTCGTAAACTATACATTCGATTTCAACAAAATTTTGGCCACAGGAAGTCATTCATAATTTTATTAATATGACATTTAAAAATTTTCAAAAACTTTTTTTTTTGATTTTTTATAATTTTTTCAAAAAAAATTTTGGTTTTCGAAATATGTTGAAAACGGGTACATTGATTTTTTTTTAAATTATTTTTCAAATGTAAACTACAGATTGCCATATATTTGCATACTCAAATAAATTTCAAAATATTTTTTGAAAAAGTTTTTCAAAAATAACCTTTAAAAAAAAAAACTGGTCCAACGATTTTCAATATTTTTTTTTCCTAGATTGACGTATAGCTTTGAAATTTTATTGCATACTTAGTTTTTCCGAGAAAACTCTTAAACTAATTTAAAAAATAAAAGAATTTTCAAAATTTTTTTTTTTTTTTAATATCCATATATGCAGCCACTACGCAATTTATTGAACATAAGAGCAAGTTCGTGCGACCCAGTCGTGCATTTTATTTTTATAAAATATACTAATTTTTTTTCATTATTAATTTTAATTTGTTTTATTAAATTTAAATTTAAAAGGTTTCCGTAAATATTAATTTACTTAATTCTTTTTTGATATGCTTTTATTCTTGCTTACAACCGGGTAGAGGTGATTCCGAAAACTGTTTCGCTCGTGTTGTTTGTTTTGACATGTGGTGTTGCCGGGGCTCGTCTCTTTGGTGTAAACGGTCGCATCTCTATCCCATTGGTATCGAAGTTAAACTCATGTTTGGACGAAATGGCTGGTGATCTTTTTCGAAAATGGCGAACTAGGAACACTAACACTACTACTGCCGCTCCTTAAGTAATGATGGACATCATAGAGTATCGGTGAATGGCCAGCTCCCAGTCTTGGTTGGATGCTTTGCGCTCTGCTTCTAGGACGTTCCAAGATTGTGCGAGGTCGTCAATACTTTTCTGGCCTTCGTTTTAAATGTTGGCGAGATTTTGCTGGTTGCCAACTTTTATCTGTTGTAGTCTTGGAATAGGCTCTGGTTTCGTAATGTTGAATTAAGCTAAGAGTATTTCTCTGAGTTCCGAGTGGTCTACCATAGGTTGTTTGTATACGGCAGAGGCTTCCGCATGGAACTCATAAGAAAGTTTAAAACCTTTTGCACTTGCTTCAAACGGCTGCAGCATTTCAGGATTCCTGATGAATTGAGCGTGACTGCATAGTTTTGACTATCACACTTCAGGTTCAACGACATGGTCTCTCTTACTTTGAATAGCCATTCGTTTGAGGACGTCATCTTCAGGTATATTCCCTCTGTTGCTGGTATCACGGCGTATTTGCACGAGTCCCTTGAAGACGCAACGTGTTGTAGGAGCTCGATTAGGCACTCGTTAGACCCAGTTGTCATAATCGGCTTTTCGTGTCGGCAAACAGCAGTGCTGGAACCTCGTGTCGCAACAAAAGTACACTCCGAGTACTCTCTTTTGCTTAAGATAACAAAGCGATCGTGGTCCTCAGATTCTGCGATGTACTCGAACTCGTGTTTGGTATCGAGAACCAGGTCCCAGAGTTCATCTAACGGACTTAGCAAGGGGTATATATGTTCTGAATTTTGTAACGAAGATATTCCGGTAGAGGGAGCGTTACTTTAATCAGCAGCTTTTCTCCGACAAAGTATACTGATATTTTGGCAGCTTGGTGTATTATAACTGGGTTCTCAAATGAAAATCTCCCTTTTGTCATGATGTTATTCAAAAACCCGTACCTACCAGCTGCACCATGTAAACGTAAAAATTATATAAGATGGATATTCCAAAGGATTTCTAAGTTGGAAACAGAGTTTGGCAATTATAATCGAAGCTTGAAAACTCCCTTAGAATCTTGGGATCTCATAAGAACCCACGATTCCCTTTGTCATTGCTGATGAACACCCGACTTCACCCCAAATACCCTATGGATACCCAAGACTCTACTCCGATGTCTACCAACAACGTAAACCAGAGAGGAAGCAGGAAGAGACAAGCGCTTATACCTCCTTGAGTCCTATACCAAGGACCAGTATCTCCATCACCTCTTACTCGTGTATCGGTGTATCGTATACTCCTCATAAAAGACATACTTACACTTCGCTAACACTAACACTCGCTCTCCCTACTCCTCTCCCCATTTCTCCAACCTATTAACCCTTCAATTCCATCACCATCCCCATCACAGAAGCGCAAGCCATCTGGCAGCCCACCCCGGGTACTGACCACAAAGCACCGTAGAACAGCCTAAGGTATATCTGCCAGCATGCCTGCGCCTATCCACTACGAGTAATAGATGTTCTCCTCGTAGCCATATCATGTTGTAGTTCACACCAAAAAACCAGGGATTCTACTGTACATTATACTCATAACTAGAATCGTGATGCTTTCTTAATTAGTGTATCAGTTCTTTCCCAGAGGTTTCACTCCAGGTTACACCTATCACCCTAGCTATGACTATCTACCTCTATCTTTGAAGGGATGGTATTGATCCTTTGCCGGCAACGCCCCCTTTCCTGTGAATTGTTCGTTAAAACAATCCACAGGAACGGCATGCGATAACGCAGAACCATGGTCGAGATCGACCGTCGCGGTGGCCGGCAGCACCCATGCCTCGACTAGCTCAGCCAGGCCGTAGGCACTTGCTCCGGGATCTACACAACCGGTGTTACCTATTATTATCCTGCCGACCGTTGAGCTCAAGATGGGTGAGCTCGAATAAAAGTATTAAAATGCTTATTGGCCCTCAGAATTCACAAAGAAAAGACTTGATAGAATTGATTGAAAAGAAATTTTGATCCTAGGATGTACCTCAGGAAGGAAAGTACGAGTAAACGTTGGAATGAAGTAAGAAATCACGTTTGGAAAGTTAATTCAATCTGTAGAACGACACACGTAAGTATTTCTAAATTAGCAAAACATAGGTGATCATGTTCGCAGTGGCTTCTAGAACCT
This sequence comes from Platycheirus albimanus, assembly GCA_916050605.2. Classification (NCBI taxonomy): domain Eukaryota; kingdom Metazoa; phylum Arthropoda; class Insecta; order Diptera; family Syrphidae; genus Platycheirus; species Platycheirus albimanus. The sequence goes on along the minus strand of OU696698.1, from coordinate 47,548,335 downwards.
TCCATCCAATCTGCTACCACGTAGCTCTGCAGAATATGGAGGATGAGGTGTCTAACTCATAGAGGAGGGAGGATCAAAGGTGTTAAGGTGACCCCCCAGGTCTCTCAACCCGCCCAAAACAATAGTAAAAATCATCTCTCCTACTACTGACCAGTGGCTATCCACGGACCTTATGAGTCCCCAGACCCAATGACGATTTCGGTAGCCCCTAATCACGATAGCAAGCAAAATTGAATTGCTTGCCAACTATAACCCTATAACTAAATCATGGTACCTAACAAAAAGATACTACACCAAAACTACTCAACCTTCATCGTTGCGCTGTAAGCATCTCAAAGATACTCCATATTCGTTCCACCTTGTTCCGTTCGAAGATGAGTGAGGGTCACCACCCTTCCTACAAATAACCTAAACCATCATTATGAATATCTAAGAAAGTCTTCCCAAAATATGTAAGTCCAAGAAATAAATTCACTGAAAAATTTTCTTAATCGTTATAAAAACGGTTGAATATTTTATTAATATAATTCTTAATAACTAATAGAATATTATTGAATTGAAAACGCCTTAATTTTTCTTTCTAAGACTAATATTATTAAACATTCGATTATTTTCATATCGTTATGCCTAGATACCTGAAATAGATACAACAGCTAATCTTAAAATAAAAAGATTTTACTCTAATTGCAAGTGTTTCAAAAGTCATTACGACAGAAAGGGATTTTAATCTTAACATTAACTTATAGTAAACGGTCTCTTCATAACTTGTAATCTTAGTAAGTCGAATAATATTAAATTTAAAAATCGTAAGTATCAAAATTAGTTTACATTCATGATCTTTAAAATGACACTACGATTGCGTATCTCATCTAACGCTATCCTATGGTTGCAAAGTATGATTATCGAAACTATAGTGTCGCGAAGTAATGACTCGATCATCAACTGTCATTAAGCGTAAACGGAATGAGAAAATTATCTTTAATACGAGTTGACCGAGTAACTAAGTTTTGAAATATCTAATTCTAAGCACAGGGACGAAACAAAATTATTAAGACTATTGTACCACGTAGTCTAAATACGAAGCAAAGCAAACAAGAATCAAACAAAAGTACGTCTGAATAAGGGGGTATTCCCTCAATATAGCAAACAAGTAGTCAGAAATTAACACCAAAAAAAAGAACCATACATGTAGGAACACAGTTCGTGTCCAACACGTACTCGATAGTAAAATTTAAATCAATATAATTGAAATGTAAATTATGAGAAAGAAATATCAAAAGCAATATGTAGCTAGAATACCACGGAGATTTTATCTCTATGTTTTCTTTTCTTACACCAGTAATCCGGGAGTGCACTGCTGGATACCTTCCTGTAAAAAATGTTTATGGATTAATGTAATAAGTACTTCTACTCTACGTTTGTCTCTGACTATCTTCGTTCTAGGGTGCTCTGTCTTTTCTTTTTTTGATATGGTCTACGATGACCAATTGGTTTGATACTACAATTAGGTACAAACAAAAGCGGAAACGAATCGCGTTTCTTTAGGGACGTTATGTTGCCACTGGTATCATCGACTCGCCAGGTGGTAGTAATTTGAATATAAATCGCACGATAAAAAAAAAAGGTAATTCGAGTATTCTCGCTTCACGAGTGAGAAGTCTTAATTGCCGACGTGATTGAACAATGTGGTATTGAAAAGCGTTTGCAAAACGTTGCGATTGAATTATAACAGCTTTTCGAAGATTAAAAAAAAACATTTAACGCGGCGTCAAAACGCGTTGTTGGGTGGTCGCTACCGACACGGTAAGGGATAGTCTCAAGGACCAAGTGGTTAATAAAAAAAAATTAAAGGTGACTGAAAGTCCGTGAAAAATAAAAAAAAAAAAAACAATTATTAATCGAGTGAATAAGTGAAAAGAAAATCAAAAAGAAGATATGATTAAACACGACGGTCTTTAAAGTCAAGAAAAGTGCGACGATTTGGTACTACGACCGAAGTTAAAAGCGACTTCATATCCTCAACTGTTATACCGGTTAAAAAAAAATAATTAAATAATTATCATACCATTTTATGGAACACGATTATCAACAGATTACAATTCACGACCGCGATAAGATTCTTCAATTGAGATACAACCACTAAATTCGATCTGCGTCTAGCGATAGCTATTTTGGTTTCTTCATGAGCACTATACAAAGCTAATTCACACACTGCACTCTTTAATAAATATATATACTTAAATACCTAATATGATAAGCATAAATGTAGGTGGAGTTTTTCTTATAGAGGCGGAGGAGGAGGCGTTAGGTCCTGCCATCCGTTTATAAGCCAAGCAAAATTTTCTGCACCACCGTCCGTGGTTGACGACGTTGTACGTCAGCGTATGCCGCTCGCAGCAGCACCAGAAATTAAGCGTGCTGGAGTTTTGGTTATGTGGTTCGAGCCGTAACGCTCCCACAACAACACAACAACACAACAACAAAAAGCAATATAATTGTTACCTGGTATAACTGATGTTAATGAGGTACCCTTTTTGGGTAATATATTTCAAAAGATTACAAAAGTAAATGCAGGAACTGGTGATTCACGGTTATTATGCAACAGGATCTGGTGCGATTACAGATGAATACGTATCTGGAACTGTTGAATAATATATCCGTCGAGTGGATCCCGCGTTGAGTATGTGGTGCTTGATTGTTGTTGGATCGGCATCTATGCTTGAGCATTCGCCAGACATCCAGGTGATATCTCGTTGAATTTCACTTCTTAGTGGTGGGTAGTAGCTTCAGTCTGCTAAGGACTACGTGTATCCAGAAACCTATCTATGACGTGGTCAATTGTAACTAGTGATGAATCCTGGTGAGGACGTGCATCGAGGGGATGCCACGCGAAGAAAAAAAAATGTGTCTGCTACGAGACTGTGCCGCAAAAGACAGCAGCGTGGTGGCAATGAGTTGCCAAGAGTAAAATTATGTAGTCATCGACGAGCCAAACGGATCAACGTCGGATGGCTATGGAACTTGGGGTATACTTCCAATGTTCTTTAATGTATCGGTAGGATGGTCAATAAAAGACCAAGCTTTATTTTTAGATAAAAGAAAAATGCGCAGCCGACGCCAGTGCATATATTTGCAATTTTTTTTTTTTTTTTTTACATGGCTAGGCATATAAATTGTGTGTCCACGTGTATATGTGCATGTTGGGCACCAAGAATTGGGGTGCTGGAGTGCAATTCCTCCGGGAATATGTGACTCCGTTTCCTCAGATGAATTACTGCTCCTTTTTACAGCGTCTTCAAGTTCATATTCCTATAGGATATAAGTAAAATTTCCACATTACACGGGTGGCCATGTGTCTCCGGGAAGCATTTTTCATGCGTCGAAGCAAATTCGTCTTGTTTGCTCCGAAGGATGAAAAGAAATCTAAATTCTTACCTTAATCCAGTATTATTTACTGCTTCTTATTGTAATCCTACTAATTGCATAAGCAATTAGAGGATTTTTCGTAACACTGATATATAGACGATAAAATGGTGCGCGGCGCGGCTGCTCAAAACAAATACTTTTTTTTTCAATGAGACGTTCTGCGGTAATGATGTGGCTTCGTCTGTGATTTGCTTCAGAATGAAATGGCAGACGTTGCCACTTCCAAGTAGCCGTGCAAAAAAAAATAGCATTAAGGTGCCATGCCATGCCAGGGAGTGTGGGAAAGATGGAATACAGTTGAAGTATTCTTGGAGCAGGGAAGGAAGGTTCTTCTCTTTGATATGGTATCGCTTATAGGTACTATAGTTTAGATAGGTTGTGATAGTAAGCGAGCATAATTTTTGCTTGCTTCCTCAGTTAAGGGGCTACCTAAAATTGTAATGAGTCGTGGGGACTCATAGGTCCACAGTAGCTAAGGTCGTAGAGTAGGAGAGATGATTTCTGCTTACGAATTGGGTGGGTTGAGACCTGGGGGATTGCATAACATCTTTAATCCTCCCTCCCCTCGCAGTAAGACACCTCATCCTCCACTATCTGCACAGCATCGTGGTAGCAGAGTGGAAGGAAGGTGACATAAGCCATTGCAGCCATGAATACCTGTGGTTTGCTAGTCACCAATGTAATTATGTGTCTGGTTCTTTTGGTTAATAAGACAGTGCGAACACGATTTCTTTCTTTTCGCTCACGTTCACTCTCAATTATTCCTAAGAGGTGCAAACAGAGATCAGTCTTTCTTTCGGTTCAGTTCTTGTCAGTCTTATCTTTGGAGATTATGAGGGCCCTTAAGCATTTAAACATTCTTATTCGAGCTCACCCATCTCGAGCTCAACGGTCGGCAGTGAAAAATAGAGGTAACACCGGTCAAGTAGATCCCGGAGCAAGTGCACACAGCCTGGCTGAGCTGGTCATGGCTATGGTACTGCCGGCCACCGCGACGGTCGATCTCGACCACGGTTCTACGTTGTCGCATGCCGTTCTTAACAGCTGTTTTCCGTATATAGTTAGTGAGAAAGGGGGCGTTGCCGGCATAGGATCGCTTCCATCCCTTCAGCAATAAGAGTAGGTAGTCACAGTTAGATAAGTGAATGCGATCTGGAGTAAAGACTCTGGAGAAGGGTACCGTTTCTTATTACAGCATTTTAAATCTAGTTGCGAGCCTGGGGATATAAGTAGAATCCATGGTTTTTGGTGTAAACCACGATACTGTATAGCTGCAAGCGGAACATCTATGACTTGTAGCGGATAGGCGCGGGCATGCTGGTAGGTATCCTCTAGGCTGTTCTACGGTGCTTTGTAGTCAGGACCTATGGTGCGCTACTGGATGGCTCGTGCTTCTGTGATGGGATGGAGTAGGGATATAGAAGAATTGGAAGAGGAGCAGGAGGGACAAGGTACTGTGTTTGCGAAGTGTAAGTATGTCTTTTACAGGGATGCTGAATACACCGATACATGGTTGGTAGATGACGCTGTTGCTGTACCTTGGTATAGGAGTCAAGGATGGATAAATAATTTTTTTTCTTTTTTTTTCTCAGGTGATTTGAACGAGCGCTGTCGTAACATTAAGCATGGAGAATTGGGATCCTCGTGTAAACCTTCACAATCACGAAATTTCAACATATACTGATATTGGCGTGCGGTCTATTCATAAATGTAAAAGCCCGCCATTATTGAATTTCGAGAATAAAAGTTTATATTCTAACCAATTTTAAAAATTAATTATTAATTTTGAAACAGATGAGCTTTGAAATAGCAATCTAAAGAATAAACATCGATCAATTTTCCATTGAGACTAATCGCCCCCTAGTGCAGCCCCTCCTTAAAAATGTAAAGTGTGTCTTCTCCATTAAGAAGCCTCTTCGAACACGATTTCTGAATTTTTATTTTTGTTTCCCCTTCATTTTCAGAAGATGTAGATGGAGAAATCTGGCTCGGAACCAGTCGAAGAAGAAGATGAATTACAATGAATACAATACAAAAGCGACCACGAAAATTGAGGCTAGTTGAGGATGGAACGTAGGAATGATTGGACTCTTAATATATATCATCTTTGGCTGGAGCTGTCATCGGTGACTTTTTGTTAAACATGGTTGCATAAGAAACGCACACATATACAAATACGATTCACATTTCCTACTACACCAATTTCCCCGCCAAGATTGTACACACTGGAATTATTAAGTTGAGATAACACTTCGAAGTATTAACAAGAGAAATCAAAAAATAGTTTTTGAAACTACTAAAAAATTTATCAGAAAATCCTTACAAGGGACTATAGACCAACAAAAATATGACTGTGAGAAATAAAAGAGGTTATGTTATTTAAAACTTCAATCAATTTATTATTTATTTATCATAAAACTTATATCACAATTTATATTGTATTTTACGTACTACGCGTTTCGGAAAATAAATTTCCATCTTCTGTCACTAATTAACTAAAATACAGTCATCGACTAACTCTCGAACCGATAACATCGCTCTTTAAAGTTATTGTGTGACACTTTTTTTTGCCGCCAAGTGCATAAAACCGGTTTCCCCCATTAAATCGTTTACTCTCTCTTGTTTTTTCTTTCTCGGTGTTCAAATCGGGTGTGTATATTGAATTATTAATTTAATTTTATAAAGATGGCCATACGGCCAAATAATATAGGCGGTCGATTCGGGATACTTGATCCTGATCCACCCGATCTTCCTGACCGTCAGCCAAAAAAACCAAAACATAATACTCTACCTCTAAACGGATTCCCAGACCTCCCATCTCTACACAGTGCAAGAAACAATGCTCGCTTCATTGTTGTGTCCCCAAAAACGAATGAAAAACTAATTACTTCCTTGAGCCCTTTTCTTCTTAAAAAATTGATTCATGCAATTAGCAAAGACTACGAAAATATAATTCAACTTCGCGACGGTAGCTTGTTGATATTTGTGAAATCACATAAAACCGCAGACTTTTTCCTCCGAGTCAAAGATCTTTTGGCCTAATGCTCTTCACATTCGATCTCTACCATATTCCCAAGTCCGTTGATATCGGATTTTATAAAGCCAAAATAACAGAATATATCCCCAACCCTATGCGATGCCGCAATTGCCAATTACTGAGACATACGACAAAACGTTGTAACGGCAGTACAATATGCGAAACATGTAGCCTTCCCCCTCATAACCCAGATCCATGCACCCACACCATGTGTGCTAACTGCTCCCTTGTCCACTCCTCATCATCCAAATTGTGCCCTACATACAAACAAGCAAAAGAAATCCTAACAATAAAAACAATTCAAAAATGCACTATGGCAGAAGCCAAGCGGACATACAGTCAACAAAATATAGCACAAATCACACCTCAAGTTGAAACGTTCGCTGAAACCATTACAAAAAAACACCAAATCTAAGCAACAAAACAAATAATTCCACACCACCCTTCAAAGTTCATCACACACACTCCCTCCACAAAACTCTCTAAAAACAATTACAAACATAAATACTGATAAAGTAAGCACAAACTTATTACCCAAACCACAAACCATGAAAAACACATCACCTCCTCCAACAATTACAACCGAAAACCCCAACATAATACATATAACCAATCCAACTCCTACCACTGCATCAACAAACTCAAACACTTCTCTCTCTAAATCCACTCATTCGATCTCAAACAACTCACAACTACAGCAATCTTGAGACACAATTACCAATACAAATAGCCCATCTTCTTCCTTTACCTCTAATCACTATAAACCTCCCTCTGAACTCCCGCAATCCTCCATATCAGCTGTCACCCAAAAACTTTGGGTAAAAACGATTACTACATAAATAACGATGATGTCCAAATGTCATAATGATACTTTCATCCAAATAGCTGACTCTCCAGCTCGGGGATTAAGTCAGTCAGACTCTGAGAACAGCATGAATGATTCAACTCCCGGGTTGCAAAGTCAAAGCCCTGAATAACATAATCATACCAACCATAACAAAAATCAAAAACTAAACAATGCCCCCTTTACATACCCTTCTCTTGCCTATGGTAAAACAAGTGCGTGGAGCTCATATAACATCAAGAAAGCTCTCAATATTCTCCAGTGGAATATGAACGGTTTTCTAAATAATTAAGATGAGCTTAAGATCTTAATAAAACAACATAACCGCTCTATTGTTTCTCTTCAAGAAACACATTGTCGCTTCGATTTCACATAATTCATTCCCAATAATTATTGCGGCTACTTTCTCAACCTTCCAAGCAATAATACTTCCAAACAAGGCATTGCGATCCTAATAAAAAAGAACATACCTCACAAAAAACTCAACATAAACTCAAACCTACAAATACTAGCAATAGATGTTCAAACCAAAATTAAATTTAATTTCATATGCATATATCTCTCCCCTCCCTACCACTAAATAAAACTTAGTTAAATAGTATTTTTGCCAAATAAAGTCACATGTAATACTAGGTGGCGATGTTAATGCATATAGCACCCTTTGGGGTTCTCCGTACACGAACAAGAAAGGTGCTTTACTGGAAAAAAATGTCTCCGATTCAAGTCGAATTATTCTTAAAGATGGTTCTCCCACACAATTTTCTACCCACGGCACCCTGACTCATGTCAACGTAACATGCTGTTCTGCAGAATTGCAAAGTAAAGTTTCTTGGCTAGCTCTTGATGATCTCCATAATAGTGATCACTTCCTATTACTGTTGGCTTATGTGTTGCAAAAACCTCGCAGTGAACCTAAAATTCAAAACTGATTTGGCTGACTGGGTAAACTACAACCCTCTAAGAGAACTGTCGTCTGGTGGACTGACTCTGGTGAACTGAACTACGCTATGATAAACTAAAAGCCTAGAGGATCTTTAAATGATACCCAAATCATACTAACCTAATACTCTTCAAGAAAAAAATGCTGAATTTCGTAGAGAAATCAAAACAGCGAAATCTAACGGCCTGCAAAAAATGACCTCGACAATATGCCCTAACTCCTCCACAACTAAAATATGGCATAACATCCGTTGTTTAACTGGCGAATACGCACAGCAAACAATAAAACTGGTTATAACCCCTACTGATACTATTTCAAACCCGTCTGATATTAGTAACCAGTGTTGCCGCTGTGCGACTTTAGTCGCATTTTGACCCCTTTTTTTCCCTCATGCGACCATGAGACGACTTTCTTTAAAAGAAGCTGTTTTGACCCTTTTTCAAAATTCTTGCGACTTTTTTGACCCCATCTCTAGAAAATTGCATAATCCAACGAATAAATTGTTATCTCTTCTCTATTCGCTAGGAAAACTTCCAACAATATTCCAATAAGATATCTGGAATGTACAGTGCACCTTTCAATTTACATGTATTGTGTTTTTTTACTTTTCACCACACTACTTTTACTCATCTGTTTGGCTTCTCATATACCAGAAAACCAGAACGTCACGACAGGTCACACTTACTACCACTTTGTGTGTGTTCAAGTGTGTAGAATATAGAGTTCCAATTCTTTAACAAAAAATTTGCAGTTCCCTTGCGCTTTTCCCTATTCTTTTAGTTGTAGGTATTGTTTGTTTTTATTATTGTTTGTTATTGTCTTTGGTGAATGTTAAATGCAACGGTAAATTCAAATCTGTGGCTGAAAAACCAACTCGTTGTTTTCTTTCGTTTGGTTTGGCAGGAAAATGTCAGTGTTAGGGGCCAGTTATAGCGATACGGAAAACCAAACCGAAAAAATTTTCGAATGGAAAATTAGTGCCATGCCATTTGGCCATATGCCATATGGCCATATTTCAAAATATGGCCATATGACACTTTTGAATTGTGTCATATGACCATATTTTCTTGTGTCATATAGCCATATTTTTAATTGGATATCTGTAGAGTGTATACAAGTACACAAACATTCATATGTAAATAATGTACCTTCATACTTCAAAAAAATTCGCGCGAATTTTTTTATTTTCACACCCCAAATTGATTCTCTTTTGGGCAAATTTTTTTCCCCTCGCTTCGCTCGCTACCAATTGTTGTGCCTGAACCCTGAAGTATGAATGTACATATGATGTATGAATGTTTGTGTACTTGTATCATGAGCGAAGTGCACAATTATCAATTGTTTGTAGCCGCAAGCTGGTACAACATTAAAAGACCATCTAAAAGATAGTTCCTGCTCGAACCATTTTGCAAATTTTGAATCGCGGCTGCTATCGTCGCCGTCGGTGAAAGAAATATTGTATATGCAAAATTTTCTTTCCTTTTTGTTTTTGCAGTTTAAGAACAAGTTTCAAAGTGTCATTTGGCCATAATGGTCAAATGACACATTACCAAAGTGACAAATAGCCATATATCAAAATATGGTCATTTATGACACAATTCAAAAGTGTCATATGGCCATATTTTGAAATATGGCATATGGCCAAATGGCATGGCACCTGGAAAATTTTGTTTGTTCTGATTCGATTCTTAAGACAAATGCTACACTGATCGATGGCAATTAATTCAGAGAATGTTTTTTGTTTATAATGATTTTAATTGAACACATACTTTTTGTTAAAAATGTGTTATACGTTATACTGTTATACGTATAAAAGAAAAATAACAAATTTCGTTTTTAACAAAAAGTGCAAGTTCAATTCAAATTTTTATTTGCAAAATAAATTTTCTGAGTTGGTTGCCATCGATCAGTGTAGCATTTGTGTTTTAAATCTGATTATACTATACCAAATTTTCCATTTGAAAATTTTTTCGGTTTGGTTTTCCCATCGCTAAAACTGGCCCCTTACAATAAAATAAAAAAATACAAAACAAAAAACTATTAAAAACGTCTTTACAAAATGGACAGGTAAGTTATTAAGTTATAAGTTACAAAAATTATGAAATTACATTGTATTTTATGTACATTTTTTGTTTTCCAAGATTTATTATAAGGACACCAAAAGAAAAAAACACAATCTAAAAAAATGTCGATGTTTTGTTATACCTACCTGTTAATAAAAATTGTATTAAGTACAAATAAATTTTTTTTTTGTTGTGCGACTTTTTTTTGTCTGGTGACCCTTTTTTTTGCGACCTTTTCAAATTTACGAGCGGCAACACTGTTAGTAACTATTTTGCGAGTACCTGGTCCAACAGCTCAAAAGACGAATATTTTCACCCAAACTTGTTGCCCAAAAACAAATTTCGCTCACTTCTACCGTAGACATCACCTCCATCTCTGCTAAACTTGTTGACGAAAACATCTCCGTCCTAGAATTTGAAAGTTGTCTTTGCAAACTAAGAAACAGGGGTTATCCCACAATATTGGAAACAGGCAACTCTATTGCCTTTACCTAAACCAATGAAAAATATTAACGATATGTAAGCGGTTACAGACCAATATCGCTCATACCCTGCATCTCTAAAGTCCTTGAAAAATAGTAGCAAAAAGATTGCTTCGGCTAATCGAAACTCGGAAACTAATAAAACCTTCAACCAAAAAAAGGGTGCTTCTTCATCTTGATTTTTACATAACTAATGCATTATCTGCACGTAACTATGTCACTGCTTTGTCACTAGATTTTGAAAAAGCATTTCACAGGGTTAGGGTGCATGTCATCCTAACGAAGCTCAAAATTTGGGGTAAAGGTCCAAAATTATTTAACTACGTTAAATCTTTTCTTACCAACAGAAAAATCTGTGTAAGAACAAACAATTCTTATTCATCTTTTTATCCCTTATTTAATGGTATCCCGCAAGGATTCCCATTATCTGTGGTTTTGTTTATCATAGCGTTTGATGAGTTGAGCTCACTTACATATTACCAACCATAAACAGCTTGACCATACTTGCTACGCGGATGATTTTTATATTCTTTGCAAACACAAAGACCTAACAGCAACTAACGTACTTTTTAACAATGTTCTTGATGACATACAAACTTGGTCTTCTTTTTCTGGGGCCAAACTATCTTTAGATAAATGTAAAACTTTACATATTTGTCGGAAGACTTCATGTAATAGAAGTCCTCTCTATTTAAATAATATTATAGAAAATGTTGACACTATGAGTATTTAAGGCCTAACTTTCAATAACAAATATAATTGGAAAAATCATTGTTTAAAACTGAAAAATAGCTTAATCAAAAGAACAAACATTATTAGTTTTTTAGCCAGTAAAAATGCAACACTCATGTAAATACATTATGTAATATAACCAAATCACTTACTTTAAGTAAAATTGACTACGGGCTCTTTTTATATGGTAATTCACCGAAATCAACGCTTAATATTATCAAAGCACCTTACCATCAAAGTGCAAGGAGGAGTCTCAACGCATTTCCAACTACCACCATCAAAAACTTGCTTGTTGAAGCTGGTCTACTATCCCTAGAATAAAGAATCGCATATACAAGGACCAAACTATAAATAAAGCTTTCGTTCACAAACGGGTCAATTATTGATAAAGACGTGGCAACTATCCTTAAAAGCAAAATTTCAAAATGAATTCCGTCAGCAATCTACACTTCAATAACGGCTGCAAAACAATTGGAAATTCCTACCACAAAAGTTGCAAAATACACCCAGTTATTCCTACCATGGTCAATACAACCAAATTCTTTCATAATGGATTTGTCGAGCTTAAATAAAATTTCCCAAAATACATCTTTCGCATCTGTTTTCGAGAACGGTTCCATAATGTGTATGGGACTACTAAATAACATAGCATCAATTTTTACTGCGGAGGCCCTAGCTACTTTTAAGACCATTTACTTTTGCACAGCCAACGCTGGCAAATTTGTTATAGTCTCAGATAGTCTTTTAGTGATCCGGGCGGTAAAAATCCAAATCACAATACAATAACTGTCTCAAAAATCCGTGATCTTCTTATAAAATACCAACAAAATGTTAAAATTATGTGGGTACCTAGCCACAAGGGTATTAAAGGTAAATGAGCTTGCTGACTTAGCTGCAACCCAGGCACACCAAACGCCAATTTTCAACTTTGATGCGATCACTCTACTTGACCTTCTCCGCGATATCAACCAGAAACTAAAACGCAAATCCCTACTGGAATGGAATAGCTACTCTCATCACTACTCTCACATCAACTAGGATAGATCACAACCAATTTTTCCAACAACAACCACTAAAACAATGCATACATATTTCATAAGAATGCGCCTTGGACATACTGCTAGCACACATCAACACCTTCTCCGTAAAGAAAAACCCACCCACATGCGTAAATTGCGACGCCCAATTGGACTTGGAGCATATCTTTAAAATGCAAAACTGTGCAGGACTAACTTCTCATCAACAACAACCTTCATCGATCCTTGAAGCCTTAAAAATCCCTAGTCATGCAAACATAATTTATATTAATTCTTTTGTAAATAGATATAAACTTGATATTTAATTTTCTAAAAATTGTAATAATTCTTAACACTAATTACACATAAACGAACTCATTGTCATCTCAGAGCCGAAAGCCATAGCAGCTAGTGCTCGCTCTTCTTTATATTAGCTTAATAATTTTAATTTTAACTTAATAAATAATAATAATGTAACGAGTGGTACGAAGATTCGGAATAGAAAATAAATAAAAAAACAACTTTTTTTCTAAAAAAAGGTTCCCGAGAGGGTATACTATTTCTTTATTTTTTCTTTGTTCAAAAAGTCTTTTTTTAAGTTTTAGTTCCTATTCGTTGCTTTTGCGTAACTCCCCAAAAACATCTTTTTCGGCTCCTTTTATAATCATCTCTATTTTCCAATAAACTTCCACTCGCCGCTTTTGACAGCTTTCAAGTGTCTGTCAACTTTTTCGAATTTTTGCTGTCAATAAATTACCGCGTGTTAAGTTTTTTTTATTTAATCCCTTGTCAAAATTGGCTGATGTCCCTGGGAGCCCCGGTGGTCCTGGGTAAAGGTAGAGGCATTGTGGGCAACGTCCAGTGATGCAAATTATTATTGAAATGGTGTTGGTGGTGTGCGCCTGTCAAGTGGCACCTTGCATTTATTTAGCTTCGTAACACAACTCACCCCTTAAGAACTCAAGGTTCCATTCGAGTTATCTTGACGAGCTGCATATGGAGATATCCGGTTGATGTGAACAACTTTGGTGGCCTTTTTTCCTGACATCTGTATTTTGACGAGAAGATCCGATATTTTGTGAATGATTTTATATGGGCCTTCCCATTCGCTTTGAAGCTTTGGACTTATACGCTTACGACGTTTGGGATTATGCAGCCACACGTCTTCTCCTACCTGAAAAGAAGGAAGATTACTTCTAAGGTCATACCTGGACTTCATTTTTTCCGAGGTTCGTTTAAGGTTATATCGCACAGTTTCGCACACGTTTTCCATTTTCTCCAACAGGCCTTGCAAATATTCTGGGGGAGATTTTGATAAGTCACTTGGGACGCCAAACTCAAAGTCCGCTGGCAAACGAAGCTCTCCACCAAGAAAAATGTGTGCAGGAGAAAATCCAGTAGATTCGTGAATAGACGTACGATAAGCGAGGAGAGCAAGAGGCAGATATTCGTCCCAATTAAGCTGATTTTTATCGACAAATTTTGCCAGATAGTCCAGTAAAGTCCGGTTAAACCGCTCCACCATGCCATCTGATTGCGGGTGCAATGGAGTTGTCCTAGTCTTTTGTACTCCCATTCTATCCAAAGTCTTTCGGAATACTTCGGCTTCGAAATTTCGCCCTTGGTCGGAATGGATTATATGTGGAACTCCGAATCTGCAAAAGACAGAGTTAATCAACTTATCAACAATTGTTATGCTTGTTTGGTCTGGAAGGGCAAAACATTCGGGCCATTTCGAGAAATAATCCATCACGACAACGATATATCGATTTCCTCTTGATGAACGTGGCAGAGGACCTAAAACATCTATAGCCACTCTTTCAAATGGTGCTCCCATGACTGACGGTTGTAATGGCCCACACACTCTTCGTTGTGGTCCTCTTCTTGATCCGCACTCCTTGCAAGTGGAACACCATAGTTGGACATCAGTACTCCTACCAATCCAATAAAATCTTGAATCTACTTTCTTCAGAGTTTTCTTTCTTCCTAGATGACCACCGGTTGGTGAATTATGGAGTGAAGCTAGTACGTCTGGTATCATGGAACGAGGAATGATAGGGAGGAAAACGGTGGACCCATCATTTTTATGCCATATTCGCATAAGTATCCCCTTTTTCAGGCACAAAGATTCAAACTGCGTCCAGTACGTTTTGACAGCTGGGTTTTCCTGTAAAATTAAATCTTTGGATGGTCGGCAGCCTTCGTTTAACCACCGACGTATCAAAGCCAAATCGGTATCAGCCTCTTGTTTTTCTTGCAGATTGATTGGAATTGTTTGCGTTACCAAAACCTTTTCTTGGCCATCTATAGTTTCCTTATTCTCGCAGTGCTTGCATTTTCCACACAGCCTCCTTAAGAGCGCGTTGGCATTTCCGTGTCTTGGTCCTGGTCGGTGTTGAATCGTGAAGTCGTACAGTTGAAGTCTTTCCAACCATCTCGCCATCTGCCCTTCGGGTTCTTTGAAATTGAAAAGCCAGCGTAGAGAAGAATGGTCCGTGCGTAAGAGAAAATGACGTCCGTATAAGTAGTGGTGAAAGTGTTTCGTTCCGAGAACTACTCCCAGAAGCTCTCGCCTGGTGACGCAGTAGTTTCGCTCTGCTCGGTGTAGAGTTCTGCTATAGTATTCGATGACTACCTCAGTTCCACACTGGATTTGGCTTAAAACTGCTCCAATTCCTACGTTTGAGGCGTCTGTATCTAAAATAAAGAAACCATCAGAAATTGGATATCCTAAGATCGGTGCTGAGGTAAGTCTTTTTTTTAGCTCCTCAAATGCGTGTTGACAATCTTTCGTCCACAGGAACTTCCGTTTTTCTTCAGAAAGCTGTGAAATGGGTTGGGCGATTGTACTGAAACCTTGTATGAATTTCCGGTAGTAAGAGCAAAGGCCGAGGAAGCTGCGGACTTCTCTTTTTGTGGTTGGCTGTGGCCACTCTCGTACGGCTTGAATTTTCTTGGGATCGGCATGCAACCCGTTTGATGACACGACGTGCCCTAAGTATGCCACCTCTTTTTGGAAGAACTTGCATTTTGACGGACTTAGTTTTAGACCTGCATCTTTAAGGCGAACGAAGACTTCTTCTAAATTGTAAAGATGAGTAGAAAAATCACGAGAATAAACGATTATATCATCTAAATAAATAAGTGCTGTTTTCCAAGATAGACCTTTGAAGACAGCATCCATTACCCTCTCAAAAGTTGCCGGCCATTACAAACTCCAAATGGCATAACACGAAATTGCCATAAACCGTTTCCATCTGAGAATGCTGTCTTCTCCATGTCGCTGGGGCTCATTTCCACTTGCCAATACCCACTTTGTAGGTCCATGGTAGAAAACCACTGTGCACCAGCTAGAGCGGCGAAAAGTTCATCGATCTTGGGGAGTGGATATGAGTCTTTCTTAGTGGCTTCATTAAGGCGACGGTAGTCGACACAGAATCTGGTAGTCCCATCCTTTTTTTACGAGGACAATAGGCGCAGCCCAAGGACTTGATGAGGGCTCAATCACGCCCTTGTGCAGCATTTCTTCGATGAGTTTTCCAGCTTCCTCTCGTTTTGCAAGAGGGATCCTTCGGGCTGGGACCTTAATGGGGGTAGCATTGCCGGTATTAATTTCATGTTTGGCCTTGGAAGTCCTACCGTAATCTAATGGATTCATTGAGAAAACATCTCTGAATTTTCCGATTAAATCTTTGAATTTAAGTTTTTCGTTAGGTGACAAATAGTCTACTTCAAAATTTAACTCTGATTCTCTTTCTCTTTGAACCCCTGGTAACTCACATATTTCTGCAGCTTCTGCTCTGCCCAGAACCATTTCTGATGGCAGTATTTGTTCGTAGGGGGAAGTATTTACAAGTCGTATGAAAGTTTTTGGCATTCGTGGGTCAACGAGGCAACGCGCTAGTATCACTGCTTTTGGTAAGGTAGCACTGTCGGAGGGTTCCACAAGCACAGCTTTTTGACCAGGTAGAGAAAATGATGGTACTTCAATTATGGTTTCTGCACTCGGAGGTAACCGCTGTTCGGTTGCTGTATATACAAGACAGGTGCTGGTTACGCTGGGCAGTTCAAGCTTACATATCTTGCCACCAACTTCTAGACACAAATCAGCACAGTCAAGACGACATTGGTGATTTATTAGAAAATCTAGTCCAAGGATGGCTGGAACCTCTTGCGTGTTGAGAATGACAAATTCTTGAGAAAATTGTATGCCATTTAACACCACTTGAATTGTAGCTCTCCCTTTGGCCGATAGACGTCCACCAGCCACCCCGGTTATATCTGTAGCACGCTTTACGATGTTCGCCGTCCCGGGTAGAAATTTTTGAGGCAGGACTGACACATTTGCTCCAGAGTCAACTACAAACTCGCAGATCTTACCATTGATGAAACCTTTGATTGAAAGATTGGTGGGTCCTATAAGCCCCACTATTTCAGCTGGCTCTGGAGATTCGATTAGCTTCCCTGGAAGTGACGTGCAATTTTCGGTGGTAATGTCGTTTATCTTTGTCGTTGTTTGAGGGTTTTGAGCTGGGTATTTAAAATTTGGTCGGGTTTGTGGAGGAGCGAAATTTCGACTAGCCGATGACAACTGCTCCTGATTGTCACGGGGCTTTAGTTTTTTGGAGAAGCGTTTGACTGTGAGGTCATCTTACCCTCTGTTTCTTCAACAAAATAAACATTTCTGTTCCTGCGACTGGCACGTGCACTGAGTTCTTGGGCTAAGTTAAGATAAACTCTTAGGTCGGCTAACCGTTATTAGGTTTTGGATATTGTCGTCTTTCAACCCGTCGATAAATTGGATAACCATCAATTCTTGTACAACATTCTCCGGACATTCTGGGAGAGCTGCTACGGCCAACTGCTGTAAGGTCAAGGCAAACTCAGCCAGGCTTTCTTTAGGTCCCTGGATTCTGTTTCGAAGTTGGGTGTAGCTTGATCGGCTATCTAAACAAAATCGTTGACTCAGTAAGCTTACCAGTAAATCGTAATCAGGGTCAGTGTTTTTAGGTAACGCACTCAGGATCGAGAGAGCTTCCCCTCGTAATTGCATTGCCAGAACTGCAGCCTTTTCTTCAGATGTCCATTTGGAGTACTTCGCAACTATCTCGAACTGCCTTTGGTAATTGTCCCACGAACCAGTGCCATCATAGGGCTGAACTGTACAGGGCAGCTGGGGTCTAGTTCGCACAGCATTTGGGACTCCAAATTGGTGTTCGATTGCAGGTAGAGGTACGCCTGTTAGTTCCATATCTTGTGGATCAATAGTTGTTTGTTGGTTGGTTCTCAAACCAGAGCCTTGGCGAAATATTAGGTCAGCCATCTTTTCTTTGGGATGGTTAGGTGACGAATGTTTTTCAGTTGAAACAGCCTGATTAAAAGATAGACTACCAAGAGTGCGCTCCAGGTCGTCAATTTTTTTTTCTATCGCAGCATGGTAAGAATTGCGCTCCTGCTTCCATTCCTCCATCTTTCGCTCCCAAAACTTTGTCATATCCATGCGTTGTTCCTGAAAGAAAGCCCTTGTGTCTTCGTTAATTTGTGAGGATTTCTCCTCCGAGTTATTTTCGTTAACCATTTTGGGATTTGCTTAAAACACAAAGCGATTTACCCCACATCTGACACCAGTGTAACGAGTGGTACGAAGATTCGGAATAGAAAATAAATAAAAAAACAACTTTTTTTCTAAAAAAAGGTTCCCGAGAGGGTATACTATTTCTTTATTTTTTCTTTGTTCAAAAAGTCTTTTTTTAAGTTTTAGTTCCTATTCGTTGCTTTTGCGTAACTCCCCAAAAACATCTTTTTCGGCTCCTTTTATCATCATCTCTATTTTCCAATAAACTTCCACTCGCCGCGCTGAAACTTCCAATAAAATTTTGACAGCTTTCAAGTGTCTGTCAACTTTTTCGAATTTTTGCTGTCAATAAATTACCGCGTGTTAAGTTTTTTTTATTTAATCCCTTGTCAAAATTGGCTGATGTCCCTGGGAGCCCCGGTGGTCCTGGGTAAAGGTAGAGGCATTGTGGGCAACGTCCAGTGATGCAAATTATTATTGAAATGGTGTTGGTGGTGTGCGCCTGTCAAGTGGCACCTTGCATTTATTTAGCTTCGTAACAATAATAATAACTAATATAATTCAAAGTCAAATTCTTTGCCTCAGCGGTGACTGCTTCGATTTCTCCCGTCAGCTCATGTGTTATAATTTGAGCTCATGACGGATAGTTGTTTATGCATTAGCTGTAGGGTTTCCATATCCGCTTGTGGAGAAATTCCAGCTGATGGTAAGCTTTTCTTGCGTCTTCGCTGTCCCTTGTTCCAAAGGCCCATTTCGAGAAACCTCCGATGAAATCTAAGGCGCGCTTTAGCCTTTTAGAGCGAGTCAAACCTTTCATTTGGTTTAAGGTCTTCTCAAGATTCAATATATTCTTCATGGATTCTCGACTGGTCAAATAGCAATGCCGATAGAAATCGTCATCTCGAACATTATTGCAAATCATTTCCAGAGCTGTAACACCTTTCTTCATTGTCTGGATTACCACTCCGTAGTCCATGGGTACGAATTTAGTGAAGACAGTCCATAAATCACTGTAGAACCTTGCTGCACCCACTGCTTCGAATGCCACTGGCGAGTTCTTCTGTAGTTGTTGGAATTCGTAGGGTATGTCTGTTTGTGTGTGCCCGGCGTCTAAGCTTAAGATTACTTCAATTATAATACATAATAATTTTAACATAAACATAATATTGAGGAAAAAAAATTAAATATTTTACTTTATATTTTATATTCTCAAACACAATTTTGCAGTGTATGTTTTGTTCTCGTTTTTATATGGATGTCAAAGTATACGATTTTTTTTTATTATCTGTATTTTTTTAATTTAATTTAAATCTAAATTTTTATTTAAACACTTTGTTTGGATGCTGCAAAGAGAAATAAAATGCACGACTGGGTCGCACGAACTTGCTCTTATGAGTGACAGTGGTTTAGGGGCTTGAGATTTTGATAAAAATAAAATTTTCAAAATTCTTAAAGAAATACTTAAACTAATTTGAGCTTAAAAAAAAGTACGCCACTTTATTTCTTGGATTAATTTAAATTTATGAGAATAAATTTATAAAAATCTGTATAGCGGTTTTTGAGAAAAAAAGTTTTCTTTGAAAAACTTTTTGAAAAAAATTATCAAAAAACATTCAAAAACGCCAGCTCATAGGTATTCAGCAAATACATTTATTTAAAATTTTTAGAAACAAATTTAATAAGCAGTTCTTAAAATATTAATTTTTTAAATTTTCTTTTAAAAAATGCTTTTAAAAATACAAAAAAATATTTTTCAAAAATATTGGTATGCAATACAAATTGAGCTATTTACAGCTATATGTGTGTGAAATTTCGAAAGAATCGGTTGAGTCGTTTTCGAGATAGTCGAAAGCAAAAAAAACGGTCCTATGGAAAGTACCGTTCTTAGCCATTTTTTTAAACTTTTTTTTCAGCCATATGATTGGTCGTACCTAAAAAGCAACACTGATTTTTTTAAATACAAATCATTAGAGCCGTTTTTGAGAAAAATAAGCTTTAACGTAACGGTTGTATGGCAGGTACCGTTTTTTTTTAGCTAAAAAAAAAAATTCAATTTCCCCTCTGTACAATACCTTAAAAAGTCTATATACCAAGTTTGAAGCAATTCGGCCCACCCGTTTGGGCTGTAGGTCTCTATACATACAGACAGACAGACAGACAAACATACAGACGGACAGAATTTTTAGACCATCTTTTTTCGTCTTTTCTATCATCGTAATGTCATGTTTGATTGTTATCTCAAAACTTTTTTTTTCGACGAATGCATAACTTGCCTTATAGTACCTATAATCGCAAGTAAAAAGAGTGTTATTTAAATAAATTCTTTTTTGTCGAATAAAAATTATTTAAGGTGGTGAAGTTAAATAAAATAAAGCTTAAGCTGGTTGTTATGAACGCTTTTTATTTTGTTGCCCGTCTGAATTCTCGTATTGGGGCCATTTCCCGATGACACAACTTCGTAAGGTCCCAACCAGAAAGCAGAAAACTTATTTCTTACCGGGTTCTTTAAAAGAATCTTTTGGTCCACCTTAAACGACACGACTTTCGAACCTTTGTCGACTACACCCATTCATACTTGATGAAGGGAATATTACGGGTTTTTTGTTAAAGTAAAAACGACCGTTCGTTTAGGTATTTCGGTTCGGACTGTAAGTTCTGGCGACCTAGCTGGAACTTCTTGGTGTCACTCACTTCCAGAATGCATTACTCAGCTTTGACTTGAATCGCATTGTGGAAGTGACCCACTTTACCACTGTTCCACATTCAGTGTGACACTGCAGTTATGCATTATATGCATAATTGCTGTGCAATGGGTTAAGTAGGTTGATGAGGAAATATGCCATGCAATATTGCACATGAAATATAACAGGCATAACATTCCTCCCCCTTAAAAATCCCAGCCAGGTTTCCAGAAACTGATTTGTCTGATTTTATTTAATTCCATAAATTTCATTATTATAAATATTTTTTATAAAATATTATAAATATGTAAGTACATATATATATTTTATTTATTTATTTGTAGCTTAATTTACAAGTATCTTTTCGTTTGACAGTGTTTCATTTGTAAGTGATTTAGAACATTTTTATTCTTTACATCTTAAATTTAAGTTCATATAATAAAGTTTAGTGTTAGGTATTTAAGATTAACTTAAGGCTCAAGGGAAAATGCTACAGAGAAAAACCCTTCATATATATATTTTATTTTTGTAGAAACAAACAACATTTTTCTTGTATTTCAAAATATTTGTGTATAAAATTTTTTTTATAAAATATACTAATTTTTTTTCATTATTAATTTTAATTTGTTTTATTAAATTTAAATTTAAAAGGTTTCTGTAAATATTAATTTACTTAATTCTTTTTTGATATGCTTTTATTCTTGCTTACAACCGGGTAGAGGTGATTCCGAAAACTGTTTCGCTCGTGTTGTTTGTTTTGACATGTGGTGTTGCCGGGGCTCGTCTCTTTGGTGTAAACGGTCGCATCTCTATCCCATTGGTATCGAAGTTAAACTCATGTTTGGACGAAATGGCTGGTGATCTTTTTCGAAAATGGCGAACTAGGAACACTAACACTACTACTGCCGCTCCTTAAGTAATGATGGACATCATAGAGTATCGGTGAATGGCCAGCTCCCAGTCTTGGTTGGATGCTTTGCGCTCTGCTTCTAGGACGTTCCAAGATTGTGCGAGGTCGTCAATACTTTTCTGGCCTTCGTTTTAAATGTTGGCGAGATTTTGCTGGTTGCCAACTTTTATCTGTTGTAGTCTTGGAATAGGCTCTGGTTTCGTAATGTTGAATTAAGCTAAGAGTATTTCTCTGAGTTCCGAGTGGTCTACCATAGGTTGTTTGTATACGGCAGAGGCTTCCGCATGGAACTCATAAGAAAGTTTAAAACCTTTTGCACTTGCTTCAAACGGCTGCAGCATTTCAGGATTCCTGATGAATTGAGCGTGACTGCATAGTTTTGACTATCACACTTCAGGTTCAACGACATGGTCTCTCTTACTTTGAATAGCCATTCGTTTGAGGACGTCATCTTCAGGTATATTCCCTCTGTTGCTGGTATCACGGCGTATTTGCACGAGTCCCTTGAAGACGCAACGTGTTGTAGGAGCTCGATTAGGCACTCGTTAGACCCAGTTGTCATAATCGGCTTTTCGTGTCGGCAAACAGCAGTGCTGGAACCTCGTGTCGCAACAAAAGTACACTCCGAGTACTCTCTTTTGCTTAAGATAACAAAGCGATCGTGGTCCTCAGATTCTGCGATGTACTCGAACTCGTGTTTGGTATCGAGAACCAGGTCCCAGAGTTCATCTAACGGACTTAGCAAGGGGTATATATGTTCTGAATTTTGTAACGAAGATATTCCGGTAGAGGGAGCGTTACTTTAATCAGCAGCTTTTCTCCGACAAAGTATACTGATATTTTGGCAGCTTGGTGTATTATAACTGGGTTCTCAAATGAAAATCTCCCTTTTGTCATGATGTTATTCAAAAACCCGTACCTACCAGCTGCACCATGTAAACGTAAAAATTATATAAGATGGATATTCCAAAGGATTTCTAAGTTGGAAACAGAGTTTGGCAATTATAATCGAAGCTTGAAAACTCCCTTAGAATCTTGGGATCTCATAAGAACCCACGATTCCCTTTGTCATTGCTGATGAACACCCGACTTCACCCCAAATACCCTATGGATACCCAAGACTCTACTCCGATGTCTACCAACAACGTAAACCAGAGAGGAAGCAGGAAGAGACAAGCGCTTATACCTCCTTGAGTCCTATACCAAGGACCAGTATCTCCATCACCTCTTACTCGTGTATCGGTGTATCGTATACTCCTCATAAAAGACATACTTACACTTCGCTAACACTAACACTCGCTCTCCCTACTCCTCTCCCCATTTCTCCAACCTATTAACCCTTCAATTCCATCACCATCCCCATCACAGAAGCGCAAGCCATCTGGCAGCCCACCCCGGGTACTGACCACAAAGCACCGTAGAACAGCCTAAGGTATATCTGCCAGCATGCCTGCGCCTATCCACTACGAGTAATAGATGTTCTCCTCGTAGCCATATCATGTTGTAGTTCACACCAAAAAACCAGGGATTCTACTGTACATTATACTCATAACTAGAATCGTGATGTAGCTTAATTAGTGTATCAGTTCTTTCCCAGAGGTTTCACTCCAGGTTACACCTATCACCCTAGCTATGACTATCTACCTCTATCTTTGAAGGGATGGTATTGATCCTTTGCCGGCAACGCCCCCTTTCCTGTGAATTGTTCGTTAAAACAATCCACAGGAACGGCATGCGACAACGCAGAACCATGGTCGAGATCGACCGTCGCGGTGGCCGGCAGCACCCATGCCTCGACTAGCTCAGCCAGGCCGTAGGCACTTGCTCCGGGATCTACACAACCGGTGTTACCTATTATTATCCTGCCGACCGTTGAGCTCAAGATGGGTGAGCTCGAATAAAAGTATTAAAATGCTTATTGGCCCTCAGAATTCACAAAGAAAAGACTTGATAGAATTGATTGAAAAGAAATTTTGATCCTAGGATGCACCTCAGGAAGGAAAGTACGAGTAAACGTTGGAATGAAGTAAGAAATCACGTTTGGAAAGTTAATTCAATCTGTAGAACGACACACGTAAGTATTTCTAAATTAGCAAAACATAGGTGATCATGTTCGCAGTGGCTTCTAGAACCTTCCATCCAATCTGCTACCACGTAGCTCTGCAGAATATGGAGGATGAGGTGTCTAACTCATAGAGGAGGGAGGATCAAAGGTGTTAAGGTGACCCCCCAGGTCTCTCAACCCGCCCAAAACAATAGTAAAAATCATCTCTCCTACTACTGACCAGTGGCTATCCACGGACCTTATGAGTCCCCAGACCCAATGACGATTTCGGTAGCCCCTAATCACGATAGCAAGCAAAATTGAATTGCTTGCCAACTATAACCCTATAACTAAATCATGGTACCTAACAAAAAGATACTACACCAAAACTACTCAACCTTCATCGTTGCGCTGTAAGCATCTCAAAGATACTCCATATTCGTTCCACCTTGTTCCGTTCGAAGATGAGTGAGGGTCACCACCCTCCCTACAAATAACCTAAACCATCATTATGAATATCTAAGAAAGTCTTCCCAAAATATGTAAGTCCAAGAAATAAATTCACTGAAAAATTTTCTTAATCGTTATAAAAACGGTTGAATATTTTATTAATATAATTCTTAATAACTAATAGAATATTATTGAATTGAAAACGCCTTAATTTTTCTTTCTAAGACTAATATTATTAAACATTCGATTATTTTCATATCGTTATGCCTAGATACCTGAAATAGATACAACAGCTAATCTTAAAATAAAAAGATTCTACTCTAATTGCAAGTGTTTCAAAAGTCATTACGACAGAAAGGGATTTTAATCTTAACATTAACTTATAGTAAACGGTCTCTTCATAACTTGTAATCTTAGTAAGTCGAATAATATTAAATTTAAAAATCGTAAGTATCAAAATTAGTTTACATTCATGATCTTTAAAATGACACTACGATTGCGTATCTCATCTAACGCTATCCTATGGTTGCAAAGTATGATTATCGAAACTATAGTGTCGCGAAGTAATGACTCGATCATCAACTGTCATTAAGCGTAAACGGAATGAGAAAATTATCTTTAATACGAGTTGACCGAGTAACTAAGTTTTGAAATATCTAATTCTAAGCACAGGGACGAAACAAAATTATTCAGACTATTGTACCACGTAGTCTAAATACGAAGCAAAGCAAACAAGAATCAAACAAAAGTACGTCTGAATAAGGGGGTATTCCCTCAATATAGCAAACAAGTAGTCAGAAATTAACACCAAAAAAAAAGAACCATACATGTAGGAACACAGTTCGTGTCCAACACGTACTCGATAGTAAAATTTAAATCAATATAATTGAAATGTAAATTATGAGAAAGAAATATCAAAAGCAATATGTAGCTAGAATACCACGGAGATTTTATCTCTATGTTTTCTTTTCTTACACCAGTAATCCGGGAGTGCACTGCTGGATACCTTCCTGTAAAAAATGTTTATGGATTAATGTAATAAGTACTTCTACTCTACGTTTGTCTCTGACTATCTTCGTTCTAGGGTGCTCTGTCTTTTCTTTTTTTGATATGGTCTACGATGACCAATTGGTTTGATACTACAATTAGGTACAAACAAAAGCGGAAACGAATCGCGTTTCTTTAGGGACGTTATGTTGCCACTGGTATCATCGACTCGCCAGGTGGTAGTAATTTGAATATAAATCGCACGATAAAAAAAAAAGGTAATTCGAGTATTCTCGCTTCACGAGTGAGAAGTCTTAATTGCCGACGTGATTGAACAATGTGGTATTGAAAAGCGTTTGCAAAACGTTGCGATTGAATTATAACAGCTTTTCGAAGATTAAAAAAAAAACATTTAACGCGGCGTCAAAACGCGTTGTTGGGTGGTCGCTACCGACACGGTAAGGGATAGTCTCAAGGACCAAGTGGTTAATAAAAAAAAATTAAAGGTGACTGAAAGTCCGTGAAAAATAAAAAAAAAAAAACAATTATTAATCAAGTGAATAAGTGAAAAGAAAATCAAAAAGAAGATATGATTAAACACGACGGTCTTTAAAGTCAAGAAAAGTGCGACGATTTGGTACTACGACCGAAGTTAAAAGCGACTTCATATCCTCAACTGTTATACCGGTTCAAAAAAAATAATTAAATAATTATCATACCATTTTATGGAACACGATTATCAACAGATTACAATTCACGACCGCGATAAGATTCTTGAATTGAGATACAACCACTAAATTCGATCTGCGTCTAGCGATAGCTATTTTGGTTTCTTCATGAGCACTATACAAAGCTAATTCACACACTGCACTCTTTAATAAATATATATACTTAAATACCTAATATGATAAACATAAATGTAGGTGGAGTTTTTCTTATAGAGGCGGAGGAGGAGGCGTTAGGTCCTGCCATCCGTTTATAAGCCAAGCAAAATTTTCTGCACCACCGTCCGTGGTTGACGACGTTGTACGTCAGCGTATGCCGCTCGCAGCAGCACCAGAAATTAAGCGTGCTTAATTAGTCTTTCTAAGACTAATATTATTAAACATTCGATTATTTTCATATCGTTATGCCTAGATACCTGAAATAGATACAACAGCTAATCTTAAAATAAAAAGATTTTACTCTAATTGCAAGTGTTTTAAAAGTCATTACGACAGAAAGGGATTTTAATCTTAACATTAACTTATAGTAAACGGTCTCTTCATAACTTGTAATCTTAGTAAGTCGAATAATATTAAATTTAAAAATCGTAAGTATCAAAATTAGTTTACATTCATGATCTTTAAAATGACACTACGATTGCGTATCTCATCTAACGCTATCCTATGGTTGCAAAGTATGATTATCGAAACTATAGTGTCGCGAAGTAATGACTCGATCATCAACTGTCATTAAGCGTAAACGGAATGAGAAAATTATCTTTAATACGAGTTGACCGAGTAACTAAGTTTTGAAATATCTAATTCTAAGCACAGGGACGAAACAAAATTATTCAGACTATTGTACCACGTAGTCTAAATACGAAGCAAAGCAAACAAGAATCAAACAAAAGTACGTCTGAATAAGGGGGTATTCCCTCAATATAGCAAACAAGTAGTCAGAAATTAACACCAAAAAAAAAGAACCATACATGTAGGAACACAGTTCGTGTCCAACACGTACTCGATAGTAAAATTTAAATCAATATAATTGAAATGTAAATTATGAGAAAGAAATATCAAAAGCAATATGTAGCTAGAATACCACGGAGATTTTATCTCTATGTTTTCTTTTCTTACACCAGTAATCCGGGAGTGCACTGCTGGATACCTTCCTGTAAAAAATGTTTATGGATTAATGTAATAAGTACTTCTACTCTACGTTTGTCTCTGACTATCTTCGTTCTAGGGTGCTCTGTCTTTTCTTTTTTTGATATGGTCTACGATGACCAATTGGTTTGATACTACAATTAGGTACAAACAAAAGCGGAAACGAATCGCGTTTCTTTAGGGACGTTATGTTGCCACTGGTATCATCGACTCGCCAGGTGGTAGTAATTTGAATATAAATCGCACGATAAAAAAAAAAGGTAATTCGAGTATTCTCGCTTCACGAGTGAGAAGTCTTAATTGCCGACGTGATTGAACAATGTGGTATTGAAAAGCGTTTGCAAAACGTTGCGATTGAATTATAACAGCTTTTCGAAGATTAAAAAAAAAACATTTAACGCGGCGTCAAAACGCGTTGTTGGGTGGTCGCTACCGACACGGTAAGGGATAGTCTCAAGGACCAAGTGGTTAATAAAAAAAAATTAAAGGTGACTGAAAGTCCGTGAAAAATAAAAAAAAAAAAACAATTATTAATCGAGTGAATAAGTGAAAAGAAAATCAAAAAGAAGATATGATTAAACACGACGGTCTTTAAAGTCAAGAAAAGTGCGACGATTTGGTACTACGACCGAAGTTAAAAGCGACTTCATATCCTCAACTGTTATACCGGTTCAAAAAAAATAATTAAATAATTATCATACCATTTTATGGAACACGATTATCAACAGATTACAATTCACGACCGCGATAAGATTCTTCAATTGAGATACAACCACTAAATTCGATCTGCGTCTAGCGATAGCTATTTTGGTTTCTTCATGAGCACTATACAAAGCTAATTCACACACTGCACTCTTTAATAAATATATATACTTAAATACCTAATATGATAAACATAAATGTAGGTGGAGTTTTTCTTATAGAGGCGGAGGAGGAGGCGTTAGGTCCTGCCATCCGTTTATAAGCCAAGCAAAATTTTCTGCACCACCGTCCGTGGTTGACGACGTTGTACGTCAGCGTATGCCGCTCGCAGCAGCACCAGAAATTAAGCGTGCTGGAGTTTTGGTTATGTGGTTCGAGCCGTAACGCTCCCACAACAACACAACAACACAACAACAAAAAGCAATATAATTGTTACCTGGTATAACTGATGTTAATGAGGTACCCTTTTTGGGTAATATATTTCAAAAGATTACAAAAGTAAATGCAGGAACTGGTGATTCACGGTTATTATGCAACAGGATCTGGTGCGATTACAGATGAATACGTATCTGGAACTGTTGAATAATATATCCGTCGAGTGGATCCCGCGTTGAGTATGTGGTGCTTGATTGTTGTTGGATCGGCATCTATGCTTGAGCATTCGCCAGACATCCAGGTGATATCTCGTTGAATTTCACTTCTTAGTGGTGGGTAGTAGCTTCAGTCTGCTAAGGACTACGTGTATCCAGAAACCTATCTATGACGTGGTCAATTGTAACTAGTGATGAATCCTGGTGAGGACGTGCATCGAGGGGATGCCACGCGAAGAAAAAAAAATGTGTCTGCTACGAGACTGTGCCGCAAAAGACAGCAGCGTGGTGGCAATGAGTTGCCAAGAGTAAAATTATGTAGTCATCGACGAGCCAAACGGATCAACGTCGGATGGCTATGGAACTTGGGGTATACTTCCAATGTTCTTTAATGTATCGGTAGGATGGTCAATAAAAGACCAAGCTTTATTTTTAGATAAAAGAAAAATGCGCAGCCGACGCCAGTGCATATATTTGCAATTTTTTTTTTTTTTTTTTACATGGCTAGGCATATAAATTGTGTGTCCACGTGTATATGTGCATGTTGGGCACCAAGAATTGGGGTGCTGGAGTGCAATTCCTCCGGGAATATGTGACTCCGTTTATTCAGATGAATTACTGCTCCTTTTTACAGCGTCTTCAAGTTCATATTCCTATAGGATATAAGTAAAATTTCCACATTACACGGGTGGCCATGTGTCTCCGGGAAGCATTTTTCATGCGTCGAAGCAAATTCGTCTTGTTTGCTCCGAAGGATGAAAAGAAATCTAAATTCTTACCTTAATCCAGTATTATTTACTGCTTCTTATTGTAATCCTACTAATTGCATAAGCAATTAGAGGATTTTTCGTAACACTGATATATAGACGATAAAATGGTGCGCGGCGCGGCTGCTCAAAACAAATACTTTTTTTTTTCAATGAGACGTTCTGCGGTAATGATGTGGCTTCGTCTGTGATTTGCTTCAGAATGAAATGGCAGACGTTGCCACTTCCAAGTAGCCGTGCAAAAAAAAATAGCATTAAGGTGCCATGCCATGCCAGGTAGTGTGGGAAAGATGGAATACGGTTGAAGTATTCTTGGAGCAGGGAAGGAAGGTTCTTCTCTTTGATATGGTATCGCTTATAGGTACTATAGTTTAGATAGGTTGTGATAGTAAGCGAGCATAATTTTTGCTTGCTTCCTCAGGCTACCTAAAATTGTAATGAGTCGTGGGGACTCATAGGTCCACAGTAGCTAAGGTCGTAGAGTAGGAGAGATGATTTCTGCTTACGAATTGGGTGGGTTGAGAGACCTGGGGGATTGCATAACATCTTTAATCCTCCCTCCCCTCGCAGTAAGACACCTCATCCTCCACTATCTGCACAGCATCGTGGTAGCAGAGTGGAAGGAAGGTGACATAAGCCATTGCAGCCATGAATACCTGTGGTTTGCTAGTCACCAATGTAATTATGTGTCTGGTTCTTTTGGTTAATAAGACAGTGCGAACACGATTTCTTTCTTTTCGCTCACGTTCACTCTCAATTATTCCTAAGAGGTGCAAACAGAGATCAGTCTTTCTTTCGGTTCAGTTCTTGTCAGTCTTATCTTTGGAGATTATGAGGGCCCTTAAGCATTTAAACATTCTTATTCGAGCTCACCCATCTCGAGCTCAACGGTCGGCAGTGAAAAATAGAGGTAACACCGGTCAAGTAGATCCCGGAGCAAGTGCCCACAGCCTGGCTGAGCTGGTCATGGCTATGGTACTGCCGGCCACCGCGACGGTCGATCTCGACCACGGTTCTACGTTGTCGCATGCCGTTCTTAACAGCTGTTTTCCGTATATAGTTAGTGAGAAAGGGGGCGTTGCCGGCATAGGATCGCTTCCATCCCTTCAGCAATAAGAGTAGGTAGTCACAGTTAGATAAGTGAATGCGATCTGGAGTAAAGACTCTGGAGAAGGGTACCGTTTCTTATTACAGCATTTTAAATCTAGTTGCGAGCCTGGGGATATAAGTAGAATCCATGGTTTTTGGTGTAAACCACGATACTGTATAGCTGCAAGCGGAACATCTATGACTTGTAGCGGATAGGCGCGGGCATGCTGGTAGGTATCCTCTAGGCTGTTCTACGGTGCTTTGTAGTCAGGACCTATGGTGCGCTACTGGATGGCTCGTGCTTCTGTGATGGGATGGAGTAGGGATATAGAAGAATTGGAAGAGGAGCAGGAGGGACAAGGTACTGTGTTTGCGAAGTGTAAGTATGTCTTTTACAGGGATGCTGAATACACCGATACATGGTTGGTAGATGACGCTGTTGCTGTACCTTGGTATAGGAGTCAAGGATGGATAGGGGTGCTTGTCCCTTCCGGCTTCCTCTTTGGCTTGTGTTGTTGGTGGGTATAGGTTCGAAGCTTAGATGCTCATAGGGTATCTGGGCGTAGAGGTTGGTATCTATCAGCGGTGCGGGTGGTGTATGTGGAGGTGATCTTTTGTTTCTAATTTTTACGTTACAGGTGGCGCCTAAGTGGAGCTAAGTTTTTAAGTCTCACGGGCCCCGTTTGTGCGTTGAATGATAGATAGAAGCACATCTCTTCGTATATTCTTTCTTATCTAATTTCTAATTACAATATTTTACGTTACAGATGGCGCCCAACGTGTTGCCCGAATTAATTGACAAAGATAAGATTAGGATTGACGAGAGCTAGGTCGATCCAGAGTGATGTGAAGAAAGTTAGAAATTTTTCAGTTTTTTTTTGTGAAATTGAAGCCGTTGTTTTACTTGTTGATCAGGTCTTTTAGATGGAGGAATACTATCGAGATTGGCAGTGTAGGCACTATTTTGTCCAGTGGCTTGGTGAATTTTTCCCGAGTCAGTCTGTTGCATTAGGTCTACCTACTTTTCTTTACCTCTAATCACTTCGGTAGGTCTTCGATCTCTGTCCGGATTGAGCAGTTGTTCTTGCTTGATCGTCAGTAGCTGAGGTGTTGACATATTCAAACGGTGATGTCTGAGATCCTGGCCGTATGAGAGTAGAATGAGCAGGTCTTCTGACCGGTGGTTGGTGCTTTTTTGCCCGACGCACGTCAGCTGCAGAAGCTGGTCACTCGCTCGACTACGACCCTAATTGTTTCAACCACAACGCAGCTTGTTTTCTTTTACAATTGTTTTGTTAACCAATTTGTAGTTGAAGTTTATAGTCAGTTTTGATGGATGTTAGGAAGTGATGGCATGTGATGAGACATGAAGCGCTAACCGGTAGTTGGAATTTTATACCCGATGTACGTCAGTAGTAGCGTAATGTCGCCTTTGCATGCCTGAACAACTTTTCGTTTAGGAGGAATTGTCTTTTTCTCTTACAACGGAACGCCGTAATGTACTAAGTCTACACACACTAGTTTTTTTGTTCTTTTTTTTTGATTAAGTTTTTTTTTGGGAATGGTTAAGATGCAGAGCATATAGATTTTTGAGTATATAGTTTTTGAGCATATAGATTTTTGAGCATTCCGTCAGTCAAGTTGGGACGTAACTTCTTGATTAGATGTGTAAGTTTGGGATAGTGCCCGCCAATTTAGTTTCTTGTATTTTTGGGATAGTGCCCGCCATATAGATATAGTTTGGGATAGAACCCGCCAATATAGAATACTGTTTTAGATTATAAAGCATAAAATTAGATTTTTGATTACAATTTAAGTATTGATATCTGAAATTGAAATCGTATTGATATAAGTAAACATACATTACATTTTTTTTAAGTATAAACTTCTTTAAGTATCCAGATTGAATTTCGAGTTTCAGAAATATTTTTGAATTACCGTTTTTGATAGACAAATTACCCATACAAATACTTACCTTTTATATTAAGCACTCTTAGATTTAAGTTACTTATTTGAATTAATTGATCGACAAATATCCGTTAGAGGTTTCTTTCCAACGGAATATTTTTGTTTTGTTTTTGAATTTTCTCTTCTTGATTTTGTCAAATCAAGTTACTTACCTTAAGTAGTATCCGTCTGAGGATTTCTCACGGACTACTTAAATTTTTATCTACCGGATTTACAATAGACGATCACCCGTTGGAGAATTTACTCACGGGATCTTCGCAATTATTTATACCCTGACTTACCTTTTTTTCTTTTTATTGTTATATTCCGTGGTAGGAGCCGTTCGAGGAACTTCTCACGGCCTACAATACCTTTTATTTTTTATTTACACACTTGACTTTATTCCGTCCGTTTACCTTCACGGTTGAATGACTGGCCGAAGCCGTAGGAGAGCTATTAGAAGCACATACCTTTCCAAGTATAAAGATTACGTAGGCATGGCTCCTACAGCTCCAAAACCCAGATCTGGCCGTAGCCAAGACAACGTCGTAGAGAATCATTCTGATGATGAAGTCAGTTTAGCTGAAAGCCTACCTAGAGATGATGCTGGTGATAGAAGCATAGAAGTAGATGATGAAGAAGTAAGGAGAACAGAAGAGCAATTGCGTAAGGATGCTGCTGACCACTCAGCGTACATTCAGAAAGTAGTTTCTGCTACTATTGACCTACACAGGGTCGACGACAGGAAGTTTATGGCGGAAGCACTAGAGAAAAGCCACATGCGCTTGCTTGACCAAGTAACGCAACTTCTACTGAAACGAACTGTAAAGGCAACTCAACCTGTCGCTCCTCCTAAACCCATCGCTCCTCCTAAGTCGTCTGCTCCTTCCAAATCAGCTGAACCTATTGGTGTCACGTCTACACAAAAAGCTACACGGCAAGTCAATCTAGCCAACTTAGACACTCCACGTGTCACTAATACATACACAGCCAACGGTCCAACTAACGTCAATAATGTCCAGTCCGAGCATAGGCCAATCGATAATATCGATTTCGCCGATCGCTACACGCCTCACTACGAGCACACTAGAGTACCTCCGTTGTCGGATGTCAATCCAGCACAGATGCCTCTAGGCTCCAATCTAGATGAATTTATGGAGCGGGTAAACGCTTTCAATTTCAATGATGAGTCACCTGTTTCGCCACCCAGACCGCCACCCTCTAACGCCACGTCTTCGAACCGTGTTCATCCTTTCCACAAATGATGATTGAAGTTCGACGGGAAGAATATGGCTGTGGACGACTTTTTGTTCCGTCTGGGGTGCATACGCAGCAGTTATGGTGTATCATGGTACGAAATTACAGCGAATTTCTACCACTTTGTATCAGGTTCCGTCGAATCATGGTACTGGGTATACCTGAAAGGCAATAAACATACGACATGGGACGAGTTGAAAACTGCTTTGGTAGAACAGTACCGCAGTCTAGAAAGCGATACCGAGCTGTTCAGAAAATTGTCCGATCGTAAGATGTTGCATGGCGAGTCCTTCAATGACTTTTTCGACGCCATCCAACATTTGAATTCCAGGATGAGAGTTCCTAGACCTGAGAAGGAACTAGTAGAAATCATCAAAACCAATGTCCGTAGGCGAATGGGAGAACTCCTCATAACCTACAGTCCGTCTAGCTTGCGACAGCTAGCATACTATTGTCGAGCCATAGAGAAGGCTCAGTCTCAATACGAGAACGTCCGTCCGAATTATGTGCCAAACGCACAACGTCCACCTGCAAGGCGTTTCGTGAACGAAATCGCAGAAGAACCTTGTCAGGATCTAGTGGTAGCGTTGCCTAATAGCAACATTGAAGCGATCCAGAGAGATCGCAAGCTACAGAAATGTTGGAATTGCCAGGTTCTTGGCCATAGTTTCCGCGATTGTGCAAAACCAATCGATAAAGTATTTTGTTTCCGCTGCGGCTTAGCAGACGCGTATAGTCCGTCCTGTCCGAAATGTCTAGCGGGAAACGAACCGGGGGGGTTCGCTCCGATTAGATTTACCCGGAGTTCAAGTGTCCGAACCGACAAAGCCCTTTGAACTTCCGAAGATTACTATCTTGAAACCAGATAAGAAAAATGAATTACCGAACAATGATAAAGATGATTGTAGAACAATCCCTAATATAAATTATGAATCCAAACCTAATATGAATTTGAATTGTAGTAATAAAGAAACAGAACCATTATATCGTAAATCTTTTCATGAAAGATAACACATTTACAACGAAGTGCGTAGGAGAATTGTCACTTTTCCAGAGTTGTCCAAACGGATACAACGGTTGAGGGAGCACTTCCATCGGAAGCGGACTACTTATCGTAACATCGCGTCAGCAACAATAGGCCGAGAATCGAACGACCCACGTCCCTACGTGACGGTCGGTTTATTCGGCGATAGCTTTTTAGGTCTGCTTGATTCAGGAGCAAGTATAAGTTGCTTAGGCACTGACATACTTCCCTATTTGAAGAGCAAAGATGTTACGGTAAGGAAGGTAGAGACTACCGTGTCCACGGCCGATGGACACAAGCACTCCATAGTTGGAGTAATTACTACACCTATCCAATATAAAAGTGTGAGAAAGGATGTCGATCTGTATATTGTGCCTTCTTTAAGCCAACGTCTATATTTAGGCGTCGACTTTTGGCAAAAATTCCAGATCGCACCTCATGTAATTGCGGGTCTTTCAGGAATTACGACTGGTGTTCCAGAGGAAAGACCCACTAACCAGATTAAGTTGAATGATGAAGAGTCTAAGCGACTAGAAGCTGTTGTTCGTAGTTTTCCTTCTTTCGCAGTCCATGGACTCGGGAAAACGAATCTAGTGCAGCATTATATAGACACGGGTGATGCCGTACCTATAAAGCAAAGGTACTATCCCGTATCTCCGGCGATACAAACCCTTATGTATGTAGAGTTAGACCGTATGCTTTCGTTAGGAGTCATCGAGGAAAGTTCCAGCGCATGGAGTTCCCCAGTTGTGCTTGTTCGCAAGCCTGGTAAGAACCGATTGTGTCTGGACTTTCGGAAGGTGAACTCCGTAACAAAGAAAGACGCTCGTCCAAATGCGCATATAGAGGGGCTGCTGGCACGTCTGACAGAGACACGTTATATTTCTAGCGTGGATCTGAAGGATGCGTTTTGGCAGATACCGCTGGAGCAAAGTTCGAGGGAAAAGACCGCTTTTACGGTACCGGGCCGACCACTGTACCAATTTATGGTCATGCCTTTCGGTCTATGTAATGCGGCACAAAGTTTGAGTTACCTGATGAGTCGCGTAATCCCATCAGGGTTACGAGATCAAGTCTTTGTTAACTTAGACGATCTGTTGGTTGTGTCAAAGGATTTCGACGAACACATAGAGACTCAAGAGATAGTCGGAAAGTGTTTGACGAACGCAGGACTGACGATTAACGTCGAGAAGTCGAAGTTTTGTTTTGATGAGCTTCACTTTCTCGGTTATAAGGCCGGTCAGGGTTGCTTGAAAGCAGATCCAGATAAGATCGCAGCTATCACTAGCTTTCCGTTGCCAACCACAACTCGCCAAGTTCGCCGATTTCTCGGTATGGCAGGTTGGTATCGACGATTTGTAAAGGATTTCAGCACCCTAGCCGCACCCTTGACCGAGACATTGAAAAAGGGAAAAGCCTTCAAGCTCAGTCCAGAAGCTATTGAAGCTTTCCTGCAAATCAAACAAGCTTTGACTTCAGCGCCTGTACTAGTCAATCCGGACTTCTCCAAAGAATTCATCATTCTCTGCGACGCATCCGCGACTGGCATCGGATGTGTACTCTGTCAGAGGGACGAATCCGGGGCGGAGCAGCCTATATACTACTTCTCTCGGAAACTGAACGCTGCACAGAGAAACTATTCGGTGACAGAGCGCGAGTGCTTAGCAGCTTTTGAAGGTATCCAGAAGTTCAGATCTTACGTTGAGGGATACCATTTTCGTGTTATTACAGACCATTCCAGCCTGAAATGGCTGATGACCATGAAGACCAACCGGAAGATTAGCGAGGTCGAGTATGCGACTCCAAGGTTTCGATTTTGTGGTAGAGCATAGGAAAGGTACTTTGAATGTTGTACCAGATGCTTTATCAAGAGCGTATGAAGATGATGAGTTGACAGTGTCAGCTTTCCTTTCATGTCTACCACAGGTCGATGCCTCGGAGGTACTCCACATTGATCTTGAGGATCCGTCCTTTAAGTCTGAAAGTTATCTTGATATCATCAGTCATATCAGGAAGGAACAGGAACGACTACCTGATCTCAAAGTGTCGAAAGGATAAATTTACAAACGCACTAAACACGCGATTGGTAATCCCTTGGCCGACGATCTAACTTGGAAGTTGTGGGTCCCCTCAGAGATGACGGAGTCGTTGATCTTATTGGCTCACAATCCGCCGCGTGCTTCGCATGGTGGTGTAGTGAAGACGGTTTACAGATTGAAAGACAGATTCTACTGGCCCGGTATGTACACGCAAGTCAAACTGTACGTAGACCAGTGTGAAACGTGCAAGACCAGTAAGGCTGCTAACATGACGTTGAGAGCAGAGATGGGAAACAGTTTTGAAGTAGATAGGCCGTTTCAACATTTATATGTTGACTTCCTCGGGCCGTACCCCAGATCCAGATCCGGAAATGCCTACATCGTCATAGTGTTAGATCAATTGACAAAATTTGTCTTCATCAAGCCATTACGCAAGGCTACAGCCGCGAACGTAGTCAAATTTCTAAAAGACGAAGTGTTTTTGATTTACGGAATACCGGAGAGTATTCTCTCCGATAATGGTACACAATTCATTGAGAAGGAGTTCCAAAAACTCATGGATGTTTTCGGGGTCAAACACTACCGAACGGCAGTGTATGCTCCCCAGTCTAACGCTAGTGAGCGGGTGAGCGTTCAATTTTGGCGGCCATTAGGTCGTATGTCAATCCACGACAGATGGATTGGGATGCCCATCTGTCTTCGATCAGCAGTGCCCTACGCATGACAGTGCATTCAACACTCTCAATGTCCCCATACGAAGCCTTGTTCGGACAACGAATGATAGAGCACGGGGCAGATTATCGTTTGTTGAGAGAGTTGGGTGGACTGAACTGTTCGGAGATAGATTGGCTTCCTAAGGTGGCCAAGATGAATATCATCCATTCCTATCTAAAACAAGCATTAATAAAGACCCATGAAGCCTACGAGAAGATTTACAACCTTCGAAATAGGAACATAATGTACAAGGTGGGAGATGAAATCTACGCTAGGAACCATGTCTTGAGTGACGCAACGAAACATCTAAGCGCCAAATTATGTCATAAATTTATCAAAGTTCGTGTAATCCGAGTAATCGGAAATAATCTTTACGAAGTTGAAGACCGGCGAGGTCACAAGTCTACGTGTCATACAAAAGACTTAAAACGGTAGCACACTTGAAGTACAATTACAACCCTGACTTAAACATTTATCTTACTATTTCGACATTTTTGAAATATTAAACATTTTCCTTTTTACCAGATTTTACAAGCAAGTACTAATAGTACTTGATACCCTGCTAGTAACCAAAACTTATGCCCGGCTCTCAGCTGTGCATGAGACTCTTGGGTTAAAATTTTTTTTTTTATTTTTCAGATACCCAATTAGAGCATTCATATGTCTTCAGGCAGTATGCTTCATATTTGTTTTTTTTTTGTCTTCGACCGACTAGACGTGAAAGAGTCGCAGTGTCTTTACGATACGACTAATGGAAGATCCCCTATATAATTTTTTTTGCGAGAAGTTATCCTTTTTCTTGGAAGTTGGACTAAGTGGACCTAGTCAAAATTCCAAGCTTTGTAGGGAAAACTTTCTCGCCAGTCACTGGCAAGGAATAATTCTTATTACCGCCATCGACCAGCGAGAACGTAGTATTACTCGCAATGTGCTGATGCTGAACGCACCCCTTTAAGTTACATCTGCCGAAGAGATTCCGCAGAAAGAAAAGGAAGCCATCTTGTGTGAGATCAAAATCCACCCTCAGATATCAGATTCCGCTCTCGGATCAAAATCTGAGATTTTCCCAAACAGAGCGATTATCAGATTGCTTGCATTCCATTGAGCTTTCTGAAAGGGTGCCTCCCTTCGAAAAAAATAAACCGGGCACACACTTGCTCGATTCATATTCGGTTCACACCACTGATCTCTATAAACACTGGATAGCGTATCAATTCAAAATGGTGTGGCAATTTGAAGAGTTGTTATACTGGTAAACAAACCATTTTCGTTTGTTTATTAGTATACCAGTATAACAGTGTCTCAAATGTCGAAATGGGGGTTTGTTTACTTTTCGTAGAAAGGTTAAATGAGAATTCGTGTAATAATTATTTATATTTGATTAGCTTTAATTAAAATAAATGTATTAGTTTTATAATCAATAACACAAAAATTGTTTCTTAAGATCAGTGGGTTGCACCCATTGCATTATTTCAGCAGATGCTCTCATTACTGTGGAAGTGAACTTCATTAATTCAACAGCCGACACCGAACCATTGCAATAGCAAACATCAATTTTAATAATTTGGACATTATTATTATTTATTGAATTTTTGTTCAAACTAATAAAAATGACGATAGTTGAATTACTAAGTTTTGTTAATGGAATTGTTCTAAGTAGAAAACAAAAGACTGCTGCCAGCAGACCATCACAACCCGATAATGCTGCAAGTCCATAGAATTACTTCGACGAAATCAATTGCAACGTCAATTCACCGAAAATCGACTGGCAGCTTCAGCCACAATTGCCATCACATCAATTCGCACAGAAATCACCTTCGATTTCCACCGATTGAATGTGTTGGTCTTGCATGCCCTCAAACACGATTCATATCTTGTTGGTCGCAAAGTAAGTACCTTCACTATGAGTAAGGCAAAAATCTACGCTACACTCGGTCAAGAGATTTCCGTCGATGGTTTGTTGGGTCGCTTACAAATTTTGGACCATCAACGAATCTTTTCGGTTGCCATGGCAAGGAACTGAACTACTGAACAAAGCATGCGGTGAAGACATACGAATTATGAATCAATATCTTCGACAACAGTCTTTGCCAAGTTCACCTTTCACACAGCAGCAGAATTGTATCAAACCAACCTTATGATTTGCATACACATTCAGCTTTCCAACCAACAACAACTGCTGATAGGCAAAAGCTGGCGTCATCATCTTGTCACAAGATCTTGTTGGAAAACTACATAGAAGCCTTCGGATCCGTTTCACAAATGGAGGAATTGCACGAAATAATACAAGATGAATGCTAAACAAATTTCAATCTGGAGGAGAACTCATACGAAGAGATGCAGTTGTACGAAGTTGAAGATGGTGAATTCTATGAAGATCCACACGGAGAAGAATGCAAATTGAAAAGTGTTTGCCTTTTTTTAAAAGAACAGAGTTAATGTGCCGTGAACTGATGATACAAAAACAAGACAAAAATTCAATCAAAGAATAAAAACGACTATGACTGAAAATAAGGAAGAGAACCTTTATTTTTTAAGATTGCTTATCAGAACATAAAAAATTGCAGTCACTCAACGATGTCTTTCGCTGCTTCATCTGCATGGAAAAGTTGCAAGATTCACATTTGTGTCCACATTGCTCAAAACTATGCCGCTATTTATGTATATCGCGTTGGTTGACTGAGCAGCGTCGTCAATTTCCGCATTGCAGAGCTTATTTCCATATTAAAGATTTGGTCAATTGTCGATGGCTGGAAGATGTTCCTCAGCAAATTGAGAATCTTCAGTCAATTTGTTCGAATATTCGGACATCAAATCGCCTGATTCAGTTAAAAGAACAGGACTTGTGTCCAAGTCATCAGGAAAAATTGAGTGTCTACTGTTGGACATGCAAGTGTTGCATTTGTTATCAGTGTGCATTATGGGGTGGCACTCATTCGGGACACACATTCAAGCAGTCGGGTAAGTTATTGAAAAGGCAAAAAGAACTTATGGCAGAGAATAAGACTCTACGCGAAAAAGCAAGCAACGAAGAAACTAGTAATCAAGTTGTAAATTTAGAAGAAGAGGCTGACAACAAGCAACTGGAGGCTGCTGGAACTTCAAGTAATGTATCCGACGAGACAAATATTCAAGCAACAACCCAAAATACAAGTCGTCTTGGTGGTTATAAGTCCTTGAGAAGTTAACGTTCTGAACAAAGCATAAGCAGTAGACCTAGTGAAACCGAAGATAGCTGTAAGAATACCATTCGTAGTGATATCCAAAAAAGCGGTAACTTTTTTCTTATAAAATATATTTTAAATAGTTTCTGTTATACTTTCGTTTTAGTTGACGCTTCATTTTCTGGAATGCTGCAAGCTTTGGTCAGTGGTTCCTCTTCTGGCAACTTCAACTCATCATCTCAAGAAGGTGCCACTGAAGGTGAAATGAAGCCGACCAATAGCGCAACACCTTTGAGTTGTAAGTTGATTCGGCATTTTTATTTTTGTTTTCAATTTAAATCCACATACGCCAGTGTCCCTTTAGTTAAGTTTCAAAAAAAAAAACACTGCGACGAGCTATGACAAAACCAGACAGTTTTCTGCGATGTGAAGACTCGTATTTGCACTTTGTTAAACTTGTTCAGTCAATTTGAAAGGGGATGTGCCTTATTATATCGACACAATGAATGGCTTGTATGTAAAGATGATGCTTGAATGTAAAGATGTTACAAGAATGTTGTCGAACTGATCATGGGTTCACACAAAGCTCGCAAGCAATACAGTTTTTGTTTGAAATATTGGCATCTTATGATTTTAATAAACAGCGTTTATTCTTGCAGTTTGTTACTGGTAGTCCTAGATTGCCTACTGGAGGATTTAAGTCTCTAACACCACCGCTAAGAATCGTTCAGAAGACTTGATGCTGACCAAAATCAAAATGATTATCTTCCATCTGTGATGACTTATTGTGTTAATTACTTAAAATTGCCTGAATATTCGAATCGTGAGGTTATGAAGACTAAACTGAAGATGGATTCAACTGAGGGAACTATGTCTTTTCATCTGTCTTAAATAAAAATTATAATATATAAACTATTCATATCGAAAACAATAAATACATTTGCATCTGTGTAAAATGTGCATTGCACATGCAATACATAAATCTTATGGTGTTTTCTATTTCCATGACAATTTCAGATTTACTCTAGGTTTCATGATTTTTCTGGTTGCGTGGAAACCGAAAAGGGATAAACGGATGAAGAAGGGGTTAAGTGACAATTTTGAATTTATCTGGTTTTTTCAACAATGAAGAGGTTAAATCTAGACTTTCAATTCTTTGATTCTCGTCTTTTAACGATCTCCCCTACAAAAAATAAATAAACAAAAGTGAAAGGTATAAGTGGAAAAAGGAAGATCACTTTAGCCTGTTCACACAATATAATAGAGACTGACGAGCCCAAAGTTGTGAATGTTGGAGACAAGGACCCCGATAGTAAAAAGGCTTATAGGTATATAGTTGTTATATTTTTTATTTACAGAAAATGATTTTCGAAATATGCTTCAGGCAATTAAAGACTTTAGTTGGACATAGGTACCATCATGATTACTTCAGTCATGTACTCAATCTCTAATACACTTTTTTTTGCCAAGATCCATAATTTCTTGAATTGATCCTTGGACTCTCTAGTAAATGTGTCTATGGCAAATGAGGAATAGTCTTCCATAGATGTACATGTATGGAATCGAATCTTCAAAGACACTCAATTTTAGGTTCTTGTTGAACTGACTATAGAACATGTAGTTTTCCTTGAAATTGCAACAACACAGTTCAACAAAGTTTAAATATTCTAGACTTAGATCTTCGCAGTTGTCCATTATGAACACACAAGCAACTTGATGTTGTTACGCTTTATATAATTCTCAAAGAGTAAGAGATTGAGGTATGATAAAGTTTAGGACAAGGGCACATAATCCCAGCTGACCATCCACAATTAAGTGCTTTACAACAAAATGGATCCCCCAGTAGTTGTCCAAAGGTTTGTAAAGCTGTGCATTGCACATGCAATACATAAATCTTATGGTGTTTTCTATTTCCATGACAATTTCAGATTTACTCTAGGTTTCATGATTTTTCTGGTTGCGTGGAAACCGAAAAGGGATAAACGGATGAAGAAGGGGTTAAGTGACAATTTTGAATTTATCTGGTTTTTTCAACAATGAAGAGGTTAAATCTAGACTTTCAATTCTTTGATTCTCGTCTTTTAACGATCTCCCCTACAAAAAATAAATAAACAAAAGTGAAAGGTATAAGTGGAAAAAGGAAGATCACTTTAGCCTGTTCGCACAATATAATAGAGACTGACGAGCCCAAAGTTGTGAATGTTGGAGACAAGGACCCCGATAGTAAAAAGGCTTATAGGTATATAGTTGTTATATTTTTTATTTACAGAAAATGATTTTCGAAATATGCTTCAGGCAATTAAAGACTTTAGTTGGACATAGGTACCATCATGATTACTTCAGTCATGTACTCAATCTCTAATACACTTTTTTTTGCCAAGATCCATAATTTCTTGAATTGATCCTTGGACTCTCTAGTAAATGTGTCTATGGCAAATGAGGAATAGTCTTCCATAGATGTACATGTATGGAATCGAATCTTCAAAGACACTCAATTTTAGGTTCTTGTTGAACTGACTATAGAACATGTAGTTTTCCTTGAAATTGCAACAACACAGTTCAACAAAGTTTAAATATTCTAGACTTAGATCTTCGCAGTTGTCCATTATGAACACACAAACAACTTGATGTTGTTACGCTTTATATAATTCTCAAAGAGTAAGAGATTGAGGTATGATAAAGTTTAGGACAAGGGCACATAATCCCAGCTGACCATCCACAATTAAGTGCTTTACAACAAAATGGATCCCCCAGTAGTTGTCCAAAGGTTTGTAAAGCTTTTCATATTTCTCCTGGGTAATATCATCTAAGTTTCTGGTCCATATGGGTTATGTATTGATTAACTCCTCGTCTTCTATGACTTTTTTTATTATTCCCTAGAAAGTATAAGAAGTATATAGAAAGTGTATATATAAAAATAAAAAAAAATACTTTATTTATTTTAAATCAATAATAATTACAATATTTTGAATTATAAATTACCTATTACAATATCTTGCCACAAATTTTACTTTGATTTAATTTCTTTTTTTTTTTGAAAGCAGCTGTCAAACTGGTAAACAACCTCCAAATACAGAGGAATTGTCATCTTCAATTTGCCACACAAAAACTGTTATACTTTCTAGGGAATACGCTATCCAGTGTTAATAGAGATCAGTGGTTCACACCGAATATCTTGGTTAGTCTGTTCACACTATATAAACACGAAATCCTAGGTGTACAAATGACGTGGAGAATGTCAGACCCATAAAATGATGACAGATAGTCATTAGGCAGCAAGTCGGATATAATAGTCGATGCGGCCGATTGAATTATTTCCACTTGCTAATCTTGTCTAAAATGTCATTTACCTTAGACTAGGTGAATTTATTAGTGTCAGTTCCAAGACACCTGAGAGAAAGTGAAATCTAAAAAATTCGGCAGGCCGAATACGAATCAGCCAAAGGAGAAATGTCATCTGAAGTGTGTGACGTAATTCCTTTGTCCAAAAAAATGTGTAAAACATGTGTTAGTTATTTTTCCGAAGGGAGTATCATTCTTTCTCCTTTCTTCTACCTGCGAATGCTAAATGATAATATTGTGGGCAACATAAGAATTCAGAAAACGTCATGATAGCACATGTCATACAACTGCATTTCGAATTCGTACTTGACATCTGTCAACAACAAACGAAATAATGAACTAGTACCACTTTGTTATCCGAATAACAATCGTCCTAAGACGTAGCTAAGACAGTTCTAGTACCCGTACCATATTA
Source organism: Platycheirus albimanus (assembly GCA_916050605.2). Classification (NCBI taxonomy): domain Eukaryota; kingdom Metazoa; phylum Arthropoda; class Insecta; order Diptera; family Syrphidae; genus Platycheirus; species Platycheirus albimanus. The sequence continues at coordinate 47,504,227 of OU696698.1, read as the reverse complement.
TTTCTGAACCTTTTTCTTTTATGTCAATATTCTGACAGATAAGTCTTCGTCATGAATATATTTCAAGATATATGACGTTCTAGATTCTTCAGCCACATGATCAGGGCGATGACTAACATTAACACCAAGTGCAGCCTGACCCTTACCCCCAGTTATTTACATCCATATTATCCAAGCTGTCATGCTCTAGTAGTCATTTCGCTACCTGTGTTGAAAAAGTGCCCAGTGAGCATTAACCCTTAAGGGACATTTTTGACACGCCACCTATCGTACCAACATACAACCAGTTCAAACATTGGAACGCAGACATGAGACTGGAAAGTTTGGGCGTTGGCTGGAATTTTCAAAGAAATTAAAAATATGATCTAAGATAATCTAAGAGCAAGTCATTTTGAAGATAGACTAGACACTGACCAGATAACAACGCAATTACAGAGCAATTTTTCTGTGAGAAGCGATTGCGTTGCAACCATTTTTTTTATCTTTTTTTTGCTGCCGTGCAATGGTAGAATAATTTATAAATAACTCAACAAATGGAAATACAATAATTTTCTCAGCGATTTGAGGAGACAACATTATTTGAAGTAAGTGTACCATAGTATTTCGGACACCATGAGGGCAAGAAACATGGATTCCTTATTGAATGCCTGGCAACAAAATTTTTTTTTTTGATCGAACACGAGGTATAATGAATCGATACCCGCAGGTTCATCAATCCCGTATCAGGATAACGAAAAGCTGCTTCACCAGTGAGGAAACACAAAGCAGCAGATGGATGATTGAAGCGCACGCCCGATCTCCAAGAATTTATGGAATCCAGCATGGCTCGTACCCGTACATACACGTGGACGTGACCATATATTTCTGGTCTTATAAAGTATTTATAAATACATCTAAACACAGGCCGTGCTACACCATACTCCTGTCGGGTTGGTGACCTCAATTTGTGCATTTTTTTTTTGCTTTCGTGATTCTTTTGCGAATTTTTCGTTGAGAGACTTCCTTTCTGGTCGTGCGTATACAACACGTACGAGAGATCCAGTTCCTGGTCACACACGCGTGACGCCGAGGAGCACCCATAGGGGGCTTCTTTGTGCTAGTTCATTAGAAGCAAGGCAACCGCGTGGACGACGTCAGGCGTTGATCCGATTCGGCTCGCCGACGCCCACACCTTTTTTATATGGAGACATCGCCTACAATTGGCCCTACTTCAAACCTACATACAGCAATTATTCATCTATAAACACATCAACGGATGCAAGAAACATCAAGGAACTACTCCAAGATTCAACTGGACGTCTGGCGCGTGTCGTATCACCGATGCCGGTCCACCAGCTTTACTTTAAAAGCCACATAGAACATCAAAGAATCGAGAGAAGCAGCAGTCCAACTTCAAAATTAAGAAGATACTCGCATCTATAGCAAGCAGCAGATCCTGTAATATATTTTTATTGTATGTGAAAGATAAATAACATCCATTTTGGTGCTGTATACACCTAATAGAGTCCAGGTAACAATTTTTCAAATTATTTATTTGTGAATATCCGTGGGAAGCAAGCATATACCCCACATCCCTGTGTGACTGGAAATATAAAGAGGCCAGATTAGTCTCAAAGACAAGCGTTGATCGCTTACGTCGACGTTGACGACCACGGACGGTGGTGTCACTACTTTCATTCACCAATTACTCATTGGAGGTTGGGACTTCACGCTTCCCCCTTTCGTATATACGTTATCCTGAGTTTATATAGTCATATATTATTGCTTTAATTATCTATATATATCCTTTAAGTGTAGTGTATTGAATGACCATGCCTGCATAAGAGCCATATAGCTTATATAAAGTAGAAAACTTTGGTAACTGCAACGAAAGAACCACGCACTAAATGTATGGAAAAAAATTCCCGGTCAAATTGGCTGAAATTTTAGTATGATACACTAGACGTTATTCTAATCAAAAGTCTGTATGGGCAAAAACCTCTACAATCAACGGATTTTAAGTTACAGGGCCTTTAATCATTAAAAACTAAAAAATAACAGGCTGATTTTCCATACTTTCTTGGCTTATTTCGACTAGTATGCGGTTTTTCGAAAGTAAGAACGGTATTAAATGGTTTCTCAATAAGGATCTGATTAGAAAAATAATTGTTATTTTGGTCTTGATTTGACCTATCTATTAAATATAAGCCGGTTATTGCATTGTAACGCACCCGATTTGTCAAATCGATTTATGATCAACAAGTTTTGAGATCATTTGATTTTGTATCCATAAAGTTTTTAAGTGAGTACCGTCGGCGTTAGCATAACCCAATGTACACCACGCACGTGGAGGTCGCCCGATCGGGTTTGTACATCTTGGTTTTGGCCCTGAAAAGGGCCGATTGATTGTCTGGAGCAGAAATGTTTTAACATATAAATCATTTAACGCTGCTGTCCGGAACGGTTTCTTGCGTCTTGTATAGTTTCGTTAAGTACACAAGTTCCAATGGTTCGGGCGCCAGATTGGCAGTGCAGTAATAGCCGAGTATGGGTTCTTCTTCTTCGTCTTGATTTTCTTGTTGTTCTTTTTCCTCAATCTCATCATTTGGTTTATAAGCAATCCAAAGCTGATGTTTGGTGGCATTTCTAAATCGGGAATAAACTCTGACTCTCATTAGACCACGCTCAAAGAAAGTCATCGGAAAGTCCCTGACGCATTTTGCATAAAAACAATCGTAAGTCCCTTCTTGTAACGTTCCTGTAACCACCTTCTTGAGGTACTCTGTCACAAAAAGTATATAAATCTTGGAACTGCTGTTTTTTTATAGGGCAAATACTTTCGAATTCTTCATCACTCAAACTATTTTCGTCATCTATTCTCGTCATACTTCTTGCGACGTTTCTAAAACTTTGCAAAAATATTTGGAGATGTGATCCTTTAATAACATATGGTCTGTTAATATAGCGTAGTCCAAGGCATAAGGGTGGTATTATGAATCCTCTAATATCTTAATGATGTCTGCAAGATTTGACATTTGCAGGGATATATATATTTCTTTGTATACAAATATTAGCTTTACACTCGGTGGATAAAATATGTAGGTCATCAACTGCATTGCAGATGAAACTATTCAATCATGTAATACTTTCTTTAACCATACAACAGTCGAAATAATTCAAAAAGGCGAAAAATCGGGCCCTTATTTATTTTTATTTTTAAATGAATCAAAGCCCTGTAACTTAAAATCCGTTGATTGTAGAGGTTTTTGCCCATACAGACTTTTGATTAGAATAACGTCTAGTGTATCATACTAAAATTTCAGCCAATTTGACCGGGAATTTTTTTCCATACATTTAGTGCGTGGTTCTTTTACGATTTCTTCAGATCAGTGTTTGTGTTGTGATTAATTTCCAAGAGTGTTTTAAAACTTAATAGTAACTTTTCGCGAAGATTTAAATTCCATTTACTTAACGTCTCGATAAAGACTTCAGTTCTATTCAGATACATAATCGTGATACGGTGTCGCGAACACTTACCAATTCGTGGTGTACTTCTCGATGAAGGAAGAAAGATCCTCATCAGCACCACCTCCGTATTCGTTTATGAATAACAGTCACACCTTTTTGTGCGAAACAAAGATTTCTTTGGTAGAGTCACATTTACCTTTTTATACTTAACGTTTTTTTTTGAGTTTAAAATTTTCTTTCTGGTCTATCAGGACACCTACATTCGCGTCGGTAGCGACCATTTCGAACGTTAGTTCAATATCATGTCCCAACTTATTCTTGATAGTGGAGCATTGAGCGGATATCCTCGCTTCCACTCGTCCTTTTTACACTCTTATCACGTCTATTTCTTCAATTTAAACAAAACTTCGTGTTGTCTATCTATGTTATAGCCGCGTCCGTATACTGTCAATAAATAGATTCGCCAATTGAAAGAAGAATCCATACCTACCTACTGATTCATTTGGTCGGTATTCATTGGTGACAAACAGTACAATTTGGTTTACAATTAGCTGGTCAAAGTTTAAAAATATATTTACCTTCTTACTTAATAAACTTTTTTTCACAGGGGAATCCAGGAGTGCACTTCCGTATTTCCATGGAAGAAAATACTGAGTAGCTACATTTTCTCAGTAATATTGTCTTCCATAATATTTATACTTAAACATCTTTTAATATATTTATATACAATATTTGATCGAGTGTATGGTTGTACGCGAATTGTGTACAAACATATATGGTACTTATATTAATATTTTGAACAACATTGACTACCTTTTTGTTGCTTTGTGTGGAAACACTTAAAGCAGATCCCTGATGCCTGTTTTGTCGATCCTACTTAGAATCAGTTTTTACAATTCATGACAGGTCGTATTAGTATTTTGTGTCTTAGTTTTAACTTTCATTTGAACTTCGGCGATAGCTAACTAGCAGTATAATTGCGATAGCTACAGATAATTATTGAGTTGACGTCTCTGTCTATAGTCAACATTTTACTTTCACCGCCGCGTTATTAAACAATTGTCCATTAAATTCTATGAATGCAAACGTTAGTCCGCGACATATTTAGAATTCATTTTCGCATTCTCTAAATATAATTATTCATAGCACTTAACTTACTTTTGCTATTTACGCTTGGAAATTAAAATTAAATTAATAAACTAGATTCACACTTTTTGTTTGTGATAGAATCAAGCATAGATAAGCTTGAACCAAAGGACTTGGGTCCAAAACCTTTTTTTTTATAAAATAAAGTAGATTTTAATATCGTTGTTTTCTATCAATGAGATAGTATAAATGATCAGAATATGGTTAATTATAAGAAAAATAAATGAACCTTTTTGTAATAATTACTTACCAGTTATAGTATTGTTACATGAATAGTGTTTGTCTCAACTACAGTCTTATGAATGGTTTTTGTTTCTACTACAGAAATATTACTATATGGTTTTTGTCTATACTACAGTAAAATTCTGAACAATTCTGCTGAATGATTCTGCTGAATAACAATGTTGAATTTGAAAGCTCTGAAAGCTTTCAAAGCATCTTGACAATTCCGAAAGGTTCGAGACTTAGACTGTTCGGGAAACTTTGATCCCAAGTATAAATAGGACATTTTATTCGGAAACGGACACAGTTTCATTTTAACCGTGGTAACGAATAAATGGTGAATAATTAGTGGTGCTAAGATAAAGAAATAAATAAAGAGTTTGAACTTAGATAAAAGTGAGTTTCATTTATAGAGATAGTAGTGGTGATTGAAAAGTAAAGGAAAATAAGTTTTATTTTCGAACCCAAGTCTAAAAACATTACAGTGGTGTCAGAAGTGAAATTAAACTTAAGAACATAATTACTTTGAACAAATAGAAGTGAAAAGTGATAAAGTGACTATGGGTAAACTGGTAAATGCCCTTAACTTGATTGAACTTAGAGCAGTGTTAAAGAGTCGGGGTCTTCCTACTGCTGGAACCAAAAATGACCTCATTATTAGACTGCAAGAAAATATGACTCAGCAAAACGAAAATCCGGACACATTCCTCGTGGATGTTGAAATTGAAGAGGAACAAGAGCATGTAAGTAATAGTTCCGACTTGTCCAATATGATGGCTCTTCTTCTTGAGCGTTTTCAAGAGCAAAGAAATGAACTCCTAGACCGTTTTGAAAACCAAGAGAAGAATTTGGAAGGCCAGAAAACCCTCCTGGAAGGTAAGTTCTCTGAATTTGAAAGCAAGTTCGTTGCTGCTGAAAAGCGCCTAGACAGCATCGAACAACAAATTTCAACTGTAGACGCAAAGTTCCAATACAAATTCGACAATATGGCGAAGGAATTGGACAAGGTAAGAAAAATCAAAATCAGAGAAAGTTCTGGGGACTGCATGCGAAAGAAGGAAATGCATCCGCCAACCTTCGATGGACAAACTTCTTGGTCGATCTACAAGAGACAATTTGAAGCAGCTTCGACAACAAATGGCTGGGACAACGAAGAAAAGTTTGTTGCACTCACACTTGCTCTCAGAGGACCTGCTGCAGAACTACTGCAAACAATACCAGCAGAGTTACATGGCAACTTCAAAGCTCTTACTCAGGCGATTGAAAAACGCTTTGGAGATGGCCATATGCAAGAGGTTTTTCGGGTACAACTTAACACCAGGGTTCAGAAAAGAGGTGAGACTCTTCAACAGCTCCAAGCAGACATCGAACGCCTCGCTCATCTGGCGTATCCAACGGCGGGTGAGGAAATTATTAACCAACTTGCTGCTGAAGCATTTGTCCGTGGCTTAGCTGATATCAACCTACAGCGAGCAGTACGAACAGCCGGAAAACGGGCGCTTCCTGAAGCATTGGCGTTCGCCCTCACAATGGAAGCAGCAGAACAGGCTTCTCAGAGCATTCATCGGGTAAGAGAAGTAACTGTAGAGGAGTGCGCTTGCCAGAGAACGAAATTCCAGAGCAACTCTCGTGATGGACCTCTTCGATGCTGGAACTGCAACAGGACCGGACATCTCCAGCGCCAGTGTCGTATGCCGTTAAGAAGAGGAGTTTGCCAACATTGCGGCAGCAGGAGGAACAGCCAAGAGGAGACTCACAAAATCCCTGCTGCAACTGTTTCCCACTCGGGAAACGAGTTCACGGGGCAGAAGCTGGTTCCGGGTATCGATGGCCCCAGAACTACGATCCAGGTCTCGCAGACTAAACGAGACAATAAAAGTCTGACAATGGAAGCAGCTATAAACGACAAGAAATATGTGGCAACTATCGATACCGGTGCCACCGCCTCCATTGTAAGAAGAGACGTGGTGAAGATGACATGGCTACACAACACCAATAGCTACTGTCTGAAGACGGCAACAGGTGAGTCAGCTACAGTATATGGGGAAGTACAACTAGTGATCCGATTGGCAGAACTGGAGTTTTCACATAAATTCCTAGTGGCAGATATTTGCGATGAGTGCATTATCGGAATTGACTTCATGAAAGCACATGGAGTAATTCTGGATATCGGTAACCAGGTTCTGAAATATAGAAATGTCGAGATTCCGATGATCTATGGTAACGAAAACTCGTCAACCCTGAGAACTGTCGTCAAAGAAGACCTACGCCTGCCTCCCTCTTCAGAAGTCTTTGTTTGGACAAACATAAAAGGCGATTCAGGGAACCATCGATACCTTTTTGTAGAACCGGACTCTGAACAACGTTCCCAAAACTACATCGTGGGAAAAAGCTTGCCGCACCTAAGAACAACATGGTGCCTGTAAGAATAGTGAACATCAAACCTTATGAAGTCAACCTTAAAGCAGGAGAAGTTATTGGACAATGTGGTCCAGTCGCAGCAATAACAAGAATCACTGATGAAGAAGTACGAAATCCTGTAGAAGTCAACGCTATAAGGTCCAAAATTCTCAAATCCTGCAAACTAAATCAACAACAACAACAGGTTGCTGGAAGCCTTATTCATGAGTTTGAGGATAAACCATACGGAAGAACACAATTGGTGCAACATCGCATCGATACTGGTGATGAAAGGCCAATCCGTCAACCTGCAAGGCGCCTTCCACTAGCCAAACAGGCGGAGGTTACGGATATGATCTCGACGATGCAGAAAGAAGGTTTGATCGAGAATTCCAAAAGCCCTTGGGCATCACCAGTGGTCCTAGTCAAAAAGAAGGATGGAAGCACCCGGTTCTGCGTGGATTACCGAAGGCTGAACGATGTCACAAAGAAAGACAGCTACCCTCTGCCCAGGATCAGCGATACTCTGGATGCAATGGCAGGAGCTCAATGGTTTTCAACTTTGGACCTGAAAAGTGGGTACTGGCAGGTGGAAATTCACCCAGAAGATCGAGAGAAAACCGCATTTTCGACAGGTAATGGTCTGTGGCAATTCAAAGTTATGCCCTTTGGCCTGTGCAACGCTCCGGCAACATTTGAGCGTTTGATGGAATGCGTTTTACAAGGGCTTACTTGGAAGACATGCCTGGTTTACTTGGATGATGTCATCGTTTTTGGGAAAACATTTGACGAACACTGCAGGAACTTGAGAGAAGTCTTCCGAAGGCTTCGAGAAGCTCATCTTAGGTTGAATCCAGACAAATGCACCTTTTTCAAGACTGAAGTGAAATATTTAGGACATATTGTTTCGTCTCAAGGGGTTCAAACCGATCCAGAGAAAGTGGAATCTGTGAAGAACTGGCCAACTCCACAAGATAAACATCAGCTGAGAAGTTTCCTTGGGTTAGCCACATATTATAGGCGATTCGTGAAAGACTTTGCTGGAGTTGCGAAAAGCCTGCACCAACTCACAGAGAGAGGAAAACCGTTCAAATGGTCAGGTGAGTGCGAGAAAAGTTTCCAGGAACTAAAAGCACGCCTCTGTAACGCTCCAGTTCTGGCATATGATACTCCTGGGAAACAGTTCATCATCGATGCAGACGCAAGCAACGTTGGAATTGGGGCTGTTTTGTCCCAAGTTCATGATGGCCAAGAAAAGGTAGTAGCATATTACAGCAAAGTGCTCTCGAAGACAGAACGGAACTATTGCGTGACCAGGAGGGAACTTCTAGCTCTGGTACTAGCTACAAAACATTTTCATAAGTACATCTATGGGCAGAAATTCCTCCTTAGAACAAACCATGGAGCGCTAAGGTGGCTTTTGAACTTTAAAAATCCCGAAGGACAAGTAGCAAGGTGGATTGAGAGGTTGCAGACATACCACTACGAGATTCAACATCGAAAAGGAAAACTACACTCCAACGCAGATGCATTATCCCGACAACCATGTAAATCGAATTGCAAGCATTGTTCAAGTCAGGAAGAAAAGGAGTCCCTAGTCACTCAACGAGTGAGAGCCGAGCCCATTGCTGGCTGGAGTAACGAGGAAATTAGGAATGCTCAACAAGAAGATTCTGACATTGAACCCATCCTTGCATGGAAAGAGCACGAGGAGAAACCACAATGGGTTGACATTTCCGATAGAAGCCCGGTGCTAAAAGCCTATTGGGCTCAATGGAACTCTCTCCATGTACAAGAAGGTGTACTAAAACGGAAGTGGGAATCCGCAGATGGCAAGTCCTATGTGATGCAGGTAGTTGTGCCTCGGTCCAAAGTCAATGAAGTTCTCCGTGAGATGCATGATGGCACTTCTGGAGGCCATTTGGGAATTAACAAAACACTGGAAAAGATCCGAGATCGTTTCTACTGGCTTCATGCAAAAGAAGACGTCGAAAGATGGTGCAGGAAATGTGACACTTGTGCTGCTACAAAAGGACCAGGCAGAAAAATTCAAAGTGCGATGCAGCAGTACAACGTTGGAGCACCCTTCGAAAGAATTGCAATGGATATTGCAGGTCCTTTTCCTGAAACCAACGATGGAAACCGATATATTCTCGTGATCATGGATTACTTCAGCAAGTGGCCTGAAGCGTTTGCCATTCCAAACCAAGAAGCAAAAACGGTTGTGGATCAGATTGTCTTCAATTGGATAAGTAGATTTGGTGTACCTAAAGAACTCCATTCTGACCAAGGGAGGAACTTCGAGTCAAATATCTTCCAACAGGTTTGCTCACTCCTTGGCATTCATAAGACAAGGACAACACCGCTGCATCCACAATCAGATGGAATGGTAGAACGGTTTAACAGAACGCTCAGAGAACACCTTTCCAAAGTAGTGGAAGACTGTCAACGAGACTGGGACCGATGCATTCCACTGTTTTTAATGAGCTATCGGAGCGCAGTTCATAGCACTACAGGACATACTCCTTATGAAATCTTGTTTGGTTCAACAATGCGACTACCAAGTGAAGTGAAATTTGGATGCCCTCCAAATGAGCCACAAAGCCAAGAAGAATATGTGGAGGATCTCAAAAAGAGACTCATGTACATTCATGAAAGGACCAGAACAAAGATAAAGGATGCCAGTGATCGCATGAAAACACGTTATGATGCACATGCAACGACGACAGGGTTTCAAGTGGAAGATCTTGTGTGGTTATACAAACCCCATCGGAAAAAGGGACTGTCACCGAAGCTCCAGCAAAATTGGGAAGGCCCTTACAAAGTTGTCACCAGAATCAATGATGTTGTTTACCGCATTCAGAGAGGTGTTAGAGGCAAAATGAAAGTTGTTCACAGGGACCGACTATGCCGCTACAATGGCTAGGGAAGTGATAGACTTGTTCGGGACGAACAATCTTAAGAAGGGGGCAATGTTACATGAATAGTGTTTGTCTCAACTACAGTCTTATGAATGGTTTTTGTTTCTACTACAGAAATATTACTATATGGTTTTTGTCTATACTACAGTAAAATTCTGAACAATTCTGCTGAATGATTCTGCTGAATAACAATGTTGAATTTGAAAGCTCTGAAAGCTTTCAAAGCATCTTGACAATTCCGAAAGGTTCGAGACTTAGACTGTTCGGGAAACTTTGATCCCAAGTATAAATAGGACATTTTATTCGGAAATGGACACAGTTTCATTTTAACCGTGGTAACGAATAAATGGTGAATAATTAGTGGTGCTAAGATAAAGAAATAAATAAAGAGTTTGAACTTAGATAAAAGTGAGTTTCATTTATAGAGATAGTAGTGGTGATTGAAAAGTAAAGGAAAATAAGTTTTATTTTCGAACCCAAGTCTAAAAACATTACAGTATGAATTAAAGACATTTCAATTATCTTGATTAAGTATACTTTTAGATTTAAATTATTATAGGTACGATCTTAGTGACACTTTTGTTAGAATTTAAGAACTACTTACAATAAATTAAACCGTAATTTTATAACGTTTTAACAAAAAATTTTGAAGTTTAGTTCATTCTTTTCGTATTTGAAGATTTCTAGAGGAGTTTACAGGAATTTATTATGGAAGAATAAACTTTTCATAGGAAGGGTGGCGACCCTCACAACCTCTTCGAACCGGACAAGGTAGTGTGGGAAAGATGGAATACAGTTGAAGTATTCTTGGAGCAGGGAAGGAAGGTTCTTCTCTTTGATATGGTATCGCTTATAGGTACTATAGTTTAGATAGGTTGTGATAGTAAGCGAGCATAACTTTTGCTTGCTTCCTCAGTTAAGGGGCTAAAATTGTAATGAGTCGTGGGGACTCATAGGTCCACAGTAGCTAAGGTCGTAGAGTAGGAGAGATGATTTCTGCTTACGAATTGGGTGGGTTGTAAGACCTGGGGGATTGCATAACATCTTTAATCCTCCCTCCCCTCGCAGTTAGACACCTCATCCTCCACTATCTGCACAGCATCGTGGTAGCAGAGTGGAAGGAAGGTGACATAAGCCATTGCAGCCACGACTACCTGTGGTTTGCTAGTCACCAATGTAATTATGTGTCTGGTTCTTTTGGTTAATAAGACAGTGTGAACACGATTTCTTTCTTTTCGCTCACGTTCACTCTCAATTATTCCTAAGAGGTGCAAACGGAGATCAGTCTTTCTTTCTGTTCAGTTCTTGTCAGTCTTATCTTTGGAGATTATGAGGGCCCTTAAGCATTTAAACATTCTTATTCGAGCTCACCCATCTCGAGCTCAACGGTCGGCAGTGAAAAATAGAGGTAACACCGGTGAAGTAGATCCCGGAGCAAGTGCCCACGGGCTGGCTGAGCTGGTCATGGCTATGGTACTGCCGGCCACCGCCACGGTCGATCTCGACCACGGTTCTACGTTGTCGCATGCCGTTCTTAACAGCTGTTTTCCGTATATAGTTGGTGAGAAAGGGGGCGTTGCCGGCATAGGATCGCTTCCATCCCTTCAGCAATAAGAGTAGGTAGTCACAGTTAGATAAGTGAATGCGATCTGGAGTAAAGACTCTGGAGAAGGGTACCGTTTCTTATTACAGCATTTTAAATCTAGTTGTTGTAATGTTTAAGCAATTTGGCAACACTGTCGATTGCTATAAGTATATAGAGACATTATGTGAATGAGAGAGAGGATTTCATCCTCACAGTTTGAATAAAGTATTTGAAGTGATCAGACGTGTTTATTGAACTTCATAGTAGAAACTAACCAAGTAAGCAAACACTAAATATCAACAACACTACATTTGGCGACGAGGACAAAAGTTCAAGTTTTAACAAATAACAATAATTAAAATATTTCAGAATACCATTTTTCAACTATAACGAAGACGCCACAAATGCTGGTGACCGTTGGAAAAAATGGATAGCTCGTTTTGAAAATTTTCTCATTGCGAGTGATATAATTAACATAAACCGACAAAAAGCTTTGTTATTACACTACGCAGGAGAAGACGTTTTTGAAATTTTCCATAACTTGCCAGAACTCGTCGAGACGACAAAGGAAATAATTGAAAATGGTGTCAAAAAAACAGTCGAAATGAATGACTTTGAAATAGCGAAACAAAAACTGTTAAACTATTTTTCGCCCAAAACAAACATCGAATTTGAAATATTTTCTTTTCGTCAGGCAAAACAAAATCCAAGTGAAACGGTTAGCCAGTTCTACGCAAGGCTATTGAAATTAAGCGCCAGTTGCGATTTCACAGACAGAGACAAGGAAATAAAATCTCAAATCATATGTACAACGCAATCACATAGACTACGAGATTTTGCATTTCAAGCGAAGCCAACTCTTCAAAGGTTGTTAGAAGAGGCAAAAACATACGAAATGTCTGAAGAACATACTGTGAAAATCGAATCGCAACAACAACAAACAGAACATCAGTGTAATCATGTGAGAGCAAGACAACATCAACATGCAAAACGCACAAATACCAGCAACAAAAATACACAAAAAGAGAGAAAGGCGCCAAACCAAAAGCCGAATTGTATATACTGTGGATACGACTGGCACACTAATGGACTTCAATCTTGCCCTGCACGTAATGTCCATTGCAATACATGCAAAAAGAAAGGACATTTTGCAAAAGTGTGTATGAAAGCAAAACAACCAAAGCATTTACACAAAACTTACAACGTACATCAAGCAGATAACGAAACAGAAAGCGAAACAGAAAACAGAGTGTTTACCGTAAATGATTCAAACAGCATTTCACCAACCGTCGTAGTTTCAGTCAACAACATGCCAACAAATTTTACCATAGATACTGGATCAACAGCAACAATCATTAGTAACACTATTTTTGACAAAATATGCAATAGACCAATACTAACAAAACACACAGGCAAAATAATTCCGTATAACTCCAACATATCTTTGCCTATAGTTGGTAAATTTATTGCAAATCTCACTTTTAAGCAACAGTCCATATCAGAAACAGTGTATGTAATAGCCAGCCAAGCAACATCTTTATTAAGCTACAACACATCCAAACAACTCCGCATCATTCAAATTGTCCAGTCAGTAACAAACAACACCAACACCAATATTAAAAACAGATATCCGGAAGTATTTAGAGGAATAGGAAAACACAACAAACACAAAGTTCATCTCTTTATAAACAAAGACGTACCACCAGTTGCACAGCGTTTCCGTCGGATTCCCTTCCATCTACGACCAGCCATTGAAGATGAGATTAACCGCCTTCTCAAAGCCGACATAATCGAAAAAGCAACGGGTCCAACACCTTGGGTATCACCAGTGGTGATCGTACCAAAACCCCATAACCCAACTGCTATTCGAATGTGTATAGATATGCGAGCCGCCAACAAAGCTATTCAACGAGTCAGGAAAATTACACCTACACTGCAAGACATAATAATATCGCTCAATGGTACAACGGTCTACAGCAAAATCGATCTCAACGAAGGATATCACCAAATCGAGTTGGACGAGGAATCCCGGTTCATCACAACATTTAGTACACATTGTGGAGTCTTTAGATATAAAAGACTTAATTTTGGAGTCAACACAGCAGCCGAAGAGTTCCAAGACATCATAAGACAGACGTTAATCAACATCAAAAACGTTCTTAATGTAAGTGACGACATTTTTATTTACGGAAAAACACAAGCTGAGCATGATTTCGCATTGGAAGAGGTTCTTAAACGACTTCGGGACCATAACCTTAACGTAAACGAAAAAAAATGCGTTTTTAGCCAACCCCAGCTCAAGTTCTTCGGATTTGTTTTCTCTAAAGACGGCATTCAGCCAGATCCAGAAAAAGTGGCAGCTTTTGAAAAACTCAACAGACCCAACAACGTTTCGGAAGTTCGTAGCATCCTAGGAATGCTTAATTTTGCCTTACCATTCCTTCCCGAACTAGCAACCCATACACAACCGCTAAGAGAACTCATCCTGAAAGACCGTGAATTTGTATGGAAGAAAAATCACGAGGTAGCACTTGTATTTTTAAAAAAGCTGATGGGAGATGCTTCGAAACTAGCATACTATGATGTTAAGAAACCAACACATCTGCATGTCGATGCCGGTCCAGAGGGTGTATCAGGTATATTATCTCAACAGAACAAAAATAAATACGAGATAGTGGCATACGCAAGTCATGCACTCAGTCCAGTCGACAGCGGTATAGCCAGATAGAGAAAGAAGTGCTTGCAGCAACCTGGGCAATGGAACACTTCAAAATATACCTATATGGAACAAAGTTTACTCTTCATACTGATCATATGCCATTAATCAGTATTTTCAAAAATCCACTGTCAAAGCCAACAAGCAGAATTGAGCGTCTTTTACTCAGAACACAAGAATACGATTTTAACATACAACATCAAAAAGGTAGTTCAAATCCTGCAGATTATTTTTCCCGTCATCCAAACACCAACAACACTAACAGTAATAATGATGTGGAACATTATGTTCATTTCATAGTGCAGAACGCTCTTCCTAAAGCCATTTCACTTGAAGCAGTCCAACAAGCAACCGCGCATGATTATGTTCTACAAACCCTAATGAAAGCTATAACGACTAATCAAAACAGTATGTGGAGCTGCAAAGAAACCTCGCGTTATAAAGGAGTGCGTCAAGAACTTTGCGTAACAGATGGTTGTATTCTCAAAGGATCACAAATTCTACTACCTGAGAAGCTTATTCAAACAGCTATCGCCTTAGCACATAAAGCACACATGGGAGTAGTGAAAACAAAACAGCTTCTAAGAACGAAAATTTGGTTTCCCGATTTGGACAAAAGAGTGGAGGAAACAGTCTCACAATGCCACATCTGCCAAGTGGTTAATAACCAAAACATCCGTGAGCCAACTGTGTTAGTTGAACCAGCATCAGAACCTTTTGAAAGAGTTTCGATGGATTTCGCTGGACCGCTTCCAAATGGAAAGTATTTACTCATCTTGGTAGATGAGTATTCAAAATATCCATTTGTCGAAATAATCAATTCTACAAAATTTATTGACGTGAAGAAAGTGCTGACGAAGATATTTGCCACTTTCGGTGTCCCTTTGAACTTAAAGTCGGACAATGGACCTCCATTTAGCAGCCATGATTTTAAAGAGTTTATGGAGAAAAACAACATCAAACATCATAAGACAACACCATATTGGCCCGAAGCAAACGGTCAGGCGGAAAGGATGGTGAAAACAATCAAAAAATCGCTGGTTTCATCTGAACTTGAGAATCGAAACTGCCTTTCGCAACTAGATATGTTCTTGATGGATTACCGCTCAACTCCACAAGCAACAACAGAGACTTCACCATTCGAAATGATGTTCAACAGGAAGATGAACAACTTCTTGCCAAAACTTATTAAACAAACAAAAAAGATAAATCACGAGAATGAGAATAAAAACAAACTCAAATACAAACACTATGCAAATAAACGAAGACACACAAAACCATCTATTTTCAAAATTGGAGACGATGTCCTCTGCAAGCAACAAAGAGTTAACAAATTAACTCCACCGTTCAACCCAGTTCCACTGAAAATAATAAAAATCCTTGGATCACAAATTTGGGCAAGTAGAGGAGATAAAATACTGGTTAGAAATTCTTCTTTCTTTAAGCTTTTCAACTCCAAGCAATCAATCCAGAGTTCAGCATTTGATAGAAGATCTTCGAATAAAACAAAAATATATTATTCATTGCCATTAACGACAGCAGAAAATATAGAAAACAATAGTGAGCAGAATCAAAATCAAATTGAAAATTCTGAGACAAACTTGCCAACAACATCAGCTGATATTGACAACAGCAATATAAGCAACAGAGACGTTACTGAGGTTTTCACAACACCGCCGACGACACCAGTAACCCTACACCCAGAACACAAGCGTAGCACACGAAACAAGATGCCGCAGCGTTATGCAGATTTTTGTCTCGAATAATTTTAAGTATTAAAAATGTAAATAGTTTTAATTTTTATAATAAGCAAAGGAGGAAATGTAATGTTTAAGCAATTTGGCAACACTGTCGATTGCTATAAGTATATAGAGACATTATGTGAATGAGAGAGAGGATTTCATCCTCACAGTTTGAATAAAGTATTTGAAGTGATCAGACGTGTTTATTGAATTTCATAGTAGAAACTAACCAAGTAAGCAAACACTAAATATCAACAACACTACAGTTGTGAGCCTGGGGATATAAGTAGAATCCATGGTTTTTGGTGTAAACCACGATACTGTATAGCTGCAAGCGGAACATCTATGACTTGTAGCGGATAGGCGCGGGCATGCTGGTAGGTATCCTCTAGGCTGTTCTACGGTGCTTTGTAGTCAGGGCCTATGGTGCGCTACTGGATGGCTCGTGCTTCTGTGATGGGATGGAGTAGGGATATAGAAGAATGGGAAGAGGAGCAGGAGGGACAAGGTACTATGTTTGCGAAGTGTAAGTATGTCTTTTACAGGGATGCTGAATACACCGATACATGGTTGGTAGATGACGCTGTTGCTGTACCTTGGTATAGGAGTCAAGGATGGATAGGGGTGCTTGTCCCTTCCGGCTTCCTCTTTGGCTTGTGTTGTTGGTGGGTATAGGTTCGAAGCTTAGATGCTCATAGGGTATCTGGGCGTAGAGGTTGGTATCTATCAGCGGTGCGGGTGATGTATGTGGAGGTGATCTTTTGTTTCTAATTTTTACGTTACAGGTGGCGCCTAAGAGGAGCTAAGTTTTTAAGTCTCACGGGCCCCGTTTGTGCGTTGAATGATAGATAGAAGCACATCTCTTCGTATATTCTTTCTTATCTAATTTCTAATTACAATATTTTACGTTACATATTCACAGACAGGAAAAAATATTTCGAGGGTGTTTCAGGCAAGGGGAGTACGAGTTGGCGGTCTGTGTATGGTCTGTGTGTGACACTTCATCGTTAGTTTAGGAACGCTGTTATGACGTCACATAGTTACAAATCGTAACTAATTTGGATTAAAAGAACGCTTTATTGTTGACATTTATTAACAAAATGTCGACTATCGTCAAAAAAAGAACGCACCCAAAAATCTTCTTATTTTTGCTATTCTATGTTCTTTACGTTTACGCAGAAGGCGGGAATCAAACGTCAACAAAATTTGTAGTGAAAATTTGAAAAGTGCATAAGTGGATAACTTTTAAACAATTTATTAGAATTGTTCACAACTTGAAATAAAAGGTAAACCAAATATTATATAATGCATAATATATTTTAATAGTTTTTTGTGTAGAACATGGTAGAATTTGACGAATTTAGACCACTCCCGTATTCGTTTATGTTAATTGATGTTTGCGATAAACAGTTAATTTCGGAAAATATAAATAATTGTAAAAATAACAATATAAAGGCTACTTGGCCACCTTTTCATATTTTATTGGACCATACTATTGCTGTCCTATGGACGAGGTTTTCTTCACAACATCTAGTTGTTCCTGAAAGCACTGAAATCAGTTGGGCTTTAAGATTTCTTGAAGGGATAAAGAATGAGTAGAGTGATTTTGAACTTTCTTGACTTATATACGGCATACAACTAATTTTTCAAACTTTTTTAACTCTAGAAACAATTTCTATGAAACAGATATTGAAAAGGCAATCAAGTACTTAGAGAATGCTTTAGTAAATTACATTTCAAAAAACATCAATTCAAGATCATAGATAGTAGAAAGGACGAAGCTTTAACTGAGTCTGGAAATGAAGAAAACAATAGGGAAAGCAAGGATAAAACGCATTCGGCATTATATTCGAATTCTAAAATTGAAGACAACATCAAATCAATGATTTTGCAAGATTTATTTAGTTTAGTCAAATAAATACAAAAGCATTTCTAGACTACTACATTATCTATATGTAATCTAAAAGCTTATTAATTAATTGCACACTAAATGGTGTTATTTCAATAAAAAAAAAATTGTTGGCACAACAGGAGGAACCTACAATTTACCTCAAAAACCGAACGGCTAACAGCAAAGCACTTTCCATGACATGTTTTCCTAACAAGAGGCAGTACCCCGTAAAATAACACAGGTGGAGTCAGGGATCGAGCCCAGAACATTCCGCGTGGCAGTCCGACACACTAAACACAACCCCACGGGGTACTACGTTGCTCGATCTATAGATATATATTTTTTATCTTGGATGTTGATCGGACATGGTGCTATTGAGATACAGTAGATCATTTCATTATTAGCAGAGATTCAACAGTTTATATGAAAAGTCCATTTATCTACTTAAATATGTATTCGCACATTAAACTTGAGAATATGCCAATGAAAGTGCCGAACTGTGTGTATTGAAACAAAATCATTCAATATCGTTTCATAACTAAAACATAGCTTTATTAATTTCTATATATAAAAATAATGGCTGAATCGCAACGACGACGCGTTCACCTCAGCTTCGCGTACGTTACGTCGAACAAGCTTTATGGACGCGTCGAGAGGAAAGATGACATTTGAGTAAATGAACTAATCGAAAATAATAATTCTAAGAAAACAAATATTTTGTTTAAGTAAGTATCTTGTTAAAAAAGTTTTTGTATATGTATGTATTATTATAGTCGAAGTTAGGCTGCTACAAGAAATAAGAATTTGTATGAAGATTTTTGAATGAAATACCAACAGCTCGTGTGTGCTACCACCAAGTACATAAGCTGGAGTTACAGCTACTTCACAGGGACCGAATCGATCATCAGACTCCTGTAGTAGTGGTGCTCAAACGCTTCATGTTCAATTTAATTTTTGAAGAATATTTTGCCCGACCTGGGCTTAAACAAGCGACCTAGAGTGAAACAGACTATTAGGAACGTTGAGATCCATCTGAGATAGCAAAACAGAAGGCAAAAGTCATGCAAAATGTTTTTTTTTTTTTCAAAAAATATCAACTATTTTTTCTAAAAATTCCACTATCATCTTGATGCGAACGTTTAATACACGAACTCCTATGTCTGAACTTTTGCGTTCTGCCAAAGCGAAGCTCAAAGCGTCGTTGTGAAGCAGGCATAATGAATGTTTCGTTGACAACGGATAACAAGCGAATAAAATAATAATTTTGTATCTACTGGTAAATCAATGAAAAGTAAAGATAGATTTCTCAAGTCAAGGTGGATACATAATACGAAGTGTTTTAGTTTTTGGAATAACACTTCCAACGATAGTTTGACATCACATAGCATTAATTATTTAACCTAAGTTATATTCCGGCTCTTTATGAGGAAGTGTCCAAGAAGTTATGTCGAATGAACTAAATCTCGAATGCGAAATCTATCCAAAAGACATGCGGAGCCACCAAGTTATGTTTGTTTCCTTCATCTCACGTAGCGTGTTACTCAGGTACTTTTTAAACGTTGTCAGAAAAGTAAAGTTTTTCGTGATTTTAGTTGGTCGAGATGTTTGACCTACGAAATTTTTTAATTCAAGACTAAATTTAGATAATTCCATATTGTGGTTTCGATTTTTTTTTTATTGTAGTGCTTCTGGGCAGAAATACACTGTCATCTCATAAAAGGTCATGAAAAACTATATTTAGAAAATTCCCTCATGTCTTTGTCAACTTATGGCCTAATTTTCAAATTTCTGTTCATATAAGGCAATCCATGAACTCAATAGTTTTGACTTATACGCCTTATAGCACTTACCATTGGTTTCCCTCCGGGAACCACTCATTCTGAAAACCAATGGAACAAGCAAAATTGCTTCTGTTCAATTTTAACATGATGTAGTATTCGCAGGCATCAGTTTCACAAGTTTTGCCAATGTCAAAGTGGTGCGCGTCCCGAATCGCAGTATAAAGGATTTTTACTGGTTCCTCGTATAAAATACTAGTCACTAAACTTCGTTGCTGACCTTCGACGTCTTCATCATCAGATTTGGATTCAACAACATGTCACATTTGTCGACATTACCAAAACTTCGGCATTGCTTCATGCGAATAGACCTTTCCCCAATGAATATTCTATGGGTGCTTCTTGAGTGGATTCTGACTTCAAATCCAGGAGCAAAATTCTGTTCTCAGAATCGTCAAAGTGTCATTTGCTTACCAATGGAACGGTTTTAGAAGACTTCCGGATCCGGATTCTTCTAGACGCTCCTTTCCCTCCAATGGAAAGTGCTATTAATATATATTTCCATCGAACGAAAGAAAGCCAGAGATAAATCCAAAACAATACAAAAACTCAAATCACGAATTTGTTAGTTATTTTTTACGTGCAATCAAAAAATCTTTAAAATTAGGTATGTACATAAACTACAAATTAAAATTATTTTTTTTTTTTCAGTTTCATTATGAGTCCATCTTTAAATCCCTATGAAGAAACAAATGACCATGATATCTTTGCTTTGGAAAAGCTTCTCGCATGTGCCGAAGCAGACGAAGCTAAATCGTCTGCAAAACTAAAACCAGCTGCACCGAATGTACCTCGTCTTCGACAAGTAGGTCCCTTGGCTGACGCATTAGGTTACGAAATCGATTTAACTATTATGGACAAGGCTTCTCCAGGACCTACTCTAGCCACTGAAGAAATGGATTCATCTGATGATGAGGAAGTTAAAAATTTTCTCGAGCGAAAGTATAATGAGTATGGAAAGGACATCAATAAGAAACTAAAGCAACAAAGAGAAAGTAAGCACGAAGCGGATGTAGCACAGGAAGTTACCAGAAATATTAATAAAGTCCTTTCAACGGATATTGTCGCTTTTCCTCACCATCCTGTACAAAGAAAGTGTTATGATAAGACGAATAATAATATTAAAAGTGTTATAAAGCCGAATAAGGTAGCAGCGTCCACAGAGAGCGTCAACACTATACCCAATTATATGAAACCAGCTAGTACCGTGTTTACTGATCCCGTCTTTGGACTAAGAATCATAAATCCTCTAGTCTCTAGCATAGGGCTGATAGAGCGAATGTCTGGGAGAACACCGATTCCATTTTCAACCCTTGCATTTCACACACAACGTAGAGACCTTAATAAAGATTGGGTCATAGCTGGAGTCGTGGTTAGTAAAAGTCCAGTGAAAACTTCAAAAACTGGCCAACCTTTTTCAATATGGAAATTGACTGACTTAAATGGTGATATGAAATTGGTATCGCTATTCATGTTTAGAACTGCTCATAAAAATCTCTGGAAGACTACCACTGGAATGTGTGTGGCTGTTCTTAATCCAAGTGTTTTAGACAAAAGAGCTGAAAGCGGAGATATAGCTTGCCTTTCAATAGACACCGATAATAAAGTAATGGTTCTTGGCCAATCAAGGGACCTGGGCACTTGCAAAGCTAAAAAAAATAACGGTGATCCCTGTGCGCAGATTGTGAACATAAGTGATTGTGATTATTGTATTTTTCACATGAAGCAAGAGTATAGCAAAATGTCACAACGGTCAGAGTTGCAGTCCAGCACAGCTGGTAGAGGATTGAATGAATTGCGCAACAAAATTCTAGGCAAGAGTGAAGTTTTTTATGCTGGACAGTCTTTCACCGCAGTTCCGGCGAAAAGGAATGCCAAGCTAGCTGCTAAAGACTCGCAGATACTAATGGGCTTATCGGAATATACAGTGTCACCGAATGCTGCCAGCGTAAACCATGCATCAGTTGCAAAGCAGACTCTGGCTGTTCCCTATGCCCCTAGAGGAGGTCCTGTATCCAAAATAGCTTGCAATGTCGAGGCGAATAAAAAACAACGTCTTAAGGATATTGAAAGATTGAAAATTCTCCAAGAAGAATCGAAAAGATTCGAAACTGTTAATTCACCAAAGGTAGACAGTAAACCAGCTAAGCCTGATGCTCCTGAACCGCCCTCTGCTTCAAAAACAACTTCATCAACAACTTCTTCTGTATTAGAAAAGCCTCAAAATCGAGAATTTAGCTTCGCTAATCGATTTCCACAGCTAAGCCGTGAGAACTTCTGCATAGAAGTTACGGTCGGTGAAAAACAAGCAAACCTAGCAAAGCTAAAAGCTATGCAAGTACTTAAGAAGAAGCCCCTAGCGAAGGCAAATCCAAATTTAATCAAACACCGAGGCACTTCCGAAGGCAAAAGACGGGCAATCGACGAGCTGAATGATAAATTTGGCACAGAATCAAAAAGACAGAAGCTAGACGAAGCACAACGTATGATCGATCGTAAATCACGAATCCAGAAAATCATGGAAGCGACATCGTCACACACCAACCTAGTGGATTTCCGAGAGCTTCAGGAGCAGGACAAGTATTTCAACAAACTCGAGAAAAAAGAAGCGCTGGAAGAGAAAATGCTGAATACTTTTAAGGTACCCTGTAAAGCCGTTATTTGTATGCAATGCAAATATACGGCGTTTTCAGCAGCAGATCGTTGTAAGGAGAAAAGACATCAGCTCAAGGTTATCGACACAGAGAAACGTTTTTATCAGTGTAAAGATTGTGGTCATCGCACTGCTACAGTGCATAAACTGCCAAAAACAAGCTGCCAGAATTGTCAAGGATCTCGTTGGCAGCGAGCTGCAATGATCCGAGAACGAAAAATTGATGATGGCAGAGAAATGTTGTCGATTAGAGGTGATGAGGAAGTGTTCATGGGCAGCCTATCCAGCAAAGCCAATTTGAATCTTCTTGTGCCAGAATAGTACTAAAAATTTTTGTTGTATAAATTTATAAAAAATGGAGGTGAAATGTTTAAAATTATTTTGTTCAGTATGTTTCTTGTAGCTCAGCCTCACGAGATGGTTTGTAAGGTGAATTCCACGACAATTTCTATGCCCTCCTATCATGGTAACCGATTGGAGAGAAATTTGCTTAGATGAGGACGAAATATATTTTTTTATTTCTCTTCCGATTCGGATACCATGTACACAATAAATGCTCTCGGAACGGATACCATGATTGGGGGGATACTCTCAGGTTTAATCTAGACCACGATATTTCCCGTTGCAAGGAAAACAAAAAGATTAATAATTATCCGGACGAAATGTACGAATTTTGTACCATGGTATCCTTTCCGATTGATTAATCGGACATTTTTGCATTCTTCCCCTTCAAGCAAATGGATCCGAATTGGATCCGCGCGCGGAGTCAAATTCACATACTAGACTCCGCATACGAAGCCATAAAATGACGTTTTTCGGCTCCATTTACTGCTGGAACACTAGAAAAACGCAACCGGAGCTGCAACCGTATCGCATGCCGTACGTACCTAATTAGAAGTGCCCACAATGGAGTCGTACGTACTCCACCTTTTTTTTTACAATTTCCACTGAAAAACATATATATGCATATAATAGATGATAAAACATATCGCATCATGTATAGTCTATTTTATACATTTGTACCCTGACCTAATTTCTAAAAGGATTTTATTAGCACGTTGCTCTGTTTTTTTGTATGGAATGTCAAAAATACGCACGTGTTTATTAAAAGTTGGCCAACTCGTCCGTCGCCGTTTGCGGCTGCGTTTGCGGATCCGTCTCGTTGTGTTCACAACATTGAATTCGTGTGTATTCAATATTTTGACATTCGATACGGCTGCGTTCGCGGATCCGACTCCGGCTCCATTTTGTTCCAGCAGTTAGTATGTAAATAAGAATTCAAACGGACTAACTTGTGAGAGAGAGCGAGAGCGTCCCGCTCAGCGAAATATGAACCCAAAACTGACTTGAAAACACATGTAATAAAAGCATTTCTTCCATTTTGTCTTGCGCGCTTGCAAATAAATGCAAAATCGCGATTTATTTTGTAATATTCACTTGTATTCATATTAAATTTTACGTTTTGTCTATCTTTATTTTTTATTTTTTCTTAACTTTTATAGGCGCGAATTTTTCTTTGTGCTGTCGTCTCTAATGCAAACCAAAAAGTAAACATGTATTATACATAAATAAAAGACTCCTGCTCTCTCCCTCCCTCTCTCCATCAATCAATAACAAAAGAAACAAATACTCGAATCTACTCTTTCTTAATTTTGTATGCCATGCACAAAGAGGATATATACATAGAGTCCAATCTTTCGTACGTTCCATCCTCCTCTGCTAAAATTTTCGTGGTCTATTTCCTATTGTATTCATTGTCCGTGTGAAACAACGACAAGAAACGATGAGGTAAGTAGTAAGGTGTGAACGCACACATGTTTATTAAAAAGAACAATATGACAGCTGTAGCACACACACATGTTTAACAAAAAGAACAATATGACAGCTGTAGCTTGTAGGTAAAATCAAAACAAGGCACAAGATTGGACTCTATGTATATATCCTCTTTGGCCATGCACAAAGAGGATATATACATAGAGTCCAATCTTTCCTACGTTCCATCCTCCTCTGCTAAAATTTTCGTGGTCTCTTTCCTATTGTATTCATTGTCCGTGTGAAACAACGACAAGAAACGATGAGGAAAGTAGTAAGGTGTGAACGCACACATGTTTAACAAAAAGAACAATATGACAGCTGTAGCACACACACATGTTTAACAAAAAGAACAATATGACAGCTGTAGCTTGTAGGCAAAATCAAAACAAGGCACAAGATTCGACGCTATGTATATATCCTCTTTGGCCATGCATGCAATTTTATGAGGCCTCGTAAAACGCTGACTCAGGTGAGACAGAAAATGAGCCATAAATTCTGAAGAAAAAAATTGAAGCATGCGTTTAAATGTGAAAATCGGCTGCACGCTTCAATATCCGCGGACAAAATATCCGCGACAAAATATCCCCAGACAAATGCATAGATTCAAAAATACAGCCCTGGGGTGGAATCGGCTTAGGTGATTTGTGATAAGTGATAGTCACAATCAACAAATTTCATCTTGTCACATGTGACAGATTGTTATCTGAAGCGAAAACAACAATAGAAGACATTTGTGCCGCCATTAACGAAGCTCAGAACTAAAAAACATGTTCCATGAAATTACTACATGTATAAATACAATGGCCGAACTCAAATTCTCAGTTCAAAAAATTCAATTGTGTCGACTCTAGCAAAGCTTGTTTATTGTGTGCGAATAAACGCCGCACATCTGTTTTCGGCAAAACTGTCAAAAAAGTAATGCCAGATACTAATTATTTTATTTTTTTCGTTTGTTGTAGAGACATCGCAAGTCTGCGTGCATACCCTGGAAAGTGACAGCTTCCATAAGAACCTGTGTAATTTATTTTCTACGCAGGGGAAAAGGCTGCACATCTGTTTTGACCTTTATAGCACTTTCAATTGGTTTCACTCGGGGAACCACTTATTCTGAAAACCAATAGAACAAGCAAAATCGCTTCTGTCCAGTTTTAACACAATGAAGTATTCGCATTCATCAGTTTTGCAAGTTTTGCCAATGTCAAAGTGGTGTGCGTAGCCCGATTCGCTGGATCACTTTATTTCAAATACAAACAATATTTTAGTATTGTTCTTCTTGCTGCTTGTGACAACAACTACTCCTTTATAGCTGTTCTTGAAGCAAGAATGGTTTTGGTAATGCTATTCTGCAAGGAACATTCATCCTCCCCTCATCAAAACCACTTCCGAATACCAGCGACCGTTTTCCATTTTATTTCGTGATACAGCATTTCCCCTTAAAAATAACATAATGCGACCGTATCCGGGAAGGCTCTTAACGCCGGATAAAAAAATTTCAACAAAATGTTGTCAAGGGCTCGGGTGAAGATTGTAGGGAAAGTATTTGGACAGACGCAATGTCAATGACAGTGTGACAACACCCCAAAAATTTATTTTGGTGTCTGATCATCGCCCTAAGAGACTTTACTATACTTCTCATGATCACACCAGTCTTTAGATGGCATTTACATTTCCGATCCTCAAAATTTCACTTAGACTAATTTTGTAACGTAAAAATAAATGAAATTTAAACGAAGAATTCATACACCACCTGTGCCTGTCAAGGGACACCAATCTTGTAACGATAAAATTTGAAATTGAGAAATTTTATAAAGAATTCACAATGAGAATAAATGCAAATAAAAATTCCACCCATAACTCAACGCACCAGACGGTGCCCGTGAAACTAAAAAGAAATCAGCCCCACGCCATCTGTAGCGTTGATATTATAATAGAATCCCTATTCACACCGGGAAACGATACTTCACACGCTGCTCCCATCTTCTCTAACTTTATACAAAGATCATGCGACAACCCACAAAGGGAACTCTGCCTCACGCCATCTGTAATGCTAATAAATAATAAGAAGGTGCATACGGGAAAACAACATGGGGATTCGACTCATTGACAAACACCTAACCTCATCACCTAAACACCCTGTGGATATTCAAGATCCTAAATCAGACGCCTATCAACAATCCAAGCCCGAGAGGAAGCAGACAGAGATAGGCACCTAATACGCCTCGGCTCTCATGCCAAGGACCAGCAATCTTTCCATCCATCGCCTGTGTACAGATGTATCCAATGCCCCTACATACCTGACATACTTACATCTCAAAGCAGTAGCCTCCAGCTCCATTTACTCCTCTCTCATTTCCCTCCCAAAATTCTCAAATTCATATCCATCCCTCTCACAGAAACGAAAACTATCAATCGGCCTAATATAAGTACTGACTACAAAACACCGTAGAACAGCCTAGAGGGTACCCGATGGCATATTCCCGTCTATCCGCTGCGAGTGCTAGGTGTTCTGCTCGCAGCTGTATCACTCGGTAGCCTACACCTGTAAACCATAACCTTACTCATACCCCACTGATATATCTAAACATGGAAGACTATCTTTATTATCATGGCATCAAATTCCCAGAGTTTAAGCTCCAGTCAGCCTCTAAATGTTCAGATATTACCAGCTCGACTTGTCGTGAATTGGGATGGAAGCAACCTTAAGTCGGCAACGCCCCCTTCCTCGCCGGCTACTCGTTAAAAGTAAACGGTAAGGACGGCATGCGACTACGTAAGGTTGTGGCCGAGATCGACCGTCGCGTTGGCCGGCAGCACCCATGCCACAACTAGCTCAGTCAGGCCATGGGCACTTGCTCCGGGATCTACCTGACCGGTGTTACCTCTTATTATCCTGCCGACCGTTGAACCCTGGTGGTCGAGTTCGAATAATTATTTTAAAATGCTTGATGGCCCTCATAACTTTCAAAAACTCGACTATTATGAACTGACCCAAAAGTAAATCGAACCCAAAGCTGCACCTCTTAACGCTATGTGAATATCCCTAGCCTGAAAGTAAGAAACCCTGTCTGTTCTACTGTCCTAACACGTATACCCCAGCACGTAAGTATATTTAATCTAAAGCGTACCTTAGATGGTCGAGGCAGCTACGGCTAATTACTACCATCGACGTGTCCAACTGCCGTAATGAAGTGTTGGGCAAGGATGTCGAGGTGTCTCACCTTGTAGGGAGGGAGGATCAAAGCTGGTAAACGACCCTCCAGGTCTCTCAACCCTCCCATTTCAATATAGAAAATCATCTCTCTCTATATTGACCATGGTTGTCCGCGGACCAAAGAGTCCCTACGACTCATAAGTTTAAATGGGCAACCCCTTAACTAAAATAGCAAGCAGAAAATTCGCTTGCTTACTTTAATAACCCAATCATAATCAAAAAAAAACTACCAAGACTCTAATCTCAAAACTCTAAATCTCAAAAACTATAATCTCAAAAACTCTAATCTCAACAAAAAGGAAAAAGAAACATCACACACATTGCATTTCCTTAGCCAAGGAAGTGAGAGGGGATACCACCCTCCCTCAAGACGGTCTACTCCATTAAATGCATTGTTGCATTTGGTCACGAAAATCTATAAGTCTTCATAAACAAAAAAATAATGAACTAGAAAATTTCTATAAACGTTATAAAAACGGTAATGTCTTTTATTCAATATTTTAAGATCTTAATAATCTACTTAAATCTACCTTAAAGGATGTGAAAGAAATCCTTATTCTTATTAATACCTAATTCTATAATATTGTATATCTTCTTTATCTGAAGAAAAGTATCTTTTACAACTGAATTCTTTATGGTTGATATTACAGATATCAAAAATTCATCAAAAGTTTTATTCTTGTAATCAAAATTTGTTCTTGGAAGCTTAAGAAAGTCTATTTTTAGAGTAAATTATTCTTTATTATTCAAGGAAACTCAATGTTCCAAAAAGAAAAGAAGACTTTAGTAAAATTTCAACAAAAAGTTAAGCTGCTTCTGATTTAAATTGAAGAATTTGACTTAAAACTAGAGTGTTATTTCACAGTGTACAAAATAAAAAAAAAGATATAGCAATGAACTGTCTGAACTGTACGAGCTGTACAGCGACATAAGCCTAGCCAGAAAAATTCGAATCCAAAGACTAAGATGGCTGGGCCATGTAGAGCGAATGGACATCGACGCTCCAGCTCGTAAAGTTTTCAACGCCAAACCCGAGGGAGTCAGAAGCCAAGGTAGACCTCATCTTCGATGGAGTGACCAGGTAGAGGGAGACATCCGTCAACTTGGAGTACGAAATTGGAGACAGCAGGCTAGAGATCGAGCCGGCTGGAGGGGCATTCTCAGCAAGGCCTTGGAGTACCACGCTCCAGTGGCGCCAACATAAGTAAGTAAGTAAGTAAGTACAAAATAAAAAAAAATCAACAAAATAAAACAAAAAGTGAGTGAAAAATGACATTTACCGTTAGCGATGACGCTATGAACGAATTGGTATATGAAAGCTTTACGCGACGATAAGAAAGCAATACTATTATAAAGAACTATACCCGATAGTCCCAAGAGATTAACTGATTCTAATCCTATCGTAAGTTTAATCGATTTTGCGACTAAGAATCGAATTTGTTCGAAAGCATAAAATTCCCTCAACATATAAATAGACAGACAAGATCACGAAGCAAATAAAAGTTAACCATATACGCAAGATCACAGTTCGTTTTCTTGGGTATACTCGATCAGTTATAAATTTTAAAGCAATATAGTATCGTAAAAGCAAAACAAAAAAGTGATTTCAATACGGCACTGCCAATGGGGCAGTGGAGATATTATGGTATAAATAGCTTATCCTCGGAAGTGCACTCCAGAGCTGGGCTGTAAAAGAATGTTAGGTTAAAATACCCTACTATGATAATCTTTCCTTAATTCACTATTGCTTTAAATGATATAACGCTTCTCAAAAACGTTTCAGATGTAAGTTCTAATTATTTACTCATGAATTGACGAAGACGATTACAAAAAGGAAGAAGATATTTACGTACGAATCCGCTACAGAAATGTAAGAATCAATTTAACGCTCTAATTTTGAACATAATTGTGACAGCAGTAGTCTATATCTACCATATGGTACGCTTAACCGCGTGTGGTTACCAAGTGCGACTGTGTAATTGTCACTGATTAAAAAAAAAAGAAATGTATTGACTGAATATATTAAAGATCAAAACGCGGCGTTTAACGCGAGCGTTAATGGTCGCTACCGACGCGAGATAATGTAAAGATTCAATGTCTGAATGACCGAAGGAAGTTTGTCTTATTAGACGATACAATAAGTACTTGAAATTCAAAGGATAAATTCACCGCAAACAAAAATACAATTCTTTGAAATACGTCTTCAAAAGCGAACGGAATTGGTGGTGGGTGTGACAAGTATCGCACACGTTCGTGAAAAGTATGTTAAAAAAAAAAAAAACTTCGTGAACACGGGTTCTTGAAATTACACACCGATATTCTCTCCCACGATATTCTCTCTACGCGATTAATAAGAAAAGTAAAGCTTCGTTAAATTGTTTAAAACGGATTAAAATTGAATATGTATACCATCTATGTATCACCATTCTATCATAGAACACTCTTCATATAAAACACTGTATATGATTTAATCTTAATCTGATCTTAATATAAAAATCGTATTCTTAAATAATTACCACCGTCCGTGGATTATGACATGCATCCGTACGTTCTCGCTTAACGCGACGTACTAGGATGGACGTAGTCTGTAGACTTTTGCGTAAAATACTGGAGCTTCACGCTCATAAAATCAACTATTCATACATGCACTTATAACACAGACAAAACAAATCGTTACCTGGTTAAAGATCTTATTTTATCAAAACTTTACTAAGGATACAGGTTCTGGTGGATGTTCTTATGACGAATCACTAAACTGCTGCAGATGATGGACCGGCATCTGTGTTGTACACACGCCAGACGTCCTGAAGTATATTTCCAGCGATGAATCTCAGCAAAAATGTGTTTTCTGAATCCCACGTCGTGTTCTTGGAAATCCCACGACGTGTTCTTCAGCCTATCGTGGCTGGGTTCCAACAGAAAAGATAAAAATCCTCAAGATGATGTAGTAATTCGGAAAGCGTAAAATGCTGCGCCAATAGGGCGAAAGTGGTAGGAGGGGGTGAATCTGCGTCTGCTTCACTCAATGGTGCATCCACATTTCCCTTCTGGAGGTAGTATGCTCCAGGGATATGCCTTGGAGTATCGAGGAGACGTTTCACTCAGGAGTCACCTCGTGGTGTGCCTCAAATTGGTGGCACAAATGGTGTAGATACTGGCTTCTGCCAAACTACGACATAGGCATTCGTATGAAACGGCGAATACCTTGTCTCGCTGGTGATATGTTTGGTGGATTGAAGAATCACGGAAGATATTATAATTCCTTCGAGAATCCACAAAAAAAGGTGGTGCGGCTGGTGTGGGTGGCGAGGTAGCGTCCGTAGGCGAGCCGACTAGCGGATCAACACCTCGTTTGGTCCTGCCACGTGGAATACCAGCCGGCACAAAGGTTGTGTTTCGTGTTCTTAGTGCTGCGGGGGGGGGGGGTGGTTCATATGATAGCACCCTCTTCTTTACCTGCTCTCTATATGCGAGACGCAGTTTTCTGAACCAAAAAGAAAGAATATAATAGGCGCAGGATTAATTTGCACATTTATCTTTAATGATTGTAGGACACTTCGGATCCACCGTATATCGGTTAGCAACTCAATATATATCCATAAGAAGCTTGCATCTGCGCGTCCTCCATGTCCAATGAACGACGTCCTGGCAAATCTCCAGTGGTTTCGGTCGAGAAGTTCCTCGGGTTAATAAAACATATCCTTGGTTATTCGATGGAGCTTCCACCTGAATCACATGGACACAAAAGAAAGTGGAATTATACTTTGGCCACATGGTTTTGGGTAGGTAGGCGTGCGTCTGAGTGTTTCGATTTATTTCGTCTGCTCAGAGATATAATTCCTTTAAAACTTACCTGATGTTACAAGAAATCCTTCTAAATATTTGATGGATGGAAGAATAAAGAAAAGCTATAGCAAATTTCTATTATTCTTCCATTAATGATGATGGCAGCGACAAAAAAAAGGTACAAAAAATACCAAAAAAAAGTACTTGCCCTTTTTGTTCTGGAGCAGAATTGAACTTTATAGTATGATGGTCTTCTTCAAAATGGGGTATCTTTTTGTCTGGCTTCCTGGATTGTGTTTCCACGTTCCACTCAGCCAACGCCCTGTTTTCCAGTAGGAATTCTTACGTTTCAGTTCGTAATTTCGTGTGTCTGTGACGTCAATGTCGGTAAGTAGATGTAGGTCTTTTTAGTCTGCTTACACCTTTCTGATTTTAGATGTCCTGCGTTTCGAGCATATGGTGAGTATGGCAAACGCATAATATTTTCGCGTTCTGTGTATGCTCATATGTCAGAGAATGACAGTTGATAATAATAAGTTGGAACAGGTGCGATTTCAGGAATGATCAACGTAATAATTGTTGATGGGAATAAAAATTTTTTCTTAACGTAAAGTCGAATAACTTGACATTTCAACTAGTGAAACGGTCATCACCACCATTCTACAGGTATTCTCATCTCGAATGTTCTGTTCACCTTGACTACATGATTTTGTCCTAGTTCTGACAAACGTCAATACCGATAAGTACAGGACCTCTGTCACATTTATTTTTATCATGTCAAGTGTGTGTTCGGACTTGCCAATTTATCGTATCCTTTTAACCTTCTCTGATGTCAAATGACTATTGCAGCGAAACAAGATTTAGGCAGATATTTCTGCTGGACAATAAGGAACTAGAAAAGGAAATAAACCTGTGACAGTGATGACGTCAGTAGAAATCATTTTCTGTTCACACTGACTACTATTGTCATCTGTCAGTATAAATTATTCTTGAATGGTTCCGGGATATCGGAATATCTGTCAGACAAACTGCTAGGGTTAGACAAATAAAACAGCATTTGGGCTACGTCACTTGGATGGAGAGAGCAAAGCCATATCCTACTTAAACATGACTTTGGCAACCTGACGTTCGTTTGTCAGGCATAAATTATTCTCGCTTATATGTTTCAGATTGTGTAAGCGCATTCTGCAGATTGCCGTGTAAATCACATTTTGTGTAGTTCTGCATGTATGTCAAGTAAAATATCCGTAGCGACAATTTCAGGTCGCCTATCGTTCAAAAATCACACTTCCATGGGAATGGCGAACTGCGCATGTCTTGGAAATTCTCTTTTGAGAGTGGAGGCCAAGTGGCTTCTATGAGAAGTGGAATGCGTTTGTCGGGGTGGATTCTAGCTGTGGACTCATATTTAATGGCGGACCATAGTTTCAGTGCGTTCAGCACAATGTGAGTCGACAATCGGTTTGCCCGATAGATGGCACCAGTTTTTTTTTTTTTTTTTTTTAAATAATGCACACGCGCTCAAGGGGTTTGTTATAGTCCTTTTAATGATAAGTCACAGCGCGAGCGATAGGAAGTTAGGAAGGTAGGGAAAGGAGGTGTCGATGAACATTGATCTTGAATGTTTGAAGATCAAAATGGGAAGGAAAAATTGTGCCAGGCAATCCATTCCACATTCGTGTTGTACGGCTAAAGAAAGAATCTCTATATTTCACGGTACGTCCGAAATTGGGCTCAAGTGTAAACTGATGAGCGTTCCTAGCAAGACGAGTATTACGGGGGAAATGTTTAAGGGGTGGAACGCAGCTGGCTACCTCGAGTGAGCATTTTTTGTAAAAGAACCTGTAAAATAAGGAAAGACATGAGACATTTCGACGATGTTCGAGTGACGGAAATGTTTCCATAATGCTTCTTTCTCCTATCAATTTTAACGCTTTTTTCTGAACTCTGTCGAGCAGGTGAAGAAAAGTTTGAGAAGCACCTGCCCAGAGATGGGAGTTATACTCGAGTTTAGGGCGTATAAACGCTTTGTAAATTGTAGCCAGATCAGAAGGGGTGAAAAACTTCTTGCATCTATTAAGAAAGCCTAAGCATCTTGCAGCATTCTTGGCAATCTCAAGTATATGATCATTCCAACGAAGATTGTCACTGATACACATACCGAGTACTGATAGCTTTTCGGCCTCCTCGATGCAAGTACCATTCATGGATAATGGCATAGGGGGTATGTTTAGCTTCAACGACAAAAGACAGCATTGAGTTTTCGACGCATTAAACTCCACACGATTTCTAGTACCCCAATTCACAATGCTGTTTAAATCGGAGTTTAACGAGCTTATCATACGATTTCGTTGTAATAACACGTCCGAAGGCGAAGGCCGTGAATTATCAAACGTATATGAAAAGCTGAGGGTTGAGTCGTCAGCAAAACAATTTAATGGATTAGAAGTCACAGACAAGAGATCATTTATAAAAATGAGAAAGAGAGTCGGAGACAGAACGGAGCCCTGGGGCACACCAGCATTTATTTTGTGGAGATCAGACTTGAAACGGTCTAATACAACTTGTATTGAACGGTCCAGAAGATAGCTTCTAATCCAACGAATAAGAATATCATCGATACCAAATGCACGCATTTTCGATAAAAGAGCTTCATGCCAAACTCTATCAAATGCCTTTGAAATATCAAGCGCAATAATCTTGCTTTCGCCAAAGCGATGCACAGATTTGTTCCACTGTTCGGTGAGATATGCCATCAGATCACCAGTGGAACGATTGCTGCGAAAGCCGTATTGCCGGTCATTTAAAAGCTCCCGATCTTCGAGATATTTCTTGAGCTGACGATTTATCAGCGTTTCCATGACCTTGGAAAGAAGGGACGTAAGTGCAATTGGTCGGTAGGAGGAGGGGGAGGAGGAATCACCTTTTTTTGGGACGGGCTGGACAAATGCTGTTTTCCATCTACTAGGAAAGATTCCTGAACGATAGGAGCGATGGAAAAGCTTACGCAGTGGTTTTGCCAGAGATGAAGAACACTTCTTCAGAAGAATAGGGGGTATACCATCTGGGCCAGCGGATTTGTGTATATCAAGATCTTGAAGTACTCTTGCTACTGTACGAGTGCGGAAAAATATCTGTCCCATAGAAGAAATAACGTTCTCAAGTACAGGAGGGGCATTGTTGCTTGCAGGCAACGTAGAACTTGCAGCAAAATGAGCTGCGAGCATATTTGCCTTCTCTGAAGAGCTGACAATAGGTTTATCGTCGACGATGAGCGTTGGAACTGATGATGACGTTGAGTTCTTGACATTTTTTACAAATGACCAGAAGTTTTTACTGCCTTTGGGACATTGCAGAATTTTTTGCCGTAACTTCTGGTCATGTAAAAATTTCGTTTTGTGTATAACGGAGTTGCACGAGTTCCTAACTTGTTTGTGTTTCTTCCGATTTTCCTCAGTTGGGTTGGCTTTTTAGGATCGGAAGCTTACTTCTTTCAACCTGATAGCTTCTTTACACTCTTCGGTAAACCAAGACTTTTCTTTTGGTTTGATACATTTTGTTCTGTGAGGGACAAAAGTTCTCATTCCAAGAAAAATCACTTCTGTAATCATTTCAGCACTGGCATCAATGTCATTACCGAGGAAGCATAATGACCAGTTAAAGTTGCGAAAGAAATTATTCAGACCGTCCCAGTTGGCTTTCTCGTATTGCCAAACGGTCCTAGTGGGAATTTTTTCTTTAACTGGATGGTTGGAGATCGAGAAATTAGCTGAAATGACACAATGGTCCGAGGTGCCAAATGGAGAAGTTACTTTAATAGTATATTTATCAGGATGGGAAGTAAGGAAAAAGTCAAGAGTATGGGCGGAATGCCCATCAACATCCGGTATACGAGTAGGCTCATCGACAAGCTGGGTAAGATGGTTATACTCAGCAAAGATCTCGGTATACCTTCCTTCGAGTGTTGTCTGGCCAGAATATCGGAGCCAACTTGAATTGTGTACATTGAAGTCGCCCGTAATCACGACTTCAGTGTGAGGACAATGGGAAACAATTCGGGAAATTGAATCTGACAAAACATCTAACTCATCACAAGTAGACATGCTGTCAAGATTCGGACTCCTGTAAAGAAAACAGTAATGAATGATATGCTTGCGGACAGTGAATTTGAGCCACAGGAAGTTAAAGTTCGTATTAGAACAATGCCCATATTGGGGAAGGCTCTGGCAAGCAATATCATTCCTAACATAAACGACAAGACCATGGTGGGAAAAAAGTAATGGCACTAAGTTATATCCAAACAAACAAAATTCTGATAAATCAGTATTCTGTCCAACCTGGGTTTCACTTAATGCCAAAACAGCTGGCCTGTACTGCACAGTATGGGCGTACACAGAAAAGAAATTCTTCCTAAGCCCACGAACATTTGAATAGACGACACAAAAATCACTTACCATTCTGAAAAACTAAACACAAAAAATTCAACTTTGACGTACCTAAATTCGACCGTGCAGTGTAGGCCCATATCAAATCAATGATAACAAACTGTCCTAGGTGTTATGCCCATAAGACAATTTGCACACGAAATTAATATATATAGGTATAAACAACACAATAGAACTATTCGACAAATGCTACTTACCCATCCACCGCAAACCTCTTGCGATAAGCCTCACAAGAGGCTTGCAGTGCATAGAAAGCAACAGTTATGGGTGGGCTCGGGTGGAGAGGATGGGTCATGGGTGGTGTCGGATGCTGTGCTGCGACTACGAGCGAGGTTTTGGTTTTCTGCTTTCTTCAACTTTTTTTTTTCTTTTCTTTGTTTGTCACTGGCTTATTTGATTTTTTTTCCTTTTTTTTTAGATTTTGGAATTGTAAAATAATTGATTTTAATTTGTAATATTTGTATGTGAGATTTTGGTTTGGTCTATTTTTTTTTTTTTTTTTTTTTTTTTTTTTTTATATATATATATATTTGGGGGACACACGCGCACAGAGCTAGCAACGCGACCGCTCACGACGAGTACTTGATCGACACAAGTTGCGAACATCTATTGTAGTTGGAGGGCAAGTAGGTTTTTCCTACGAAGTCAATGGAGGGCAAGAAAGTTTTTCCCTACAATCTCTTCACCCAAATATCCTATGAATATCCGAGATCCGAACCAATACCCTATCAGCAGCACCAACCAAAGAGGAAGCCGGACGAGACAAGCACCACTGTACTTCCTTGACTCCTATACCAAGGAACAGCCTCTCCATCATCAAACGTCCATGTATCGGTGTATCCAGCATCCTTTAATAGACATACTTACACTTCGCTAACATGGCCCCTTGCTCTCCCTGCTCATCTTCCCATTCTTCAAATTCCATTTCCATCCCATCACAGAAGCACGAGCCATCCAACAGCGCACCGTAGGTTCTGACCACAAAACACCGTGGAACAGCCTAGTAGGGTACCTGTCTGCATGCTCGCGCTTATCCACTACAAGTTATAGATGTTCTTCTTGTAGCTGTGTCGTGTCGTAGCCTACACCTGAAACCATGGACTCTACTCAGATCCCTCGCTCGCCGAAGATGCAAAATGTCGTTTTCAGTTGCGAAGACTTTACTTCAGATCGCTTTCACTAAACCAGCTATGGCTACCCAATTCTGCACTGAAGGGACGGATGCGATCCTATGTCGGCAACGCCCCCTTTCTCATCAACAGCTCGTGGAGAACAGTCAATAAGAACGGCATGCGACAACGTAGAACCGTGGTCGAGATCGACCGTCGCGGTGGCCGGCAGTACCATAGCCATGGCTAGCTCAGCCAGGCCGTGGGCACTTGCTCCGGGATCTACTCGACCGGTGTTACCTCTTTTTTTTCCCTGCCGACCGTTGAACTCATGGTTTGCGAGTTCGAATATGTAGGCTTTAATCAATGTCACAGTAGTGTAAACTACTGTATATTTATCTATATAATATACCTTCTCTCTTAAGCTTAGCTATGTTATAGTTATGTATTGTATGATCTAAGTACTATATATATACTCATGTCATTTCGTATGGTAATTTTTATGTAAAGCCCCAGGTATATTATTTACCGTTTAATCCGTAATATCATGTACATGCAACTCCAAATATTATGTATTCTTATTATAGTCTCGATAATGCTTTATTTTTTAGCTAATAAAGAATCACTTGTTGTTCATCGTTGAAGAGAAGAAGTTCGTCTTTAATTTATTGTTTCTACATATCAGAAGTGGAATCTGTATACCTACTCCGATTTTTTTTAATACAGTTTTATAAAAAGTTTATGTTTTATGTTTGATAATTCGACCAGTAACGCTTATAATTATTATTAGAAAATAAAATTATGTCCAGAATTCGGGCTGAGAGATTTGTGCAAGAGGCTACAGTGGCCTCGTTGAAAGAAAAATTAAGTAGTTTTGGTCTTAGCACAGATGGTCTCAAGGCCACGTTGAAAATGAGGTTGCAAGAGCACCTGGACGAATTGGATGAACAAGAAATTTCACTCAATTTTCCAGTTGTTCAAGATGAAGACGAAGAAGCATCGAGTGTCGGTGAAGACGATCTTCAGCTTGAAATTGATATGCTCCAGGAAAAAATAAGAAAGCAACAGGAAATTTCAAGACTGAAGACAACTTGCAGCTTTATGTACAACAAATGACAGTGCCACCGCAGCCACGTGTTCAATATCATACAATGATATCGAAGACTCCGTTCCTCATTTCTCTGGAGACGATAATTTCTCAATTAAGCAGTGGGTGCGAACTTTCGAAGAGGCAAAGATATTAAATAAATGGGATGAGCAGCAATCATTCGTCTATGCGAGACGGAGCCTCAAAGGAACCGCCAAACTCTTCCTTCGCTCTTCCCGTTGCACAACTTGGTTGGATCTTAAGTTGAGCTTACTTCAAGAGTTCCACCGATCAGTGACGTCTGCCGATGTTCATGATGCCCTAAGAAGCCGAAGGAAGAGAAAGGACGAGAGTATTCACCAATATACGTTGGCCATGCAGGAGATTGCCTTCCATGCTGACATTGAAGATGAGGACCTCATTTATTACATCATAAAAGGGATTCCTGATGCTTTTTGTAACAAACAACTCCTTTTAACTGCAAGAAGTATCAATGATCTGAAACAAATGCTAAAAAAGTATCAGAAAATGAAATCCTACACTCCAGACAACGCAGCAACATCTTCAACTGCGCAACACTTTCATCATCAGCAATCACAACTAAGCGATTTGTTAAAGACAAGTGCTTTAACTGCAACGAGGCTAGACACTTTGCTAGCAGCTGCCCAAGGCCACATCGTGAAAGAGGAAGTTGCTACAAGTGTGGAAAGCAGGGTCACTTAGCATCCGCTTGTAAAACCATCTCCATCAAGTCATCCACAAATCCATCAGCAGTTCTTTTGGTACAGCAGCCTGAACTTCAACCGGAACCTTATGATGATGAACAAATACTGTGGTAGACACAGGAAGCCCTATTAGCTTCATTCAGGAACAATTTATTCCACCTTTTGTAATCCTGCCAATGAAAGATGACAACATTCAGTATTTTGGAATTAATGAAGCGAAACTGACGTTACTTGGACAAGTTAAATATATTATTTATGTAAGTGATATGGGAGCGTATCGGAATCCCGCTTTTCAAAAATCCCGAAAAAAAAGTATTAAAATCCCGTCTGCTAAAATACTGCTTTTTTATAATCCCGTCTTCTAAAATCCCGCTTGTTCAAAATCCCGATCTATTATAATCCCGCTTTTTAAAATCCCGACAAATCCCGCTAATCCCGCTTTTTTTATAAAATAAGCTAATGTTATAAAGTCACGTGCAGTAAAAAAAAATAATGGGAAATAGAAAAAAATATGAGTAAAACAGGTTTTTTGCGTCGCATTGCTTATAATATACAAAACTAATAAAATAAAAAATTTGTTGATTGTTTTAAGGTTTTTTTTTTGTTCGCTTTTGAATAATATCGTATAGCATTACTTTATACTTTTTTCTTGTAATTTATTGAAGATTGTCATATTCATTGTTAAAATAAAATGCATTTAAAAAAAATCACTCATTGCTTAATTTATTTTAATTTTCTTATTATCCCGCTTTTGCAATCAAAAGTAGTTGTTTTATTTTAAAAAATCGCGCGATTTTTTAAAATAAAACAACTACTTTTGATTGCAAAGCGGGATAGTAAGAAACGGGATAGTAAAAAACGGGATTATAAGAGACGGGATTTTAAAAAGCGGGATTTTAAAAAAGCGGGATATTAAAAAGCGGGATTATAAAAAGCGGGATTTCAAGATCGGGATTTTAAGAAACGGGATTATAAAAAGCGGGATATCGAACCCAACCCAAGTGATATTATTTTAAGTTGCATGTTGCATGTAGTCAAAAATAAAACTATGACAAATTCTGTAGTTCTCGGTAGGGACTTCTTGCAGGCAAGCAATATTAAATTATGTCATGATAATAATAGAATTAAATTGATAAATTTTGATAAAAACTATGATAAAGATAATTTTGATAAAGATTATGATAAAAATAATTTTGAAACAGATGCTGCCTCTTTAAAACCACATTTTAAAAATATTGATACAAGCTACTTAAAAGATTTTAACAAA
Source organism: Platycheirus albimanus (assembly GCA_916050605.2). Lineage (NCBI taxonomy): Eukaryota > Metazoa > Arthropoda > Insecta > Diptera > Syrphidae > Platycheirus > Platycheirus albimanus. The sequence goes on along the minus strand of OU696698.1, from coordinate 47,464,221 downwards.
AAGAAATTCAATACAAAAAATTGTAATGGTAATTTAAACATCGAAAACGACAAATTCGAACTATGTGATGATAATTTCGCGAACCATATTTTAAATATTGATACTTGCTATGATAAAAATGAATTTAATTTAACTATTAACAGTAACTTAACCTATCAAGAAATACAACGAGTTCACTATATTATGAAACAAATCGATTTATATAAAAACTTTCCTAATTCGAATGTTCCTAATGAAATGAAAATCAATCTTTCTAACATAAATTCAAATTTTAATTGTGCGCCACGGCGGTAACCTCATATCCATACCATTGAGTTAAGAAAAATTTTAGAAGATCTTTTAAAGCGTAAAATAATTCGGGAGAGTAGTTCACCGTTTGCGTCACCTATTGTTTTAACTAAGAAAAAAAATGGAACTTTCAGACTCTGCGTCGACTACAGGCAGTTCAACAGCGTGACGCAAAAGGACAACTACCCTCTTCCACTGATTGAGGATAATTTGGACAGCCTTAGGAATAAAAAGTTCTTTTCATTTTTAGATCTTAAAAATGGTTTTCACCACGTTAAAATGGCGGATGAATCGGTTAAGCTGACGTCATTTGTCACGCCCTTAGGACAATTCGAGTACCTCTATATGCCATTTGGCCTCAAAAACGCGCCGGCCACATTTCAGCGTTACATTAATTCAATCTTTAAGAGTCTAATATCTGAAGGCAAATTACTGGTCTATATTGACGACCTGCTCGTAGCTACCGAAACCAAAGAGGAACTTTTTGCTATTCTGGAAAAAGTAGCAAAACTGATTTCGGAATACACACTCGAATTAAGGTATGACAAATGTCTCTTTATGTTCGAAACAATAACTTATGTATCTCGGTTATGAAGTGAGTGCAAGCGGAATTAAGCCTAATTCAAGCGGCTTAGCTGCAGTACAAAATTTTCCAACTCCAAAAAACATTAACATTGCGGGTGGCAATGGTACAGTGGATGTAGTGCTTGGTTGCTCAACCCGAGAGCTTGGAGTTCAAACCCAGCCTGGGCAGCAATTTTTATTTATTTCCCAAGTTTCAACTGGATGCCACCCGTGGAATTTCCATGAGATAATTATCACCTAAAATCTCAAACCACTGTACCACCTTTCTTTCCTATCTTTCTATTCCTTCTCTTTCCTCGCTCGCACATGTTAATTCATTATAAAGGTATTAATAACCCTTTGAGTGCGAGTGCATTATAAAAAAAAATAAAAAAAAAAAGGTTCACTCATTTTTAGGATTATGTTCCTACTTCAGAAAATTCATTCAAAACTTTTCAGTAATATCGAAACCATTGTACGATCTTCTTAAGCAGAATGTTCAATTCCAATTTCGTGAAAAAGATATAGATACTTTTGAAACATTAAAACGGAAACTGCTTCAAGCACCAGTTTTGTGTATTTACTCGCCACAAGCCCTGACTGAGCTACACTGTGATGCCAGCTCATTGGGATTCGGCGCAGTGTTGATGCAAAGGCAGCCAGATGGAAAGTTTCATCCCATTTTCTATTTCTCGAAAAGAGCTACGTCCGCGGAATCAAGGTATCATTCTTTTGAACTCGAAACCCTCGTAATAATATACGCTTTGAGAAGATTTCGAACTTATTTAATGGGTATACATTTCAAAATTATTACTGACTGCAAGTCTCTAACTCTCACGCTAAGTAAGAAAATGATCAATCCTCGAATATCAAGGTGGGCGTTAGAGCTTCAAGAATATGATTATTTAGTAGAGCATCGAGACTCTGGTAGAATGAACCACGTCGATGCATTAAGTAGGTGTCACAACATACTCCTTATTCAACCTGAGTCTTTTGAAAATGCACTTGCTTGTGCTCAAAACGAAGATGATGAGATTCAAAATATAGTCAAAATGTTAGAGCATACACAACATCCACATTTCGAAATGATAAACGGTCTTATATACCGAAAACGCGATGGCTACGTAGCCTTCTATGTCCCAAAAAAAATGGAAAAAGTTATCATCCAAAGTCATCACGATGGCCTTTGTCATGTGGGAGCCGATAAGGTATTTGAATAATTAAAAAAAACATATTGGTTTCCATCAATGAAATATAAAATCAAGGACTATATTAAGTCTTGCTTGAAATGTATTTATTTTTCAGCTCCCTCTGGGAAAAAGGAAGGTGAATGACATAATATTCCGAAGGGTAAAATACCGTTTGAAACCTTTCATGTAGATCACTATGGGCCACTTCCATCTGGTGTGAAAAATTTAAAGAAACACATTTTTGTAGTTGTCGATGCATTCACAAAATTCACGAAATTACATTCGGTTAAAACCACTACTTCAAAAGAAGTCATACAGTGTTTGCAAAACTATTTTTCGACTTACAGCCGACCTAAAAGATTAATTTCAGATAGAGGATCTTGCTTTACATCTGAAGAATTTTCATTATTTTGTAAAAATTTTGACGTTATACATATAAAAGTGGCCACTCATTCTCCACAGTCAAACGGCCAAGTCGAGAGAATTAATAGGCTCTTGACTGCTATGCTTTCGAAAGAAACTGAAATCGACACTGGCGAATGGTCAAAACATTTAAATAAAATCGAATTTTCAATAAATAACACCTTTAATAGAAGCACAGGAACTAGCCAAAGTATTTTGTTGTTTGGTGTTTCACAAGGAGGTGAATTTGTGGGGAAAACTTTCTTGTCCTCCAATTGCCTTGTAGGGAAAACCTTCATGCCCTCCAATTGCAAATAATAGTTGAAACCGGCGCCATCTTTCGGAGAAACCGAACGTCAACTCACATGTGGTTGAACGCAGTAAATATGGTCCGCCATTAAAAATGAATCCACAGAATCCACCCCGACGAACGCATTCCACTTCTCTCGGAATCCACTTGGCCTCCATTTTGAAAAGAGAATCTTCCAAGTCATCATTTCCATGGAAGTATAATTTTTGAGCGATAGGCGACTAGAAGATGTCGCTACGGATATGTTGCTTGGCCTACACGCAAACTACTTAAGATGTGGTTTACACTGTAGACCACGGACCAAGAAGATACAGACCGCCAACTCACCATATGGTCTCTCTTTTTGCCTACAAGCTAAAAATCAGCTGATATGCCATTTATTTTGAGAGTGTGACGCTCTCTCTTGCTTTTAAAACCCATTTAGCAAACACCTAAAAAATAAATGGCATACGCAGGTATAGTTGCCTTAACAAAATGCACAGAGAGAGATGTACACGTATTCACAGACAGGAAAAAATATTTCGAGGGTGTTTCAAGCAAGGGGAGTACGAGTTGGCGGTCTGTGTATGGTCTGTGCTGTAGACTGCAGAATGATGTGTTTACACCAGCCAAAACGCATAATTGAGAGGAATTTCTGTTTGACAAATGAACGTCAGATTGTTTAGTTCATTTTTAGCAGAAGTGTGGGAATACTCTCACAATCCCGTTGTTGTAACCTAATGCAATATTTTGTTTAATCGGAGTGAGCAATTTATATGTCAGATTCTCTAGGAATTCTCTCGATGTCCTTCAATAGAATTCCCATTGACAGTCATTGTTCAAGTTGAACGCAAGCAATAAGTGAGCACTAATGACGTCATCAGTGACTCAGATTTCTATCCTTGTCTCAATTGCTACTGCCCAGCAGAAATCTCTACTGAAGACCTTTTTACTTTACAATTAGTTGAGTGTCAGTAGAAAAAGTTAGCTTGACACATGACACTGTCGATTACGAATCGTTTTTAAATGACAGACACAGCCATGCCATTAATCATATAACTTGTTAGTAATGACACTCACTAAAATAGACCAGCGTTGCTTAGTCAGGACAATTAATCCGCCGAAAGCAAGATTACTCACATTTCTGAAGTATTGACATCTCTCCTGTCAGATATGACAAGTTATACAACACCCAGTCGAGATAAGCATAGCCGCTTCTATTCAAAATGTATATCTGAAAATGTGAACATTCCGAACCAATATCGCGATCTGTCACATTCTTTAATGTGAACATGTTCAAAACGCAGAAGTACTGTGCATAATTGTACATTTCGTCAGACTTACTTCGCACCAACATGCAGGACACATAATAGCAGAGTAGTGTAAGCAGACCCCATAATCCTGCAACTACATACCACCGCTGACGTCACAAACACACAGTACTACAATTGGAACGGAAGAGTTCTCATTGGAAAAACAGGGCGTTGGCTGAGTGGAACGTGGAATTATCATCCAGGAAGCCAGCCACAAATTTCATTTAACAGAAGACCATTGAATAGAGCACAAGTCCGCAACAGAACGCGACAAATTAAATTTAATTTTGTTTTGCTGCGACCATTTTTTTTGTGCTGTGGAGGAAGTAATATACTTGCAGGAGCAATGTATTATTTCCTCATCAAATAACCACATAGGAATTACAATGAAACTTCAGGTAAGTAAATTCTTTTCAACCGTATATTCAAGCAAAGGAATTGCAATTCCTTTGTTCGGAAATACGATTGCATACTGAACCATGTGGCTCCTTACTTATTGCCGATCTACTCCATGTGCTACAGGTGGATTCGTCGCCAGGACATCGTGGACATCACCTACCAATATTAAGGAGCATCGATCAGAACGCAGAAGATTTTCTTTATTCCCTATGGTGGACATTAACAAACGGAAATACTACGGCCCCATCAGCGGCCACATGTCTCATTTGGTTCGCCGTATCCTTCGCATCCTTTAGTTACTGTGTTTCAGTGAAACAACATAAAAATAACTTTCATCAACTTACGCTCCAGTGAGGATTTTCCTTCTTTTTTTCTTCCGATTGGAAGCGGCGTCTCGATTAGAGAGCTGATACAGAAGAGGGTACCTACAAACGTACCCCTCACCTCATCAAGGATAGATACATATACGTATCAGTGGAACGTGCGGCCTGGTACCACACGAGGAAGTACAACCGGGCGTTGATCCGAAAGTCGGCTCGCCCAGGATCGCAATTCCTCCACCGTCGCCGGCCGCACCACGTTTTTTTTTGGTCCTATTACTTCTTTTTTTTGATGATTCCATTTTGTTCTACGCAACAAACTTTCTTCGAATGGCACGTGCGCCAATATCTTAAGCGCACCACGAGGCGACTTCCTTTTTGAATAAAGAAAGCCACCAACATCCTCATCATACAAGGCTTGGGAAATATATCTACTCCCCAGTCGAAGTTGATAACGATCCATTGTCCGAAGCGGACACCAACGTGTTCTCTTCTACCGCCCTCTCGGCGCAACGAAGTGTCCAGATACGACTCAGTATCCATAGGACATTATTGATTCCATCTGTGTTACGCATCGCGGGAGCACCAAGATTTTCGTCGAGGGATTCCTCTATAAGTACATTCATCGCGGGATAATTTTTTTTCGGACGTCTGGCGAGTGCTGTCGCACAGATGCCGGTCCTTCACCAGTTGCTGCGCAGCAAGAACATCTCATCATTCATCAGATCCTGAATCAGTGCTATGTATTGTTATAAATAGAAACCTTTATATCCAGGTAACAAACTTTTTTTTTGTAATAAGTGAAAGTGAATTTTATTGAGAAGCGTTAAGCCCACGCTTTTGGCCACATTTATTTGGCAAGTTAGTTTGGTTCATACGCCACTGTGGGCATATAAATACCCACAAAATATCCACGGACGGTGGTAAATTCATTTTTCAAATGTGAACATTAGAGTTCAGGCTGTATAAAAAGATTTATATTTGGTTATATTTAAGAATAATAGTGTCTAGGTTTGATAGTGAGAAACATAAACGGTATCCGTGATCTTCCTAATCTGAACTCGCGATTTATTTCGGTTTGATTCGTTGCATGATCGGTTCCTAATAAAAGTAGATTCATTGTTAGAGCTCGTACTCGCAGTTATACTCGAATCTCGTAACGTTGAGTTTCATTCCACGCATTTTGCATCCGCTTCTAGATTCGTTCGCGTTTGAAGATGTGCATTTCGAACCGGGTATTTTGTTTTGTGATGCATTTATCTTATCTTTTCATTGACGAAATCCGTACTTTTTCAATCATCTAAAATTTAATTCCCTCCGGTCGAAGAGTATTTTTTTTTGCACCGTGTTATTACCCAGTTTCGTGTCGGTAGCGACCAACAACGTAAGCGTTGAACGCCGCGTTGAATTTTCTCATGTTTAGAACTTTTTTTTTTTGAATTCCATTCGTTACTCCTTACCGGTTTAACAGTCGTGCTTGGTAGCCACCAGCAATTACGCTTACCAGTTTATTAAGCTTGCAGCTATCGCGTCTAACGTATGCGAACTTATTGTTCCTACATACTTTTAATGAACTTAATAATCGTCTTCTTACTTTTCGTGTCAGATTAACCAAAATTGAATTGGTTTTACCTTGTTTTATATTCAATAACACGAACAACCTGAGATTCCAGGTCAAAGCAATATTAATATCCTTAGATATTGGATACCTGACAGCAATATTGCAACCAAGTAGTGTTGATCATAAGTAGATTAACATAAATAAATACTTTGTTTCAGCCCAACTCAGGAGTGCACTTCCGAGGTTACGCTTACGGAATATAATATCCCCGCTGCCCCATTGGCAGCGCTGTATTGATTAAACTACATTGCTTTTTATTGCTTTTATTAACACTATATTGCTTTAAATATTCGCTTGATCGATTATTATGTGGGGTATCGAATTGAGATCTCACATATATGGTTATTAATTTGTTTGTACGTTGTTTGTGTCGTCTTTATATGTTGTCGTGAGAGTATAGTATTTATATGACCACGATTTGGTCATAATCCAACTATTTGAATTATACGCGTTTCAATCGAACAGATTTTTGGTCACTCGATACAACTCAGGAAGCAAGGAAGCTTTTCTTCTAAATAGCGATTAGCTTCTTCCGAATTAATTCCTACTTATCGTCGCGTATTCTATCCGATAGCTTTCGTTCATAGCATCAATGCTTACGGTTTATTTTTACATATCTCACTTCTCAGTTTAGTTTTATTTTATGTACATATGTTTTATGAATGCGATTGCCATTTACTCAGAATATTTGTATTCAGTATAGGCACTTTTAGCTTGAATTTTGAATAAGATTGACAGTAATATTATCATAACAATATTTCAAAGTCTAAGACTTTTCTTTTTGAAAGCATCGATAACAAATCGATCCGTAAATTCACTTTTGAATTAAAATTTTGATAATTAAAAGAACTGTAAAGATCCAATGAGATCAAAGATAGATCGATAGAATCTATAATTTCCATTCTCCTGTTAGTAATAATATTCTTTTCTTATACTTGATAAGGTAGATTTAAGTAATTTTAAGAACTTTAAATTCATTATTAATAAAAGATACTTACGTTTTATAACGTTCTTACGAATTTCTAGTTGTTGTTATTCCGATAAGAAAGTTTTTCTTTTAGATTTTTCTTTTTAAGATGCAAACATGTTTTTTAACATGAAGTAAGTTTATTTCATGGGAGGGTGGTCCCCCTCTCGCTTCCTTGATAGAACATGTGATGTGTGGTGTGTGCAGTTTTTCTTTTTTTTTGAAGATTGAAGTTTAGATGATTAGCGTTTCTGATAGATGCTAAGTCATGGTTGAGTTAATGTAGTAAGCAAGCAATTTAACTGCTTGCTTTTCATGTTAAGGGGTTGCCCATTAACTTTAATGAGTCGTAGGGACTCATAGGTCCGCGGACAACCACGGTCGGTGTTGAAAGAGTTGATTTTCAACATCGAATTGGGTGGGTTGAGAGGCCAGGAGGGTCAGTTAACATCTTCGATCCCTCCCTCCCTACAAGGTTAGACACCTCAACATCCGTGTTCAGCACTTCATCGCGGCAGCTGGACATGTTGATGATAATGATAAGCCGTTGCTGCCACGATCAACTATGGCATGCTTGAAACATAATACTTACGTGCAGGGTTCATATAGGCTAGGACAATAGATCAGACAGGGTTTCTCACTTACAGATTAGGTTCACTCTCAATGCTTTATGAGGTGCAGTGTTGATTCGACTTGCTCATCAGTCAATTCGTTATGGTCTTATCTTTGAAAGCTATGAGGGCCATCAAGCATTGTAATATCCTTATTCGAACTCGACCACCAGGGTTCAACGGTCGGCAGGATAATAAGAGGTAACACCGGTTGTGTAGATCCCGGAGCAAGTGCCCATGGCCTGGCTGAGCTAACTGTGGCATGGGTGCTGCCGGCCACCGCGACGGTCGATCTCGACCACAACCATACGTTGTCGCATGCCGTCCTCACCGTCTACGCTTAACGGGTAGCCGGCGAGGAAGGGGGCGTTGCCGACATAAGGTTGCTTCCATCCCAAATCACGTCAAGTCAAGTGACGATACCTAGACACATAGATGCTGACTAGAGCAAAAGCTCTGGAGAGTTGATGCCATAATAATTAAAGATAGCATTTCAAGTTTAGGTTCGTCAATGGGGATACAAGTAAGGTTTCTGGTTTACAGGTGTAGGCTACAGCGCGAAACAGCTGCGAGCAGAACATCTAGTACTCGTGGCGGATAGGCGGGAATATGTCATCAGATACCCTCTAGGCTGTTCTACGGTGTTTTGTAGTCAGTACCTATGGTAGGTCGATGGATAGTTCTCGTTTGTGTGGTGGGGATGGATGGGAATTTTAGGAAATGGGAGAGGAGTAGAGAGAGCAGGAGGCTACCACTTTGGGATGTAAGTATGTCATGAGTATAGGGGCATCGGATGCATCAGTACACAGGCGACGGATGGTAGGGTTGCTGTTCCTTGGTATAAGAGCCAAGGTATATTAGGTGCCTATCTCTTTCTGCTTCCTCTTGAGTTCGGGTTGTTAATAGGCATCGGGTTTGGGATCTTAGATATCCATAGGGTGTGTAGGTGAAGATGCTGGGTGATTGGCGATTCGAATTATATACTGTTTTTCGTTTGCACCTTCTCACTAATATTAACGTTATACAGATGGCGTGGGGCAAAGTTTCTTTCGGTTGTCTTGCGGGACCTGTTTAGGCGTTGGAGAAGATGGGGAACAGTGTGTCAAATTTCGTTTTCTATATTTAAAATATTTTTTTCTTACGTTACAGATGGCGCCCAACGTGGCGCCCGAATTAGCTTGAGAAGATTAGATTAGAATTGATTAAATTCAGGTCGATTGAGAGTAACCTAGTTTGAAATTAGAAACTTTTCAGATTTCTAAATTTTTTTTTAGATTTTTCTTTTTATTGATGTATAGTTAGTATGTTGTTCAGGTTTCTTAGATGGAGGAACAACATAAAGAGTAGCGGAGCAGGCGCTATTTTGTCCAGTGGTTTGGTGAAATGTTCCCGAGTCAGTCTGTTGCATTAGGTCTACCCGTTTCTTCCCTACCTTGTTCACTCAGGTTCGTCTTCGATCTCTGTCCGGATTGAGCAGGAGTATTTGCTTGATCGTCAGTAGCTGAGGTGTTGACAAAGTCCTGATGGTGAAGTCTGAGAACCGGAAGTGCAAGAGCAGTATGAGCAGGTCTTCTGACCGGTGGTTGGAGCTTTTTGCCCGACGCACGTCAGCTGCAGAAGCTGGTCATTCACTCGAGCACGACCCATTTGATTCAACTACAAGTCGATTTACTTCCTTTAAACTTTAGTTATAGCCATATAGTTGTTGTAGAAAGTTTCAGTCAGTTTTGATTTTCATCAGGAAGTGATGATATTCAACGGGACTTGAAGCGCTAACCGGTAATTGGTGTCTTTATACCCGATGTACGTCTGCAGTAGCGTAAAGTCTCCGTCGCATATCTGACCGACCCTTTTGACTGTAGGAATTGTCTTTTCTTCTACATCTGAAATGCCGTAAAGTGTCAAGACCGCACACACTAGTTTTTTTTTGTTGTTATTTAACCTTTTTCTTTTTTTTTGGGTCGATTGTATATAGTACAATAGACCGGGTCAATCGTTCATTTCAAAAGATCGAATCAATCAAATATGGGTCATTTGAAAGATTCGGTATTTTCAATCAATCATTCATTCAATCAAAAATGAAATGTTTCGGTTTAGAACTGTGTCGTTCATTTTCAAAGATACAATCGTTCAACATTCATTCATTTCATTATATCATTCTTTTTCAATCATTTCACTTCCAGCCCATGCCGGTTACGGAAATTATGTGAATAAAACATTTTGTGTCTTTGCATTTGTATCTTTGCAAGCCAGAGAACATTCAAAACATGTACACAGTGCATATCTCTCTCTCTCTCCCTAGTCGCTAGTGCCTTTTAATTGCATGTATACATTTACAATAACTACTATGGTTTCGCTGTGTTTCATTTCAGTCCAATTTCATCTAGGTTCATTTCGTTCGCTCATTTCGATTGAACATACATTACTAACACCACTCATTGGATCGAATGAATCAATGAATGAGAGTGAGAGTGAGTTGTGTCGTTCATTTAAAAGTATTGAATCTGATTGATCGGATCATTTCCATTTGTGTGATTGCAATCACCAATACTTTTAAATGAACGGGTCGCAAAGACCGAATCAATCACGATTGACACAGCTCTATAGTACAACCGCCATTACACACACACAATGTTCCAAGGAAAGGAGGGTTACCACCTCCCGAATCCTTTATGATAAACCAGTTATATAGTATATTTATAGTTTATATTAAATTTTTTTTTTGAGACATATTGTAGTTCTGTTATAGTATGAATTCTTTTTAGATAGTTGAAAAATAATATAGCTTTCAAGGTATCTAGTTTTTTTTTTTGAGTTTCCGTCAATCAAGTTGGGATGTAACTTCTTGGTTGGATGTGTAAGTTTGGGATAGTGCCCGCCTTCAGTTTAGAGTTTACAGTTTTGGGATAGTGCCCATCCTTAGCTTATAGTTTGGGATAGAGCCCACCAATATAGAATACAGTTTAGATTTATTGATATTATAGTATTTAATTAAGTATCGATCACGATTTAATTATGGATCTCTGATATTGAATTTTCGGATATAGTTAAACATATATTATATTTCCCTTCTGAGAACATTTTTGAATTATTGTTTTTGAAAGACGAATAGTCTAGATATATACATCTACTTTTACTATTAAGCACATTTAGATTAACCAAAATTTTCTTTAAAAGAAAGTCAACATACAAATGTTGAAATGGTCTATCAACTTCAAAACTTTTTCCCATCTCTACCCGTAATGTCATATTCGCTGCTTTACTGGTCTTGCATGTTTCACACCGGTCTACGTAAAGTTTGACCTGAGTGAACATACCAGGCCAGTAGAACCTATCTTTCAATCGATAAATAGTCTTCACCACCCCACCATGCGAAGCACGCGGCGGGTTGTGAGCTAATGAGATTAGAGATTCTGTCATCTCCGATGGAACCCACAACTTCCAAGTTAGATCGTCCGCCAAGGGATTACCAACCGCATGTTTAGTGCGTTTGTATATGTATCCTTCCGACACTTTGAGATCCGGCAGACGCTCTTGTTCCTTCCTGATATGACTGATGATATCTAGATAACTTTCAGACTTAAAGGATGGATCCTCAAGATCGATGTGGAGTACCTCCGAAGCACCGATCTGTGGTAGACATGAAAGGAAAGCTGACACTGTCAACTCATCGTCTTCATAAGCCCTTGAAAGAGCGTCTGGCACGACATTAAATGTTCCCTTTCGATGCTCCACCACAAAATCGAAACCTTGGAGTCGCATACTCCACCTCGCTAATCTTCCAGTTGGATCTTTCATAGTCATCAGCCATTTCAGGCTGGAATGATCCGTTATAACGCGAAAATGGTATCCCTCAACGTACGATCTGAACTTCTGGATACCCTCAAAAGCTGCTAAGCACTCGCGCTCTGTCACCGAATAGTTTCTCTGTGCAGCGTTCAGTTTCCGAGAGCAGTAGTAAATAGGCTGCTCCGCCCCGAATTCGTCTCGCTGACAGAGTACACATGCGATGCCAGTCGCGGATGCGTCGCAGAGAATGATGAATTCTTTAGAGAAGTCCGGATTGACTAATACAGGCGCTGAAGTCAAAGCTTGCTTGATTTGCAGGAATGCTTCAATAGCTTCTGGTCCTAGCTTAAAGACTTTTCCCTTTTTCAGTGTCTCGGTCAAGGGTGCGGCTAGGGTGCTGAAATCCTTAACAAACCGTCTTTACCAACCTGCCATACCGAGGAATCGGCGGACTTGGCGAGTTGTGGTTGGCAACGGAAAGCTAGTGATTGCTGAAATTTTGTCAGGATCAGCTTTCAAGCAACCCTGACCGACCTTATAACCGAGATAGTGAAGCTCATCAAAACAAAACTTCGACTTCTCGACGTTAATCGTCAGACCTGCATCCGTCAAGCACTTTCCGACTATCTCCAGAGTCTGTATGTGTTCGTCGAAATCCCTTGATACAACCAATAGATCGTCTAAGTAAACAAAGACTTGATCTCGTAACCCTGAGGGGATTACGTGACTCATCAGGTAGCTCAAACTTTGTGCCGCATTTCATAGACCGAAAGGCATGATCTTAAATTGGTACAATGGTCGGCCAGGTACCGTAAAAGCGGTCTTTTCCCTCAAACTTTGCTCCAGCGGTATCTGCCAAAACGCATCCTTCAGATCCACGCTAGAAATATAACGTGTTTCTGTCAGACGTGCTAGCAGCCCCTCTATATGCGCAATTGGACGAGCATCTTTCTTTGTCACGGAGTTCACCTTCCGAAAGTCCAGACTCAATCGGTTCGTACCAGGTTTGCGCACAAGCACAGCTGGGGAACTCCATGCGCTGGAACTTTCCTCGATGACTCCCAACGAAAGCATGCGATCCAACTCCGCATACATGAGAGTTTGTATCGCTGGAGATACGGGATAGTACCTTTGCTTTATTGGTACGGCATCACCCGTGTCTATATAATGCTGTACTAGATTTGTCTTCCCGAGTCCATGGACTGCGAAAGAAGGAAATCTACGAACAACAGCTTCTAGTCGTTTAGACTCTTCATCATTCAACTTTATTTGGTTGGTGGGTCTCTCATCTGGCCCACCGATCTTAATTCCTGAAAGACCCGCAATTACGTTAGGTGCGATCTGGAATTTCTGCCAAAAATCAAGGCCTAATTATAGACGTTGGCTTAACGATGGCACGATATAAAGATCGATATCTTTAGTCACATTCTTATATTGAATTGGAGTAGTGATCACTCCCACTATGGATTGCTTGTGTCCATCGGCCGTGGACACGGTAGTCTCTACCTTCCTTACCGCAACATTTTTGTCTTTTAAATAGGGCAGTATATTAGTGCCTAAGCAACTAATGCTGGCCCCTGAATCGAGTAAACCTAGGAGGTTGTCACCAAATAGACCGACCGTCACATAAGGACGTGGGTCCGTTGACTCTCGGCCTATTGTTGCTGACGCAATGTTACGGTAAGTAGCCCGCTTCCGATGGAAGCGTTCCCTTACTCTTCGTATCCGAATGGATAAATCTGGAAAAGTGACTATTCTTCTTCGCACTTCGTTGTAATTACGTAGCCTTTCATGGAAAGGTTTACGGTATAATGGTTCTATATTATTTTTATTCATATTCAAATTTGTTACTGGTTTGGATTCTGCATTCAAAACAGGAATTGTTCTACAATCATTATTATTAGGTAATTCAGTTGTCTTGTCTGGTTTTAAAATAGTAATCTTCGGAAGTTCAAGAGGCTTTGTCGGCTTGGACACTTGAACTCCGGGTACGTCTAATCGGAGCGAACCCCCCCGGTTGATGGGTTGTTCCTCCTCTCGTTTCCCGCTAAACAATTCGGACAGGACGGACTATATTCATCGGCTAAACCGCAGCGGAAGCAGAAAACTTTATCTATGGGCTTAGCACAGTCACGAAAATTGTGACCAAATACCTGGCAGTTCCAGCATTTCTGTGGCTTACGATCTCTCTGGATAGCTTCAACGCTTGTAGAGGGTATTGCCACAGTTAAATCCTGACAAGGTTCGTCAATGATCTCATTGACAATTCTCCTTGCAGGTGGACGTTGTGCGCTCGGCACGAAATTCGGACGGACATTCTCGTATTGAGATTGAGCTTTCTCGATAGCTCGACAGTAATAGGCTAGCTGTCTTAAGCTAGACAGACTGTAAGTGATGAGGGGTTCACCCATGCGCCTACGGACATTTGTTTTGATGATTTCCACGAGTTCCTTTTCCGGTCTGGGAACTCTCATCCTGGAATTTAAATATTGAATGGCGTCGAAGAACTCATTAAATGACTCTCCATTCATCATCTTACGACCGGACAATTTTCGAAATAATTCGGTATCGCTTTTCAAACTGCGGTACTGTTCTACCAAAGCAGTTTTCAACTCGTCCCACGTCGCGTGTTTATTTCCTTTGAGGTACACCCAGTACCAAGATTCCACTGAACCAGTCACGAAGTGGTAAAAGTTAGCGGTAATCTCATACCATGACACTCCGTAGCTATTACGGATACACCCCAGGCGGAACAGGAAATCGTCCACGGACATATTCTTCCCGTCAAACTTCAGTCCCCATTTATGGAATGGATGAATTCGGTTCGAAGACGTAGCATTCGAGGGTGGTGGTCTGGGTGGCGACAGAGGTGACTCGTAGTCGAAATTGAAAGCGTTTAAGCGAGTCATGAACTCGTCTAGATTGGAGCCTAGAGGCATTTGGGCTGGATTGACATCCGGCAAAGGTGGCACTCTAGCTGGCTCATAATGAGGAGTAATTCTATCTGCCTCATCCCCGTTGAAGGGTCTATAAACGGACTGGACATTCTGGTCAACGACACGTGTAGTGTCTGGATAGGCCAAGTTAACTCGTCTTGGTACTTGCTGAGTTGAAGAAGCATTAGGTGGATCAAGTGGCCTTGTAGGGGGAGCAGCAGATTTAGGAGGTATGACAGGTTGCGTGGCTTTGACCGTTCGTTTTTGCAGCAGCTGAGCTACTTGGTCAAGCAAACGTGTGTGACTTTTCTCTAGCGCTTCCGTCATAAATTTCCTATCGTTGGCCCTGTGCAGTTCAATGGTCTCGGAGACCATTTGTTGAATATAAGCTGAATGATCAGTTGCATCTTTCCGCAACTGTTCTTCTGCTCTCCTTACTTCTTCGTCGTCTACAACTATGCTTCTATTGTTAGCGTTGTCTCTAGGTAAGCTTTCGGCATGGCTAACTTCGCTATCTGAATTATCTTCCACGACATCGTTTTGGACGCGGCTGGGTTTGGGTTTGGATCCCCCTGGAGCCATTGTATCAAACTCTCTGTACTTTGTGAGGTAAGTACTTTTAACTGTTCGTCTAGGCCTTGAGCCTTTCATTCAGTTGTAACAGTGTGTGAAAGCGGGTACACCACGTCAAACGTGTAAATCAAAGATAAAAAAAAGGATAATGGTCTTGTAGCCCGTGAGAAATCCTCGAACGGAAACTACTCGGATATTACAACAATGTAAAAGTAAGTCTGGGTAAATAAATTTTCAAATGATTCGTGAGTAAACCTCAAACGAATATTTCTCAATCAAGTAATTTCAAAAAAAAAAGTTTAAAGTGCTTAAATCTAAGTGTATGTATAATTATATTTCGTCTCTCGAAAATATTACTTCATAAAAATATTTCCAAGAAATCAGCAAAATATCTCAATTAAATACTTAATTATCTCCTTTTTTTTCAAAAAAAAGGTAAATCTTAAATCTGGAATTGATACTTAAATATACTCAAAATTCAAATGGTTTCTTAATAAATCAAACTTAAGTCAAATACTTAACGATATTGGGTTTTGTCTCAAAAACGAAATTCAAGAAAAAAAAAAAAAAAATCTAAGCTAGATAATATCTCAAAAAAAAAAACTAAATAATCTATAAACTAAGTACTCAAAAAAATAACTATAACTGCATTTGCGGGCTCTATCCCAAAACTACACGTCCAATCAAGAAGTTACGTCTCACTTGATTGACGGAAACTCAATAACTCGAAACTCAATAACTCAAAAACTCAGAAATGTCTAAATGGTGGGCACTATCCCAAAACTACACATCAATTGACAAGTTTACGTCTCGACTGAATTGACGGAATACTCAAAATAACTCGATAATACTGTATACTGAACTCAAAAAATATCTAAATCTATATAAAGTTTTATTTCTCATAAATGGATTCGGGAGAGGGTACCCCTCCCTTCTCTGGAACAAGGTGTGTACAATTTAGTTCTACTCTAGAACTTACTCAAAAAAAATTTTAAAGTGTTAATCAAAAAAAATTAGTGTGTTTGGACTTGGTAACACATTACGGCGTTCTATTGCTAAAGGAAAGACAATTTCTTCTAATCAACAGATTGATCAGGAATGCGACGGCGACATTACGCTACTGCAGACGTACGTCGGGTACAAAAACACCAACTACCGGTTAGCGCTTCATGTCTCGGCGCGTACCATCACTTTCTAACGAATATCAAAATGACTACGGCTCCTAAAACAAACTGGGTAGCACAATTAATCAAACAAAAGATAAGTTAATTTGTCGTTGAAATAAATTGGGTCGTGATTGAGTGAACAACCAGCTTCTGCAGCTGACGTGCGTCGGGCAAAAAGCACCAACCACCGGTCAGAAGACCCGCTCATCCTGCTCTCACATTACCGGAATCTTAAACTTCACTACTAGGATAATATAGACACCTCAGCTACTGACGATCAAGCATATACTCCTGCTCAACCCGGACAGAGATCGAAGACAAACCTAAGTGACAAGAGGTAGAGGAGAAGTGAATAGACCTAATGCGACAGACTGACTCAGAAAACCACTGGACAAAATAGTGCCTACTCCACTAACCTCGATGGTATTCCTCTGTCTAAGAATCTTCATCGCAAACAAACAACATCTTCAATAAAAAAGAATTTTCAAAAAAAAATTTCAAAAATTTTCGGAAATTCTCAACTTTCTACTATGTTTCTCTGAATCGACCTAACTCTGATCAATTCCAATCTTAACTTCTCAAGCTAATTCGGGCCCCACGTTGGGCGCCATCTGTAACGTAAAGAAAAATAAAATAATAAAGAATTTTATTTATATAGAAAATTAAAAGAAGAAGGTTGAGAATAATGTGTACACTCACACATACCCACCCGTGCCCATCAATAGATCCACGATCCTACCCCGAACCTCCTATGGACATTCGCAGTCCGAACCTGAGACCTATCGACAACACAAACCAGAGAGGAAGCAAGAAGAAACAAGCGCCCCGCTTATCCTTGATCCTCGCCAAGGAATAGCTACTCCATAGTCATCCAACCATGCTCCAGTGCACGTAGTACTCCTAACATAAACATACTTACACTTCCGCACCTTGGCCCCTTGTTCTTCCTACTCCCCTCCCCGTCCTTCCAATTTCCCTTTCCATCCTCATCACAGAAGCATAAACCATCCGCCAGCCTACCATAGGTACTGACTACAAAATCCCGTAGAACAGCCTAGAGGGTATCTGGCAGCACGTTTACGCCTATCCGCCGCAAGAGCTAGGTGTTCCACTTGCAGCTCACATGTGTGGTAGTCTACACCTGAAAACCATGGACCCTACTTTAATCCCTTCGAAAGTACCCAGATCTATCGTGCCCTTATCAAATAAACCTTCAATGGACCTTCCAGAGATTCTACTCCGGTAAGCACCTCTACGTCTAGCTACCCTCGTTTGATTCCGAGTGACTGGGATGGAAGCAACCCCATGCCGGCAACGCCCCCTTTCTCAACAACTACTTGGTAAGAATAGCTGTTATGAACGGCATGCGACAACGCAGGGTCGTGGCCGAGATCGACCGTCGCGGTGGCCGGCAGCACCCATGCCTTAGCTAGCTCAGCCAGGCCGTGGGCACTTGCTTCGGGATCTATACAACCGGTGTTACCTCTTATTATCCTGCCGACCGTTGAGTTCTGATATTTGAACTCGAATATTAATGTTAATTGGCTTAAGGGCCCTCATAACCGTCGAAGAAAAGATTATGCCGAAACTGATTGTATGGTAAATCGAATCTCTATTGCACCTCTTAATGTAGAGTGAGAAAACATAGTACGAAGGAAAAGAATTCTGTTTTGGATCTTATACTATCCCAAAGAACACGACACGTAAGTATTTAAAACAAAAGCTGACCATAGATCTTGGTGGTAGCCATGGCAAATAATTATCATCTACACGGATAGCTGCCACGATGATATGCTATCCGTGGATGCAGAGGTGACTAACTCTGAGGGGAGGGAGGATCCAAGATGTTAATTGATCCCCCCTTGGTCTCTCAACCCACCCAATTCAACACCGAAAATCAACTCTCTCGGTGTTGACCTTGGTTGTCCGCGGACCTACGAGTCCCCAAAACTCGATTATATTCTCGGGCAACCCCTTACTATAATAAGCAAGCAATTATTTGCCTGCTCACATACTATCACTACCTAATCTAATACCTATCATCGAAAACCTATATTAACTTTCAAAACTGTATCAACAGATAAGAAACCTCAAGAATGGACAACCATACTACACCTTGTTCAGCTCCAGAGAAAAGTGAGAGAGACCTCTCTCCCTATAGCTAAATTACCCTATCATCCTGAAATGTATGTCTTCAAGAAAAGCAAAAAGAAATTCAACTTCAAAATTTTCTTTTTCAATCGTTATAAAACTCTAGTATTTTATTAATAAGTATATCTTAAATCTTAAATCTAACAGATTAGCACTAAATCTAAAATCAAAATCTTATTGAACTGTATTTTTGACAATGAAATCTTGTTCTTTCGTAAATTTTCATGAAATCTTAAAACCTACTCAAAAAAAGTAATATGAATATCAAAGTTATCAACTTGGATAAAAAGTAAGCTTAATCTACCAGACTATATGTCTTGAATACTTAGAAATCTATCCTAAAATTATCAATAATATGTGGAGTTTATGAATTCGAGAGATTATTAAACCAATACGATTCAACAGTAAATTATTTCTAGCTAATCTTAACGAAAGCTATTCGAAACGCGGTATCAAATCTTTTATAAGGATGCCGAGAACGAAAGGACATTCCTTACCGTGGCGTTGCAAAAACGTTATCGCTATAAATTCTACCAACGATAATGGTTTAAAGTAAATGGTAGCCCCGTGGATACTTAATGTAGTATATATGAACTACTTTGACTTGTGGGACAACTAAAACGACACCGGTTCGAGACGGTGTTTCAACACGGACAAAATGAGTAATACAAAAGAACTAACTCAGAGATATGACGAGAATGAACTGACCTAATATAGCTTTATCTAAAGCAGTAAGTATATAAGTATAAGTAAATCAATATTCATGCAAAATACCCTATACGTATGGATACAATTCGCATCCAGCCGTATATTCGATAAACAATCATGCAATCAACAGTAAATATAGTGTAAAGGTATGTTATATATATTTAAAAGAAGTGTATATATGTGTAAGTGTGCTACCAGATGATTATGGTAGATTCAAATCCACACTCATTTATAGGTGTCGTCGAAGTGCACTTCAGCTTCGCCTGGAAATGATTAATAAAAAAAAACAAATATGATTCTACACTACAATGAATTACTATGGTTGATGCTTCACGGATTATCTCGTGAACGTTTAGCAGGGTGGAACTATAAGCAATATTGATTAACTTGTCTTAATCTCTTAGTAATATTTAGATTCTCGTGAATAATTCCGATAATGTATCAAATACACCGAACATAATCATAAACGAAGACAAGAGCGTACTACTATCGCGATCTACAAGGTTCAATGATATGAGCAATTATTAATTAAGCTCGAAGTGAATTAAGAAAAAACTTAAAAAGAAGTGAATTGCGCTATAAGCTAGTGAAAACAAAAATAAAATAAAGTGATAAACGTGGCGTTAAAACGTGGACGCGGATGGTCGCTACCGACGCAGAGGATATGGATCAAAAGACCGAGTGTAAAATAAAAAAAAATAGTTGAAGTAAAACTTCAAATGCGAGCGACAATCAGAAGATTGATTAGTATACGTGGTCAAGTCCTGCTTGACCTATCCGTGAAGGAGTGAATCTTACTCGATGATACAAAAAGAAACGTATATCCGCGGAAAAAAATTTCGCTATCGTAAGATTGGGAAATCTTGTTCCCGTGTAAGCGCTTCGGCGAAATAAACGACCGTCTGAATAAAAAGACTACGAATACGCGATCGTATTTCCCGATGAAATATTGCTCGTGACATTATACCGGTAAGTAAACATAGTAATTTAAGGAAAAACGCGGAATACTGAAAATTAAGTTGGTTACCGAACCACAATTGGATACTTAAAAACATCCACTTCGTGTTTGAAACACTAATAATAAAATTGAATAACAAGATCCTTAAATATACCTATCGTAATACATTGCTTCTATTACACACATATGGAGGAGAAGGCGTCAGGTCCTGCCTTCCACTAAGAAATGTATAATATGTTGGCGTAGTCCACCGTCCGTGGCTATACGCGACGTACAACGGCTCGTTGTGTACGCTGTCAGGCACTTAATATGACCCGCCTGTGGGCCTTGATGGGACGGAATACTTCTTCGTCCTTTATCACACAATACACAGACACAAATACATAGAATACTTAAAGTTTACCTGGTAATCCAAGCTTTTCTTTTTGAAGTCTTATTGATTATACATAAAAATTTATTAAGGTGTTGATAAATCCTTGATGAGGTTTTTTTATGCTGCTATTTGCTTCACTGATTCCGCGGTGCTTCACAATATGTGTTTCGGGGGACCGGCATCCGTGCTCAAGCACGCGCCAGACGTCCTGTTGAATGTTGCTTATGTTGATGCTGCTGCTGCTGCTGCTGCTGCTACTGATGCTGCTGCTGCTATCATCAGCCTGTCGTGGCTGGGTTCCGTCCTATTTGGTTGGAGCAACCAAAAAAAATGTGCTTGGCCAGAGTAATAACTCGGAAACCAAGCTTTAATCCTCCACAGATCCGAAATCCTTGCTACCAACGCGTAGCCAATGCGGTAGAGAGGGACTACAGTAAGTTCTGCCACTGCACAAATGAAAAAAAATGTGCCAAAAGTGGGCAGATCTGATCCTCTTGAAATAATATATCCACGCATGTAATAGATGCGGTTTTCCCACCAAAAGAAAGAAAAAAAGGTGTGGATGCTAATGTCATGAATTATGCACATACATCCTTGTATTTATATGTAAATTATAATTTTGGGGTAAGTATATCCTTTGTGCGGAACTCCCACGTGATATTCCGTATGCACGTGTGTTGGAGGTAGTAATAACTCCTCAAAATTCGGCTGCACTGATGAGCGTGTAATAAAAAAAAATCCTCGGGCCGTCTGGCCTGTCCAAGCAGATGGATGGGGCATAAAATTACCACCAAAATCTTCCTGCTGGTTGGTCCTGATAAGGGAAACGATCAGTAAATGTATCGTCTATGTGGCGTGGCCACGAGGCATTTCTCAAAATTTCAGGAACTAACCCTTCTATTTTTGAGAAATGCAATTAAGACAAAATTCCACAATCTTACCTTAGTTAAAGTATAATGTCCAATGGTGATCTATTTTTCCCTATTGCTTTAAGCAATTACAAGGGATTTCCCATTGGAGAAGATTCCAAGAGCAAAAAAAGTATGGCCGCAGCCCGAAAATAAAATTAAAACTTTTCTTTTCTTTGAAATTGCTCTGCTGAAGTGATGTTTGTTCGTCTGCTTTGTTCTTCAAAATGAAGTCCAACCCACAGACTATTTCCTTCTTTAGTTTCCCTAAATTATGTGAACACAAAATAAACTCGCGGTTTTTACTGCCTTTTCCTAGCATCATGTCATTATTTTTACTTCCTTTTTCCGCCGTTAGGTGGCGTAGTAGAATATGTGCCATAGAGTAATATTCCCTGTACCGACTTCGTTGGCACAGAGTCTTCACTCCCTGACAGGTATTCTAATGCTCACGAATGAGTGAAAATAGTCGACTTAATCTTTCAATCACACTGGGTGAATGACATTTTCTTACATTGGAGATGTTTCTGACTTTTAGGAATTCATTTATATTGTTCTAATAGACATTAGCAAAGTAAATACAACAAAAGGAAAATTGACAGACGCCGTAGCGTAAGTATGACAAGTAAGTATTTTCGGACAGCAATGACATCTGTCACCAATGAAACTAAGATGCCTGCCTGATGAAGATGATATGACGGATCATGATTACGGTCAGACTCACGTCACATAGAAACTGTATTTCGTCCGTAGTCTGCTGCTGTTTGGTCTAAACCCTATTCACTCATGACGTCACGAGTATTTCCCACGGGTGGTATTGTCACGAAGTAATGGATTGGAATTGCACTTGCAATTGACAGTATGTGTCAGTATGCGTAAGTGTTATACTTCAGCATACTATGACAGCGAAAAGTTATTCCAAGTCATTCTGTAGATACTCTTCGTTCAGAATTTTGTGGCAACCTGAGAAATGTCACGATGACGTGTAGATGTAGATTTTAGAGTGGTTTCAGAATGAAGTTGGTCACACTGAATGAGAATCCGACTGTTATACGATATTATGTCCCCCGAAAAGGGTTTACATGGTATTTATTTTGATGTGCGGATGTCCTGAGCGGAAAAAAAAACGTTTCCGTGTTGTTTCAAGAATACTTCTATAAAAATAGTGGACTGCACATAACTAGGAAATCTATTTTGAATTGGAACAGAGTGGATACTATTCAGGAAAATGGATTATATTTACGGATTCTTTTTCCGGTAGATGGTGCGTAGTGCGTTCAGCACAAAATGAGTAATTAATAAATTTGCTCGAGTAGGTGGCACCACTGGCGTACTCTGATTGTGAGTACTGGCGAGCAGGTCACCCCTACAAAACTTGATATTTTGACCGAGTCTACTTGGTCTAATTATCAAGAAAAAGGAGGACTTCTCGCAAATGTATTTCCTACCTAGAATTTCTCTACCGGTCGTGTCGTGAAGACACTGCGACTCCTTACCGTCTAGTCGGTCGAAGACAAAAAAAAAATTTCTCAAAGGATGTATGGCATGTGTGCTCCAATGACGTCAGGATACTCCTTGGTCTTTCTAGGAACAATACCAATATAAAAAAAATAAAAAAAATTTTATGAGCAAATCGGTATCAACAAAGAGTCTCATGCACAGCTGAGAGCCGGGCATTAGTTGAAGCAAGATAACTAAGTACTACAAGGTATTCATGTGTAATGTCTGATAAAAAAAATGCTTTTGTTTTTGATCTCAAAGATCAAAAGAAAATTTGTCAAGTCTGGGATATAATTGTTAATCAGGTGTTTTATCTTTTTAGATCTTTCGTATGGCAAGTAGACAGGTGGCCTCGCCTATCCTCTACTTCGTATAGATTACTACCGATTACTCTATTAACACGAACTTTAATAAACTTAGGACACAACTTCGCGTTCAAATGCTTAGTTGCGTCACTCAAGACATGATTACGCTTGTAAATCTCGTCACCTATTTTAAATGTAACGTTCCTACTTCGTAGATTATATGTTTTCTCATATGCTTCGTGTGTTTTCATTAGTGCTTGTTTCAGATATGAGTGGATGATGTTCATCTTGGCGACTTTGGGAAGCCAATCTATCTCCGAGCAGTTCAGTCCACCCAACTCTCTCAGAAGACGATAGTCAGCCCCATGTTCAATCATACGTTGCCCGAACAAGGCTTCATACGGGGACATCAAAAGGGTTGAATGCACTGTTGTGCGTAAAGCACTGCTGATGGACGATAGATGGGCATCCCAATCCGTTTGTCGAGGATTGACATACGACCGTATGGCCGCCAAGATTGAACGGTTCACACGTTCACTTGCATTTGATTGGGGAGCATACACTGCCGTCCAGTAGTGTTTGACCCCGAAAACATCTAGGAATTTTTGGAACTCCTTACCAACAAATTGCGTGCCATTATCAGAGAGAATACTCTCTGGCACTCCGTAAATCAAAAAGATCTAATCTTTTAAGAATTTGACCACGCTCGCGGCTGTTGCCTTGCGCAGTGGTTTGATGAAGACGAATTTAGTTAACTGATCCAACGCGATTACAATAAACAAATTTCCGGATTTCGATCTGGGATACGGCCCAAGAAAGTCAACATACAAATGTTGAAATGGTCTATCAACTTCAAAACTTTTTCCCATCTCTACCCGTAATGTCATATTCGCTGCTTTACTGGTCTTGCATGTTTCACACCGGTCTACGTAAAGTTTGACCTGAGTGAACATACCAGGCCAGTAGAACCTATCTTTCAATCGATAAATAGTCTTCACCACCCCACCATGCGAAGCACGCGGCGGGTTGTGAGCTAATGAGATTAGAGATTCTGTCATCTCCGATGGAACCCACAACTTCCAAGTTAGATCGTCCGCCAAGGGATTACCAACCGCATGTTTAGTGCGTTTGTATATGTATCCTTCCGACACTTTGAGATCCGGCAGACGCTCTTGTTCCTTCCTGATATGACTGATGATATCTAGATAACTTTCAGACTTAAAGGATGGATCCTCAAGATCGATGTGGAGTACCTCCGAAGCACCGATCTGTGGTAGACATGAAAGGAAAGCTGACACTGTCAACTCATCGTCTTCATAAGCCCTTGAAAGAGCGTCTGGCACGACATTAAATGTTCCCTTTCGATGCTCCACCACAAAATCGAAACCTTGGAGTCGCATACTCCACCTCGCTAATCTTCCAGTTGGATCTTTCATAGTCATCAGCCATTTCAGGCTGGAATGATCCGTTATAACGCGAAAATGGTATCCCTCAACGTACGATCTGAACTTCTGGATACCCTCAAAAGCTGCTAAGCACTCGCGCTCTGTCACCGAATAGTTTCTCTGTGCAGCGTTCAGTTTCCGAGAGAAGTAGTAAATAGGCTGCTCCGCCCCGAATTCGTCTCGCTGACAGAGTACACATCCGATGCCAGTCGCGGATGCGTCGCAGAGAATGATGAATTCTTTAGAGAAGTCCGGATTGACTAATACAGGCGCTGAAGTCAAAGCTTGCTTGATTTGCAGGAATGCTTCAATAGCTTCTGGTCCTAGCTTAAAGACTTTTCCCTTTTTCAGTGTCTCGGTCAAGGGTGCGGCTAGGGTGCTGAAATCCTTAACAAACCGTCTATACCAACCTGCCATACCGAGGAATCGGCGGACTTGGCGAGTTGTGGTTGGCAACGGAAAGCTAGTGATTGCTAAAATTTTGTCAGGATCAGCTTTCAAGCAACCCTGACCGACCTTACAACCGAGATAGTGAAGCTCATCAAAACAAAACTTCGACTTCTCGACGTTAATCGTCAGACCTGCATCCGTCAAGCACTTTCCGACTATCTCCAGAGTCTGTATGTGTTCGTCGAAATCCCTTGACACAACCAATAGATCGTCTAAGTAAACAAAGACTTGATCTCGTAACCCTGAGGGGATTACGTGACTCATCAGGTAGCTCAAACTTAGTGCCGCATTACATAGACCGAAAGGCATGACCTTAAATTGGTACAAAGGTCGGCCAGGTACCATAAAAGCGGTCTTTTCCCTCAAACTTTGCTCCAGCGGTATCTGCCAAAACGCATCCTTCAGATCCACGCTAGAAATATAACGTGTTTCTGTCAGACGTGCTAGCAGCCCCTCTATATGCGCAATTGGACGAGCATCTTTCTTTGTCACGGAGTTCACCTTCCGAAAGTCCAGACTCAATCGGTTCGTACCAGGTTTGCGCACAAGCACAGCTGGGGAACTCCATGCGCTGGAACTTTCCTCGATGACTCCCAACGAAAGCATGCGATCCAACTCCGCGTACATGAGAGTTTGTATCGCTGGAGATACGGGATAGTACCTTTGCTTTATTGGTACGGCATCACCCGTCTCTATATAATGCTGTACTAGATTTGTCTTCCCGAGTCCATGGACTGCGAAAGAAGGAAATCTACGAACAACAGCTTCTAGTCGTTTAGACTCTTCATCATTCAACTTTATTTGGTTGGTGGGTCTCTCATCTGGCCCACCGATCTTAATTCCTGAAAGACCCGCAATTACGTTAGGTGCGATCTGGAATTTCTACCAAAAATCAACGCCTAATTATAGACGTTGGCTTAACGATGGCACGATATAAAGATCGATATCTTTAGTCACATTCTTATATTGAATTGGAGTAGTGATCACTCCCACTATGGATTGCTTGTGTCCATCGGCCGTGGACACGGTAGTTTCTACCTTCCTTACCGCAACATTTTTGTCTTTTAAATAGGGCAGTATATTAGTGCCTAAGCAACTAATGCTGGCCCCTGAATCGAGTAAACCTAGGAGGTTGTCACTTGTCACCAAATAGACCGACCGTCACATAAGGACGTGGGTCCGTTGACTCTCGGCCTATTGTTGCTGACGCAATGTTACGGTAAGTAGCCCGCTTCCGATGGAAGCGTTCCCTTACTCTTCGTATCCGAATGGATAAATCTGGAAAAGTGACTATTGACTATTCTTCTTCGCACTTCGTTGTAATTACGTAGCCTTTCATGGAAAGGTTTACGGTATAATGGTTCTATATTATTTTTATTCATATTAAAATTTGTTACTGGTTTGGATTCTGCATTCAAAACAGGAATTGTTCTACAATCATTATTATTAGGTAATTCAGTTGTCTTGTCTGGTTTTAAAATAGTAATCTTCGGAAGTTCAAGAGGCTTTGTCGGCTTGGACACTTGAACTCCGGGTACGTCTAATCGGAGCGAACCCCCCCGGTTGATGGGTTGTTCCTCCTCTCGTTTCCCGCTAAACAATTCGGACAGGACGGACTATATTCATCGGCTAAACCGCAGCGGAAGCAGAAAACTTTATCTATGGGCTTAGCACAGTCACGAAAATTGTGACCAAATACCTGGCAGTTCCAGCATTTCTGTGGCTTACGATCTCTCTGGATAGCTTCAACGCTTGTAGAGGGTATTGCCACAGTTAAATCCTGACAAGGTTCGTCAATGATCTCATTGACAATTCTCCTTGCAGGTGGACGTTGTGCGCTCGGCACGAAATTCGGACGGACATTCTCGTATTGAGATTGAGCTTTCTCGATAGCTCAACAGTAATAGGCTAGCTGTCTTAAGCTAGACAGACTGTAAGTGATGAGGGGTTCACCCATGCGCCTACGGACATTTGTTTTGATGATTTCCACGAGTTCCTTTTCCGGTCTGGGAACTCTCATCCTGGAATTTAAATATTGAATGGCGTCGAAGAACTCATTAAATGACTCTCCATTCATCATCTTACGACCGGACAATTTTCGAAATAATTCGGTATCGCTTTTCAAACTGCGGTACTGTTCTACCAAAGCAGTTTTCAACTCGTCCCACGTCGCGTGTTTATTTCCTTTGAGGTACACCCAGTACCAAGATTCCACTGAACCAGTCACGAAGTGGTAAAAGTTAGCGGTAATCTCATACCATGACACTCCGTAGCTATTACGGATACACCCCAGGCGGAACAGGAAATCGTCCACGGACATATTCTTCCCGTCAAACTTCAGTCCCCATTTATGGAATGGATGAATTCGGTTCGAAGACGTAGCATTCGAGGGTGGTGGTCTGGGTGGCGACAGAGGTGACTCGTAGTCGAAATTGAAAGCGTTTAAGCGAGTCATGAACTCGTCTAGATTGGAGCCTAGAGGCATTTGGGCTGGATTGACATCCGGCAAAGGTGGCACTCTAGCTGGCTCATAATGAGGAGTAATTCTATCTGCCTCATCCCCGTTGAAGGGTCTATAAACGGACTGGACATTCTGGTCAACGACACGTGTAGTGTCTGGATAGGCCAAGTTAACTCGTCTTGGTACTTGCTGAGTTGAAGAAGCATTAGGTGGATCAAGTGGCCTTGTAGGGGGAGCAGCAGATTTAGGAGGTATGACAGGTTGCGTGGCTTTGACCGTTTGTTTTTGCAGCAGCTGAGCTACTTGGTCAAGCAAACGTGTGTGACTTTTCTCTAGCGCTTCCGTCATAAATTTCCTATCGTTGGCCCTGTGCAGTTCAATGGTCTCGGAGACCATTTGTTGAATATAAGCTGAATGATCAGTTGCATCTTTCCGCAACTGTTCTTCTGCTCTCCTTACTTCTTCGTCGTCTACAACTATGCTTCTATTGTTAGCGTTGTCTCTAGGTAAGCTTTCGGCATGGCTAACTTCGCTATCTGAATTATCTTCCACGACATCGTTTTGGACGCGGCTGGGTTTGGGTTTGGATCCCCCTGGAGCCATTGTATCAAACTCTCTGTACTTTGTGAGGTAAGTACTTTTAACTGTTCGTCTAGGCCTTGAGCCTTTCATTCAGTTGTAACAGTGTGTGAAAGCGGGTACACCACGTCAAACGTGTAAATCAAAGATAATAAAAAGGATAATGGTTTTGTAGCCCGTGAGAAATCCTCGAACGGAAACTACTCGGATATTACAACAATGTAAAAGTAAGTCTGGGTAAATAAATTTTCAAATGATTCGTGAGTAAACCTCAAACGAATATTTCTCAATCAAGTAATTTCAAAAAAAAAAGTTTAAAGTGCTTAAATCTAAGTGTATGTATAATTATATTTCGTCTCTCGAAAATATTACTTCATAAAAATATTTCCAAGAAATCAGCAAAATATCTCAATTAAATACTTAATTATCTTCTTTTTTTTCAAAAAAAAGGTAAATCTTAAATCTGGAATTGATACTTAAATATACTCAAAATTCAAATGGTTTCTTAATAAATCAAACTTAAGTCAAATACTTAACGATATTGGGTTTTGTCTCAAAAACGAAATTCAAGAAAAAAAAAAAAAAAAAAAAATCTAAGCTAGATAATATCTCAAAAAAAAAACTAAATAATCTATAAACTAAGTACTCAAAAAAATAACTATAACTGCATTTGCGGGCTCTATCCCAAAACTACACGTCCAATCAAGAAGTTACGTCTCAACTTGATTGACGGAAACTCAATAACTCGAAACTCAATAACTCAAAAACTCAGAAATGTCTAAATGGTGGGCACTATCCCAAAACTACACATCAATTGACAAGTTTACGTCTCGACTGAATTGACGGAATACTCAAAATAACTCGATAATACTGTATACTGAACTCAAAAAATATCTAAATCTATATAAAGTTTTATTTCTCATAAATGGATTCGGGAGAGGGTACCCCTCCCTTCTCTGGAACAAGGTGTGTACAATTTAGTTCTACTCTAGAACTTACTCAAAAAAAATTTTAAAGTGTTAATCAAAAAAAATTAGCGTGTTTGGACTTGGTAACACATTACGGCGTTCTATTGCTAAAGGAAAGACAATTTCTTCTAATCAACAGATTGATCAGGAATGCGACGGCGACATTACGCTACTGCAGACGTACGTCGGGTACAAAAACACCAACTACCGGTTAGCGCTTCATGTCTCGGCGCGTACCATCACTTTCTAACGAATATCAAAATGACTACGGCTCCTAAAACAAACTGGGTAGCACAAGTAATCAAACAAAAGATAAGTTAATTTGTCGTTGAAATAAATTGGGTCGTGATTGAGTGAACAACCAGCTTCTGCAGCTGACGTGCGTCGGGCAAAAAGCACCAACCACCGGTCAGAAGACCCGCTCATCCTGCTCTCACATTACCGGAATCTGTTACCGATATTACGTTTGGTCGGATTTTATTATTATTTGTAACAATTTAATTTTAATAAAAACAAAAGACCGACCGACCAAACAACAATAACAAACTGAGTTTCAGATTCTGATCGAGATCTGTCAAAAAGACATGTAGATAACCAAGTTTCAAAATGTAGTAGATCGCTAGGGTTATTTTTGGTGTGTTCCACATCCCTAGAGTTCCAAAACAAAATTCTTGCAGAACTCTCAGCTGAGGAATTACTTTTAAGAGAAAAAGCTAGGTGTTAGGCTTTAAAATTTTAGCTTGGGAGGGGAAGTTATATACTTGAAAGGTTAATAAACTAGAGGAATAATAACCCAGAAAGCTTTCCTTTGATTTGGCTTTGTAAATAGAGCAGGGCATAGGATTTTTCAAAGTCAAGTCAAAGTTAAATTTGAACTGTCGGAGCAGAGTGCAGAAGTTTTAATATTAAATAAAAAAGTTGAGGTGCGCGATTTTAAATCGAAATTTAAAAGAATAAATGTTTAAATAAAGAGAAGCAGCTAATTAAACATAAATAAACAAAAAAAAAGGATAATTGTGGAAAAATAGGTATTAAAAAAAAATTAAGTTTGATTTTAACTTATTTAATATAGTGGTGAAAATAATTTTTTTTTAGGACGAGTTTTTTGATAAATCGGCGGCACAGAATTCGCAAGACCGCCGGAAAGTTCAAACCATCCTTTTATTTGACAATTCCTTCTACTCCGCCACAACAAATCGTGGCCAGAAAAGTCTTGAGGAAATCAAGTATCCTGCTACCGACGAGACTACCTACCACCAGACCAGCAAAGTTATTCAGCACCGTAGCACGAAAGAAGAGGCCACAGATTCCGAGTATCTTAGTCCGGAGTTCAAATCTCACCGGAGCACCGAAAATTTAATTTTTTTTTTAACTTCATTTTTTTTTTAATTTGATTTTTTTTTTTTAACTTCATTTTTTTCTATTAATTAATTTTCCTTGGTAAATTCTTTTCAAGTCATTAATATAAAATCTTTAAAAAAAGGCAAATTACTTGCGAACCGTATTAAGGAAATTATTAGTTAAATCCATCGGGCGTGTTATTTTACGACTATATACATATAGATTAGACAAGTGTAGATACATTGGTAAAGCTTCTCATCGCTCCGGGTGCTGTGGCCACATCATCGTTGGATAAAGAAGGGTGAGTGATTTTAATACAAAAAAATTTTGTCTGTGCCAAAAAGGGTACAAGTTGATCTACATATATATATACGTACAATAAATATACGCGCGATCGGATTGGGTTGGGATTTAAGGGGGACCATTGCTTAAGTGAATTAAAGTGTTTAAAAAGCAAAAAGAGGAAGTTTAATCCCAAATTATTATTATAAATCGAACGCGAGTGATTGAGTTTTCTTGAAGATTTTTGAAAGTGATTAAACAGAGTTGCCACTTTGATTAAAAATAATAAGTTTGAAATCTAGTTTTTTTGTATAAAATTGTTTGGAATTACAAGTAAAGTTAGAAATAAGATTAATTAATATATTGTTAAATAAATACAATTTTTTGAAAACATATATGAAACATATTTTTGATTATTTTTGAAAGATATTTATGGAGTTTAACATGAGTTTAGAATAAATTTAAAATAAAGGATGAGGAGGAGAGGTAAGAAAGAGCGATGATCTGAGGAGGAAGAAGATGCCATGTCAAGGGGTTGCTTCGGCGAGAAAAGCAACCATGGAAGGGAGGGTAGAGGCAACATTCTCGCACATCTCAAAACAGCTCGAGATGAACCAGACTGGCATGGTTTTTTTTTGTGACGAGTTCAAGGATCCAAGAACCACCCCACCGACGAGCTATAGTGGCTACTTGCATGCCAGCAAAGATCCAACCGACGAAGAACAGCTCGTTACAAAATGGCGCCCGCATCGTGGAGCCCGCTATTGAAAAATAGCGAGGCAAGTTTTTTTGAGCCAGTAGTTTTTTTTAATTAAGTTTTCATTTTCAGTTTAAATTTCAATTTTCATTTTAGATTCAGTATTCAATTTTATTAGTTTTTTTTTCACTTTTTCTCTCATTTTAAACATAATTTCAATTTTCATTTAGAGTTCATAATACATTTTCCAATTTTTCTTTTAATTTTTCAGTAATTTTTCTTTTTTGGTTTAAATTTTTTTTATGATTTCAATTAAATTTTCAATTTTTATTTTTTAATCGATCTTTCGATGACATTGGTTGATTGTTGGTTTCACTTTTCTTGTGAGTCCCGGTCACTGGGTGTAAGGCACTCGGTACCGCGTTGCAACAAGAGGAGTGGAGCCAAATCAATCACCAATATTTACAGGGTGTGCTGAGTAGTTCGAGTCAGTGGGTATCCGTATACCAGGTACACATTTGGCCGGACATCTCAGCACATACTTTAAGCTAGGTTCGGAAGAGACAAGGGGATACGATAGGTGTCTTCGACAGTCCTTCTGATCGTTTTCCATTCAAATAGTCTTTGAGGTTTCCAGAGTCTTTGCAGCGGAGTTAGTCGGCTGTATATGTCCTGGAAAACAAGAAGACTTTAAAATTTTTTTTTTAAACAGTAGAGTAGTTTATTTTACCTTTGTTTTTTTTTGGCTCGCAGGACTACGGCGTCTTCTTTTTCCTCAGACGTCATTCTTTTAAACCTCAATACCTCATCCTTTTGATTTTATATGATAATACTTCTTTTGAATAAAGTTTTTTTTTATTATTTTGTTTTGAATTCTTTTTCAATCAAACATTGATCAAATTTTTTTTAATTCATTCTTTATTGGTTTTCAGACTAAGCATTTGTTTGAAGAAAACTTTTATATATTTTTTTATTTACTTTTTTTGAATTTTTTTTATACATTATTTTGAAATTTTTTCGGTATTTTGGTGAGTTTGAACCAAGGTTTTTAGGAATTTTCAGCGGATTTTGGATCTTGTGCACTACGGAATACGGTGTCTGCTGACAATTTTTTTTGTTTTTCTGGTTGGAAATCATTGTGGTGATTTTTTTTATTTTCCTTATTTTTTAATCATTTCACCTACGCTTTTCTTTTGCGACCAGCGAACTTTAACTTTGGCGGGACTTTGGAAAATCTTTTTAGAGTTTTGCCTATTTTTTGAAGTTAGACCAATTTGGGGACTTTTTGAGTTTTTTTTTTAGTTTATTGATTTTTTTTTGTTTATAGGTTTTCATCTAGAGCTAGATAGAGTTCACATCTAGTGAAATTTTTTTAAAGGGAATTCACAGGGGAGAAATTTTGTTGAATTGTTTTGGGGCTCAAGAGTATGAGCGAAGATAACCCGTCGGGAAATTCTCTACGTGAAAGTTTGGGGAATCTCCGATCAATATCTGAAGCTAAGTTTGAACGTTTTGTACAGCGGTTCAACAATACCATTGATCGATTTAACTTTTTGGACACTTCTGTCGATTTTTCAAGAGAATTGCATTCTTTTGTTACTGATTCCAGTGCCAACATGTCGGTGAATGCTCAAGTGGACGATCAGCTGGATGGTATTCAGCTACCTCCAGAGGAACGTGAACTTGAGCAGTCTTTGCAGCATTCCGAAGGGGACCAACCTGACGGACTGCTGGAAAATCATCAGGGTTCTTCACGGACAAATACTAGCAAGGTGGCAGTGGAACGGGATGATTTGGCAGATCGAATGGAACGGGCAATGCTCGAAAATCAAATGCGACTCTTTCAGCAGATGAAAGAATTTATGGATGGCGTTAACAAGAAGTTGAGCGATCTCAGTCAACCTGTCAGTGTACAGGGTGCCCCTGAACCTGCGCGGAGTAATTCGCAGATGTCTGCTGGCGAACAATTCAGACAGTCCGTCGCTCCTCTCGTTCCCAGGGAAATTCGTTCCGTGTCAGAGATAAATGTCAACGCGCCTGATAGGTGCCGTCTTGACAGGTGGAACATTAAATTCGATGGCACGGACAATATTGGCGATTTTCTCTTCAAAGTGGATCGTATGCAAGTTTCGTCAGGATATACGGATGAGCAAGTAACTGCCAATTTTCATTCATTGATAGGTGGCAAAGCTAACGAGTGGTTTTGGAGGTACTTGCGCAAGTATCCCGGGGCGAGATTTGCAGACGTGAAAGCGGAGATGAGAAAAGAGTTTGGTCGTCGAGAGAGTGATGTTGACGTTTATATGCGTTTACTTACTCGTAAGCAGGGGTACAAAGAGTCGTTCGACGAGTACTATAACGCGGTAGTTACGCTGAACGATCGGCTGAAGGATCCATTTGATGATCGTAAGTTGGTCGACGTTATCCGAAACAATGCTCGGGACAAGTTGGGGGAAATTTTACTTTCAGCAAACGTTAAAACGCTGGAGCAGTTGAGGACAAAGGCTAGAGAGGTGGAAAGATTTTTAGCGAAACGATTCTCTTCACAAAGAAATGTTCATGAAATCGTGGTTGACGAACAAGAAACCCACGTAGTGGACGGTGAGGAAATCGCGGCCTTTTTACACCAGAACAGGGCGACTACAAGCTCAAACAATGTAATTTGTTGGAACTGCGACGAAAAAGGACATTCTTGGTTTTTTTGTCCTTCACACACTACGATCTTGCATTGTCACCTGTGTGGGGCTAAGGGAGTTAGCACACCCGAATGTACGAAGCACTCGGAAAACTTTCGACGGGACGAAAAGAAGGGCTGGGAAAGTCGTCCCCCGAGAAACAATTAGAGCCCTTCAAAGAAATTAACGCTAAGTTTTCCGAAGACGGACATACTTCGGGTGCTGCCGGCTCCAAACAAGACCTTGGAGCAAAACAAGACGTAGTGTGTGAGAAGTTTGAAAAGAAAGAGGTGGGTCGAGTCAAACTGTTGCGGCGTGAAAAATCGGAAAACTTAGCTAGTCATCCCGCCACAACATACAATCTCCAGTCTCTTCACGATCGCAAGCTGAATTATTATAAGGTTCGTTCTCGAATTATGGGAATTGGTGGTATTTCAACAAGCGATAAGGTCAAAAAGTGCAGGCATCGGTTTAGGAATCGGCAAAAACTTCGAAGGCTTATAGTGGACTCTATAATTTCGTCCAGCACAGACGGTAGAATGTACGCTAACGTGCAACTTAACGGTGAGTCAACTTTTGGGTTGTTAGATAGTGGTGCCTCTATCTCTGTACTAGGTAGTGAGTGTTGGGATTTGGTAAAGAGAATCGAAGTGGAAGTAAAGCCTTATAAGAACGTCGTGCGAACGGCCGACGGTAAATCACACGATATCGTGGGATATTGTGATATATCAACGACATATAACGGGCTTACCAAACTTCTTTCTTTTTATCTAACCCCAAACCTGACCCAAAAGTTATACCTAGGGATGAATTTTTGGAGAGAGTTTAATCTCTTGCCACAGGTCAACGAGATCCAGGCCGATGTTTGTGAAGGTGAAGGGGAAGAGAGTTTTAAGGACGAAGCTGAAGTAGTGGAACTTTCTCTCGACCAGAAAGTTAGGTTGGAAGCGGTGAAAAAGTTGTTTCCGAATTTTGTGGAACTGGGATTGGGAAAAACTCACGTTGGTATTCACGTGGTGGACACTGGTAATGCAGTACCAATCAAATCACGTCATTACCCGTTGTCACCGGTCCGTCAGGAGGAAGTCTATAAGGAATTGGACCGTATGATAGAGCTTGATGTTATCGAGGAGAGTAATTCTCCGTGGTGTTGCCCATTGGTTTTGGTTAGGAAGCCCGGCAAGGTAAGGCTGTGTTTGGATTTTAGGAAGGTGAACGCGGTTACGGTGAAAGACGCTTATCCGATGCCGCATATAGAAGGTCTGTTGAGTCGAATAAAAGATACGCACTACATTTCGGGAATAGACCTCAAGGACGCTTATTGGCAGATTCCATTGAAAGAAGAGTCTAGGAAGAAGACAGCATTTGCAGTGCCCGGTAGACCGCTTTACCAATTCAAGGTAATGCCATTTGGTCTCAGCAATGCCGCTCAAACTATGTGTCGTACCCTGGATCAAATCCTGCCATCGCGTCTAAGAGAGAATGTATTTGTGTATCTCGACGACCTTCTTATATGCACTGAAGATTTTGAGTCACACCTTCGCATCTTGAATGAAGTCGCATCTTGCCTTCGTCGAGCTAACCTAACTATAAACCTCGATAAGAGCAAGTTTTGTATGCGTGAGATTAAGTACCTCGGCTATATAGTCGGCCAAGGTACTTTGAAGACCAATCCTGATAAGATCGAGGCAATGGTGAATTTTCCCATTCCAAGTACGCAAAGACAGGTACGAAGATTTTTGGGCTTGACCGGTTGGTACCGGCGGTTCATTAAGAACTATTCAGACTTAGCTGCTCCCCTAACTGACTGTTTGAAAAAGAAAAAGACATTCGAATTGACACCCGAAGCATTGGAGGGTTTTGAGAAGTTGAAAAATGCACTTTCCTCAGCTCCGGTTTTATCACAACCGGATTTCAAAAAACCGTTTACCATACAGTGTGATGCATCTTCAGAGGGAGTAGGTGGTGTTCTCTTTCAGCTTGATGAGAATCAAAACGAAAGACCCATTGCTTATATGTCCAAGAAGCTCAATAAAGCCCAAAAGAACTACACCGTTACCGAGCTGGAATGTTTTGCTGCGGTCTTGAGCATAAGAAAGTTTCGAGCGTATGTTGAGGGATTACCTTTTCGAGTGATTACTGATCATTCAAGTCTCAAGTGGCTTATGTCACTGAAAGACTTGAGTGGGAGGTTGGCGAGATGGAGTCTGGAGCTGCAGGGTTTCGATTTCAGCATAGAACACCGAAAAGGATCTCTCAACGTAGTGCCCGATACCCTTTCTCGAGTAGACATGGAAGGTATTTCAGTGAACGTAGCGGATGTTGACGGAAGCTGCGATGAGATTTCGACGAATGCTATTGGTGAAGAAGTGGACTTGGGTTCAGTAGAGTTTGATTCGGAGCAATATTCCGAGTTGAGAGACAACATCATTTCGGATCAATCTGCGCTTCCTGACCTAGTTGTATCGGGAAAATATATTTACAAAAGGGTTAGGTTCAGGAGCGGTGAATTGGGAGAAGAGGATTCTCTTTGGCGTCTTTGGTTGCCGAAAGCACTCACCCAAACTGTTATTGAGATGGCTCACAATACAAAGCTAACTTGTCACAGCGGATTTGCAAAAACTTACGCTAGGATTCGTGAAAAGTATTTCTGGCCAAAGATGGTGACAGACATTAAGCAGTTTGTAAGTGAGTGTAAAACTTGCAAGATGGTAAAGGCTCCAAATGTGACTCTTCGTCCTCCAATCACTCATCAGATTGTATCCGAAAGACCTTTGCAACGTCTATATATAGATCTCTTGGGACCTTATCCAAGGACAAAGAGGGGAAATGTGAGCATTTTTATAGTAGTGGATCATTTCACTAAATTCACCTTTCTTAAAGCCCTATCTAAGGCAACGTCGACTAAAATTGTTCAGTACCTAGAGAGTGAAGTATTTCATTTGTTTGGTACACCTGAGATAATTCACTCTGACAACGGTCGTCAATTCATCGCAAAAGAATTTCAATCTTTCTTAGAGAAATATGGTGTCAAACACCAGAAAACTGCCTTATATTCTCCGCAAGCCAACAATTCGGAGAGGGTCAACCGCAGTGTCTTGAGCAAGCTGAGAGTTTTGCTTTCTGAAAATCAGAACGACTGGGACGAGCATTTGTCCAGTATAGCGTGTGCTTTGCGTTCTGATGTCCATGACTCTATTGGGTGTCAGCCATACTACGCGCTTTTTGGACAAAATATGATCGTACACGGGTCGTCATACAAAATTCTGAGAGGGTTGAAGGCACTCGCTGATCCGGAGATGTTGGTTATGCCTGGTGCAGCAAAAACCATGCTTTCTCGACAAAAGTTGTCCGAAAATTTGAAAGGTGCATACATTAAAACAAGGAATACTTACAACACAAGGTCGAAACAGGTCCAATATAAAGTTGGCCAGGAAGTATTCCACCGAAACTTTGCACAAAGCAACTTTACGCAAGGAATTAATGCCAAATTGTTGCCAAAATTTTTAAAATCTCGAGTGCGCAAAATTAGGGGCAGCTGCATGTACGAGCTGGAGACTCGAGACGGCAAATTCATCGGTACCTTTCATGCAAAAGATATCAGGCAATAGATATCCTGAAAGAGAAGAAAACAATACCACAAAGTGTCTTGCACAAAAGATAATATATTTCAAATAACTTATCTGATTGCCCGGCTGGAGACTCTAGGGTGTAGGTTGCGAGACCCACGAAAGTCAGCTAAATTGATATATTTTTTTTTATTCCCGACGTTGAATAGTTTTTTTTTAGAAATTTTATTCTGTGCGAAAATGTTGCAAGTTCAAAATTTTTTTTTTATTTTACCGACGACAAAACGTTGTTCCGTGTTTTTTTTTTAATTTTTTTTTTTGTACCTATTCGTTTTTTTTTTATTTAATAACTGGACAAACAAAATCTGTTAAAAATACTTAAAACCATTCAATTATTGTTGCGAGTCAGGGTTCCACGGGGGACTTACTTTGGGAAAGTAGAAGGGCGGCGGCACGCTTGTCGTTGCACGGCTATGCTCGACGGAAATGGGGGTGGTTCTTTGCCGCTTCCACTTATCCCTCCTGCTCGACAATCAAAATCATCGTGCCAGAAAAAGAAGAAAGTTAAAGGAAAGGAAGAGGAGATTGGAAAAGGAATGACTCTACTCTAAAAGGTTTGAAACGTTACCACAAATCGAAGGACTTTGACGCCACCTGAAGGAACATGTAAGTATAGTGCTTTTGAAAATAAACTAACCTAACTAAACCTGCCTAGAATTCAAAATAATAGAAAAAAATCAAATTCCACCACCAAAAATAATAATAATATGAAACCCATCACCAAAGTAATAATAAAAAATGAAATAAAATCACCTCCACCAAAGTCAAATTCGTTGGTACGAATTTGCACTTATATAAATCTTAAATTTACCTTAATCTAAACCCTAAAACTAAAGCACTTTACTTTTTTATCTCCCTCCAGGTATCGTACTACTGAATTCCAAGCGCTCGCCAGATGTTATTGACGAAGGCCTGGCCAACCCACCCAAGTATCTAAAAGATACTTCCGAACGTTATTTCCATGGCCGATGTTCAGAAATAACCCCTAATGTCTGCATAAAACTCATCGAATGTCTCGTGGGGCAACTGTTTCCGATCCATGATAGCCCGCAGGATTTCATGGTCACGCTTGCCGTTTTTAAATTGACGAATAAGTTCAGTTTTTAAATCAAAATAATTAAGCATATAATCGCCCTGGTTCTCCTCCAAAAACTGCCAAAACCACAATTCAGCGGAACCCGAGACAAGGTGATGGAAGTCCGCGAACAGCTGCTCATCACTCAGTCCGCTCTTCTTTTGTAGGGTTTCCACTCGAAAGAGGAAACTCTCAACCGACAAACCCTTCGACGATCCATCGAATTTGATCCCCCATTTATGAACATCAACCCTACGATTGATGTTCACAAAAGAGGACTGATTCGACGGATGTGACAAAGGCTGAGTCGGCTGAACCACCTCCGAGTGGAAAGTTCGTCTGGTCGATTGGTTGTGGTTGTGTAAGTCGTGTGTCGGATCTTGTCCGTAAGTTGGTTCGTACATATTGTCTTGTCTGTATGTAGTGTTTTGTTTTATTGAATTGTTAAAGTTTTGTTGGTACGAACCGGCCTTAGCGTCTCGTGTAAAAGTTGTACTTTGTCTTGGTTGTGGTTTGAATGTAGTGTTTCGTTCAAATGTTAAGTCTTGTCGTGGGTCGTGTTTGACTTTAATGTTTTGTCTTGTTGTATTGTTAACGTCTTGTTGAGAGTATGGATTGTAACAGTTGTCTTGTTGAAAAGTTGTGTCTTGTCCGATGTCTCGTTTAAATGTATTGTCCCCGTGACTTGCCATAGAGAGTTCCAAAGTATTTAGCTTGGAATGTACTGCTTGCATATTCTTGTCGACAAGCTTCATGACATCGGTCAAACCCTCTGCCAGAATTCCAAGCGTCTTG
The DNA here is from genome assembly GCA_916050605.2 of Platycheirus albimanus. Taxonomy (NCBI): domain Eukaryota; kingdom Metazoa; phylum Arthropoda; class Insecta; order Diptera; family Syrphidae; genus Platycheirus; species Platycheirus albimanus. The sequence continues at coordinate 47,424,493 of OU696698.1, read as the reverse complement.
GTTTGACTCTCTCTGACAGTCACAGAGGCAATTTGTTGCATCCTGTCGTAAAAATCTTCTGTAGCTAGAGAGAAGGATGTGGAAGGTCCTTGAGACATTCCACCTCTATCGTCTCCAGCTACAGAATGATGCAAGTCTCTGTCTTGTTGTTGTCTTAGTAGTCGGTCTCGTTCTCGTTGAAGTTCTTGTGTTTCTTGTAGTAATTTGTCGCGTTCGTTGGTAAACGTTTGTGTGGGGTATGTTCTGTTTTCGTTGTTATAGTTTTGTAGGTGTGAGTCATCAAATGACTCCGTACTTGTCGCGTTAGTTTATGTATAAGTTTGTTGTAGTATGTTGGGGTTAGTGTTGTTCGTAACGCTCAGGTTTCGTATTATGTTTGTAATGTCTTCGTAAGTCTTGTCCATGTCGTTCGTTTGAGCGTTTTGTGTTGAGCAGAGGCCCGCAGACTTCGGTATGGTACCAGAATTTTTGCTACCCTCTGCCATTCTTTTTTTAAAACAAAATTAAACAAAACTAACGAGAGAAAACTAAAAATTGAATAATAATAAAAAAATTAAAAAAAAGTCTTCGCTAGAGCAACAAAGAAAGAAAGTATAATTTAAAAAAAAAAATGTTTTGAAATAAATGTTCAAACAAAATTCGAAGAAAACTGAATTAAAAAAAAACAGTTGATAAAAATTCAATAAAAGAAATATAGAAAAAATGTTAAAATTAAAAAAAATAATGATAAAAAAAATTATAAAAAAAAAGGAATTGAAAAATTGAATAAAAAGAATGATAAAAAAAAATTGTTATATATAAAAAAAACGTTTTAAAAGTTTTTTGAAAAAAATTTATGTTTGAATACGCTAAGGTGTGTGAAGTTGGCAAAGTTTTCCTCTCCCTCTGCAACTCCGGTAGTTGTCCTAGTTAATCGTTAGTTGTGTCTGTCTGAATTGCGACTGGTGCGCCTGAAATTCAGTGTGTGCTTTGGTTTATCCCTCTCTCATAACCACATCTTACTACCTGGCGTATAGCCTGATAGAAGGATGGCTATGAGTTCAGAAAAAACCTCCACACGAACAAAGTTTTCAGATCCAGAACTTTTACCTCACAAAGAGTCTGGTTTAACCTGACTCTATGGGCAGCAAAAGCCTGAAATCCTACGACTTTGTTCCACTTCTGGCGTTATCACAAACCTTGGACTACCTCACAAGATCTCCTGGCTAAGGCCTGAAGATTGGACAGCCGTTCAAGATCTGTGACACTACCAAAAGTGCGTCCCTGATTTGTGAAAAAAATAGGAAAGTAAAAAAAAATAAAAAAAAATAAAAAACGCGGGAGGCCAAAACAAGTTCAAGGCGACGACCTTCAAAAAGAAAATCGTCTTCTTGAAGTTATTTTGGGCCTCGAATCCGTAAGCCCCACGTTGGGCGCCATTGTTGCGAGTCAGGGTTCCACGGGGGACTTACTTTGGGAAATTAGAAGGGCGGTGGCACGCTTGTCGTTGCACGGCTATGCTCGACGGAAATGGGGTGGTTCTTTGCCGCTTCCACTTATCCCTCCTGCTCGACAATCAAAATTATCGTGCCAGAAAAAGAAGAAAGTTAAAGGAAAGGAAGAGGAGTTTGGAAAAGGAATGATGCTACGTTAAAAGGTATGAAACGTTACCACAAATCGAAGGACTTTGACGCTACCTGAAGGAACATGTAAGTATAGTGCTTTTTAAAATCAAACTAACCTAACTAAACCTACCTAAAATTCAAAATAATAAAAGAATGAAATTTCCCATCACCAAAAATCAAAATAAAATGTAACCCATCACCAAAGATAATAAAAATGAAATAAAATCACCTCCACCAAAGTTAAATTCGTTGGTACGAATTTGAACTTATATAAATCTTAAATTTACCTTAGTCTAAACCCTAAAACTAAAGCACTTCACTTTTCCATTTCCCTCAGATACCGTACTACCGAATTCCAAGCGCTCGCCAGATGTTATTGACGAAGGCCTGGCCAACCCACCCAAGTATCTGAAAGATACTTCCTGATGTTATTTCCATGGCCGATGTTCAGAAATAACCCCTAAAATGACCAACCAGTCGCAAACTGTAGCGTACAGTCAGTTGGTCATGTCATACTACCGGAACTTCCATCAGGACGGCTTTGTCCGCCTCCACACACCCTTAGCTATAAAAAAATTAGCAATTCATAACACAGAAAAATTTGATCGGAATACGAACAGAAGTCTGAAGAGCAAACGGCCATTTTTGATAGTAATTTGAATTGTGAATTCAAATTCAAACTTGTTCGCGGTAATTTGAAGTGCAGGGTTATATCTAGAATAACATCCATAGGCACAAAGATACGACAAGTTAAATTAAAAAAAAAAAAAAAAGAAAGAAAGAAAAATTGAGCTTCAATTTGAAAAATAAGAGGAAACAAGTCCTCAACAAAATCAGGAGCAATTTGAAGGAAGAATTCAAACCAACACGCAGATTGCAGAGGTTCGGGTTCTACTTCCTGAAACTGCCTAAGACGGCATCGGTGGGCCTGAGCCTCTGCCAGTTTTTTTTGTGCATCATCGTAAACATCCTTTACAAGAAGCTTCCCTTTTGAATAAATCAAACGGAAAGACTTCGGTGACACTAAGTCCGAGAATCTTCGGGACTTTGTTTGAGTATACATTGGATACATCAACATAAGTCAAAAGGAGATTCCAATTGCGGATCGGTGTTGAAGAGTTGCTTCGCTGAGCCCAACTTTAAACAAAAAGAAATCTGCAAAGAAAAAGAAAAACAAAAGTGAATTGAAAAGAAAAACTGAAAAAGCTCCTCAAAATAATTTTTGTTTAGTGGTGTGAAGAATTAAGCTCTCCATTTTTTTTTTAGCTCAATTTTTTTTTATTTAATATTTTTTTTGGAGAAGTAAAAGTGGTGTTGGTGCTGAATTTTATAATATAACGTTTAAAAGAAACTTGCAACATACCAGTCCACGCAGTGGTACTGCACCTGTTCTTCGACGTGCTGCCGGCAGGACACCGAGGGACCAAGAAAAGTAGTAAGTCGTCCTCAATATTAAGACCAGAAGGTCCTTTTTTTATTATGAAATTCAGACAGCATTGCCTCATAAACTTTTGGAATTAGGTTAGATTATTAAACATAGTTTTTTTATTATATCTGTACATACTTTTTTATTAGTTTTAAGATTTTGAAATTTGAAATTTTAGTTTATAGTTATTTTCAATGACCTGGAGAGCTCAATTTTAATGAACTTTTCAAATAAAAATTATAAAGTTACTTGAAATTTTAGTGTTATGAATTGCTAATTTTTTTATAGCTAAGGGTGTGTGGAGGCGGACAAAGCCGTCCTGATGGAAGTTCCGGTAGTATGACATGACCAACTGACTGTACGCTACAGTTTGCGACTGGTTGGTCATTTTAGGGGTTATTTCTGAACATCGGCCATGGAAATAACATCAGGAAGTATCTTTCAGATACTTGGGTGGGTTGGCCAGGCCTTCGTCAATAACATCTGGCGAGCGCTTGGAATTCGGTAGTACGGTATCTGAGGGAAATGGAAAAGTGAAGTGCTTTAGTTTTAGGGTTTAGACTAAGGTAAATTTAAGATTTATATAAGTTCAAATTCGTACCAACGAATTTAACTTTGGTGGAGGTGATTTCATTTCATTTTTATTATCTTTGGTGATGGGTTACATTTTATTTTGATTTTTGGTGATGGGAAATTTCATTCTTTTATTATTTTGAATTTTAGGTAGGTTTAGTTAGGTTAGTTTGATTTTAAAAAGCACTATACTTACATGTTCCTTCAGGTAGCGTCAAAGTCCTTCGATTTGTGGTAACGTTTCATACCTTTTAACGTAGCATCATTCCTTTTCCAAACTCCTCTTCCTTTCCTTTAACTTTCTTCTTTTTCTGGCACGATAATTTTGATTGTCGAGCAGGAGGGATAAGTGGAAGCGGCAAAGAACCACCCCATTTCCGTCGAGCATAGCCATGCAACGACAAGCGTGCCACCGCCCTTCTAATTTCCCAAAGTAAGTCCCCCGTGGAACCCTGACTCGCAACATTATCAAAACATTTGATTTTTGTTGTTTTGCCGACGGCAAATCAACATTCAACAACCGCGTCACACAAGTTTTCGTTTTATGTTTGATTGCCTTTTAATTTCGTTTTTTTTTGTTAAATTCATTAATTTATTTATTTATTACACAAATATTATATTTTTTTTTTATTCATTTAATTTCGTTTGATAGCACTGACACTGAGGTAATTTTTTTTAATTTTTTTTTTGAATTGTCGCGTTTTCAATGTTTTTTGTTTACATTAAATTTTTTTTTGACTGAACATTTATGTTCTAAAATAAGATGGGAAGTTGCAATATCACCGTCTCTTTCTAACTGACGGTGAACTTTTTTTTGTTTTTTTGTTGTTGTCACCTCAATATTTTATTTATTCAACTTTGTTATTTATTTACCTATTTTTTTTAACTCGCGCTTTTCACTTTTCATTTTATTCATTTTTTTTTGTTATTTATTCACTTTTGTTGTATTAATTTATTTATTTTATCCCGAAACTCGCGCTTTAGACAAATTTTCTATTAATTTTTTTTGTTTTGCATTATGCTTTTTCGCTTCCACATCTAATTTGATAAACACGAATACAATACACAACACTAAGCATATTTAGGGGGAAGTGGATGATGTACTTTTTTATTCATACACACACACACAAGTAAAGCAGACCCGTTGCTTTAATTTTTTTTATTTTCTTCGCCACCTTTTTTTTATGCACTTTCAACCGAACCGAAAACCAATGCGTGGGTTCATTTGCATGTTCCAGATATCGATATATCTGGAAAAAGCAAAGCCCTGTTACCGATATTACGTTTGGTCGGATTTTATTATTATTTGTAACAATTTAATTTTAATAAAAACAAAAGACCGACCGACCAAACAACAATAACAAACTGAGTTTCAGATTCTGATCGAGATCTGTCAAAAAGACATGTAGATAACCAAGTTTCAAAATGTAGTAGATCGCTAGGGTTATTTTTGGTGTGTTCCACATGCCACATCCCTAGAGTTCCAAAACAAAATTCTTGCAGAGCTCTCAGCTGAGGAATTACTTTTAAGAGAAAAAGCTAGGTGTTAGGCTTTAAAATTTTAGCTTGGGAGGGGAAGTTATATACTTGAAAGGTTAATAAACTAGAGGAATAATAACCCAGAAAGCTTTCCTTTGATTTGGCTTTGTAAATAGAGCAGGGCATAGGATTTTTCAAAGTCAAGTCAAAGTTAAATTTGAACTGTCGGAGCAGAGTGCAGAAGTTTTAATATTGAATAAAAAAGTTGAGGTGCGCGATTTTAAATCGAAATTTAAAAGAATAAATGTTTCTTTTTTTTTTTTTTTTTTTTTTTTTTACACTATCAGTTCTCGAGAGTAAGAAGCTTATATCAAGCATTAACTTACAATCAGAGATTAGCCAACACATATTATGTGCTCACTGGCTACATCATTTAGTGCAGGTGTTAGTCGTTAGTAAGCAAAATATACAAATAGCATAACACCAGCACAAAAAATAAAAAATAAATAAACAAATACATTTATACAAAATAGATATAAAAACATTGAGAACATACAAAACATAAACTATGAGCGTGGTGCACTGGTTTTAAATGTTTTTTTTTAGAGAGGATTTACTAATATTAAAATCAACAATACTTTTATTTGAGTTGAAAAGTTTGCACATGCGGGTAAGAGGTTCATTCATGCCATAATTAGTACGGTGTTGGGGACAATGTTATAGCTCTAAATTACGAAGATGATGAGCCCCTCCGCGATAGTTAAAACCTACACATGATAGAAGATCGGGTGCGTCTAAAAATCCCGTTAAAAGTTGGTGAATAAAAATAACATCATTGTTAATACGCCTTTGTGACAAGGTTTGAATCTGTAGAAGTTGAATCCGGTGTTCGTAAGGTGGGAGGTTGTATGGATCTGCCCAGGAGAGACCTTTTAAAGCAAATCGAATAAAATTACGCTGAACTGCCTCTATCCTAGACTTATGAACTTCGTAGAAAGGAGACCATACCTGTGATGCATATTCTAGATGGGGGCGAACATGACAGTTATATAAAGCTAGGGTTACATAAGGATTTTGAAATTCCTTCGACCATCTTTTAACAAATCCCAACATGGAATTAGCTTTTTTAACAATAAAGTTGATGTGTTCCGTAAAACTCAAGTCTGGGGTAAAGTTTACTCCCAGATCTTTAAAACTAAAAACGCGATGCAAAACTTGTTGTGAAATGTAATAGCCGGGGCCGTGTTGTTGATGGCAGATTAAATGCTTGCAGAAAAACGTTAAGCTATCACAAACTACTTGTTCGAACAGCTTTGGAATAGAAGACAGTTTAGAAATCGGTCTGTAGTTGGTGATATCGGACTTAGTACCCTTTTTGAAGACGGGAGTAATGAATGAATCTTTCCATACTTGAGGAAATTTACCGGATTAAAGGGATAGCTTGAAAAGGAATTGCAAGGGAGAAGCTAAAACGGAGGAACATTTTTTTAATATTATAGGAGGAATGCCATCAGGACCGGGAGAGTAATCATCTTTCAGCAATGAAAGATAATACAAAACTTTATCATTATCAATTTGGATGTTGTTAAAAGTGGCTTGGGGGAAATCACGGGAGTAGTCAAAGAAATCAAAGTCTATATTGACGGGATTTTCAATAAAGGACTTACTGAAATGCTTTGCAAACGCATTGCATATCTCAGGTGAGCTTGTCAAAGCGGAATCTTTGTAAACAAAGTTCACTGGATACCCATCAGACTTCTTCTTTAAATTTACAAACTTCCAAAATTTCTTTGGATCAATCTTCAACGAAATTTCCATTTCCTTCACATATGCTGCATATAGGTTTCTGGAAAGTAAATTAAACTCTTCAAAAAGTGCAAGGAACACATTTTGATCAGAAATTGAAAGACTTTTAATGTAAGACTTCCAAGCCTTATTCCGTTTGTTGCGTAGAGATTTAAGCTCTTTCGTGTACCACGGATAGCTGGAGTTGATATTTTTAGATATCTTAAGAGGAATTGAATTTATCAAGCAGCTATTGAAAATTTCGTAGAATTGAGTAACAGCGTCGTCAATGTTAGAGCAAACATGAATATTCGAAATATTAGAAGCACTCAAATTGTCGTAAAGTAATTGAAAGTCAACTTTACGGAAATCAAGTGAATAAGTTGAGTCTTCGGCATTACTGTTATTAAGTAAATTGCTGCTCATATCAAAAAATATATCCAATGGGGGATGGTAGGAGTCTACGTTAGAAATGGCAGAGGTAGATTCTACCACTACCGTACTAACAGCGTCAGAAGAAAAGACTAAATCGAGAATTCGATTTCTACAATTATTAATACAGCTTACTTGCTGTAAGTCAGTAGAGGTTATGTTGTCCAAAAGAAGAAGTTCCTGTTGCGAAGAAGTCAAGGCAGCTTCTAAATAGGACTCGTCTTCAGAAGGGGTCCACGTAATATTAGGTAAATTGAAGTCACCCAACAGTAAAATGTTGCTATTTGAACTGGCAATATCAATCATATGATCAAGAATTAACGATAGCTCGGCAAAAACTGACGCAGAACTTTTCGGTGGAATATAAACATTAATAATAAAAAGATCATTTGATTGAAAAGAAACCTTAACACAAATGAGTTCAATTGAAAAATTAAAGGGTAAAGAGACAAGGGAAGATGAGATGCAATTACGAACAGCAATCAATACACCACCGCCCACTTCCTTCGGCTTATCCACATGACGGTCCTTTCTAAAAACAGAAAACTCATCGTCGAAAATTTCTGTGTCCAAAAATGAACTATTGAGCCATGTTTCTGTGAAAGCAAAGATATCATGTGGAAAAGCTTGAGAGTTTTTAAAAACTTCAGCAGTTTTGCTGCGTATCCCTCTTACATTTTGGTAGAAGAGGGTAATCCTATTAAGTTTTTTGGAGCCGATACTTTAGCAACTCGATTATTGAGATTTTTTGATCGAACTACAAATTCTTTGACAAGTGTACCGGGAGGCCAAAACTTACTGTCGCAGAGAGGACCGAAAAATGCTGGAGGAGTAGTTATCCTGAACGATGACACAAAACTGTCAGGCTTACTGATTTTATTGCATTTTATAGCTGACGCATTCGAGATGCAGTTATTAACAAGAAGATGTTGAATTATGTCATTGGGTTGGAGTTCAGGGTCAAGTCGGGATACAAATACTAATTTTGGCTTAGGAACAGATTCTATTTTTTTCGGAGGTTCAGAATCTTTGATATTATTGGTATTAGTATTAGTATTAGTATTAGAACAACTTGAAACACTTTTCGGCTCAGAGCAAGATGGGGTAGTGCTTTCTTAAGCAGTGGGAACCGCAACCGCCGGTGAATCGATAACTGCACTAGTGTTGTTAATAGTAGTAATAACTACTTCTTGAAGTGGAGGAGGCAGTGGCATACTTATTGGAATGACTCTCCTTGAATTTGGGCGCTTTGGGTCCGGGGACGGAGTTTTCGATAACGATGACCCTTCCCGACCCCTTTTCTTACCCTTTTTGAGAGCAGACTTGGTAAGTCCAGAAGAAGAGGGGTTACTCGGGGGCAGGGATGAAGGATGAGGAGAGTCAGGTTCTAACTGCTCTGTTGACGTTGATTTATTTGCAGTTTCAATTGGGGAAGGAAATGAGATTAAGTTAGCTGAAACTGAGTTTAAATTTTCGCATAAAACTTCAAAGTTCTTAGCAATTTTTATAATCTCATCCTTGAGAGACGACATCTTGAATGAAACTTGTGATAATGATACCTTAATACAAGTTTTACAGTACCAAAAAGCAAATTTGGAAGAATGGATTTTATCCATAAAACTATTTGTTGAGCCTAAGCATTTGGCGTGGAATAATTTCCCACAAGGACCAAAGCAAGCAAAAAGAGGAGTTGAACTCGAGTGCTCTGTACATTTCTCAGCTGAGCAGACCATTATAATAAGAAAAAGAAAGAATAGAAAAAAATTAAAAATAGTTTATTTCGAAAGAAAGAAGAAAAAAAAAAAGAAAGAAGAAAAAAAAAAATTTTTTTTTAGGGCTCCACCAGGTATCGAACCAGGTATGAAATAATCTTAAGGACCGCGCTCAGACAGTTTCCGCTGTCGAGTAATTTAAATGATGGAGGAAGAAATGATTTTAAGATCTATCTAAAACCATACAAATGTTGCAATTTACTAAGTAATTTTTATTACTACAAAAGCTCTTTTTTTTTTTTTTTAATAGAGGGGAAAACAAGTTGAAGGTAGGGGAAGTAAATGGTTTATATATCTAATGCAATTTTGAAAGCTCAAAATTGCAATTAAACAAAGATGACTAAGATGACGCTTACCAAAGCCAAAGAAAAAAACACAAAACAATGAAATAATTAAGTTCGGCAATTAATTGACAAAATAAAAACACCACACAGATCACTATTTCTTTAAAACTACGGTGGAATATTATGGTTTATTCCAAACAATGATTTGCATGCAAAATGAAATAAATTTAAAGGAGCTCAAATTACACACGACCACTTAAATAAAGAGAAGCAGCTAATTAAACATAAATAAACAAAAAAAAAGGATAATTGTGGAAAAATAGGTATTAAAAAAAAATTAAGTTTGATTTTAACTTATTTAATATAGTGGTGAAAATAATTTTTTTTAGGACGAGTTTTTTGATAAATCGGCGGCACAGAATTCGCAAGACCGCCGGAAAGTTCAAACCATCCTTTTATTTGACAATTCCTTCTACTCCGCCACAACAAATCGTGGCCAGAAAAGTCTTGAGGAAATCAAGTATCCTGCTACCGACGAGACTACCTACCACCAGACCAACAAAGTTATTCAGCACCGTAGCACGAAAGAAGAGGCCACAGATTCCGAGTATCTTAGTCCGGAGTTCAAATCTCACCGGAGCACCGAAAATTTAATTTTTTTTTTAACTTCATTTTTTTTTTAATTTGATTTTTTTTTTAACTTCATTTTTTTCTATTAATTAATTTTCCTTGGTAAATTCTTTTCAAGTCATTAATATAAAATCTTTAAAAAAAGGCAAATTACTTGCGAACCGTATTAAGGAAATTATTAGTTAAATCCATCGGGCGTGTTATTTTACGACTATATACATATAGATTAGACAAGTGTAGATACATTGGTAAAGCTTCTCATCGCTCCGGGTGCTGTGGCCACATCATCGTTGGATAAAGAAGGGTGAGTGATTTTAATACAAAAAAATTTTGTCTGTGCCAAAAAGGGTACAAGTTGATCTACATATATATATACGTACAATAAATATACGCGCGATCGGATTGGGTTGGGATTTAAGGGGGACCATTGCTTAAGTGAATTAAAGTGTTTAAAAAGCAAAAAGAGGAAGTTTAATCCCAAATTATTATTATAAATCGAACGCGAGTGATTGAGTTTTCTTGAAGATTTTTGAAAGTGATTAAACAGAGTTGCCACTTTGATTAAAAATAATAAGTTTGAAATCTAGTTTTTTTGTATAAAATTGTTTGGAATTACAAGTAAAGTTAGAAATAAGATTAATTAATATATTGTTAAATAAATACAATTTTTTGAAAACATATATGAAACATATTTTTGATTATTTTTGAAAGATATTTATGGAGTTTAACATGAGTTTAGAATAAATTTAAAATAAAGGATGAGGAGGAGAGGTAAGAAAGAGCGATGATCTGAGGAGGAAGAAGATGCCATGTCAAGGGGTTGCTTCGGCGAGAAAAGCAACCATGGAAGGGAGGGTAGAGGCAACATTCTCGCACATCTCAAAACAGCTCGAGATGAACCAGACTGGCATGGTTTTTTTTTGTGACGAGTTCAAGGATCCAAGAACCACCCCACCGACGAGCTATAGTGGCTACTTGCATGCCAGCAAAGATCCAACCGACGAAGAACAGCTCGTTACAAATCTTAAACTTCACTACTAGGATAATATCAACACCTCAGCTACTGACGATCAAGCATATACTCCTGCTCAACCCGGACAGAGATCGAAGACAAACCTAAGTGACAAGAGGTAGAGGAGAAGTGAATAGACCTAATGCAACAGACTGACTCAGAAAACCACTGGACAAAATAGTGCCTACTCCACTAACCTCGATGGTATTCCTCTGTCTAAGAATCTTCATCGCAAACAAACAACATCTTCAATAAAAAAGAATTTTCAAAAAAAAATTTCAAAAATTTTCGGAAATTCTCAACTTTCTACTATGTTTCTCTGAATCGACCTAACTCTGATCAATTCCAATCTTAACTTCTCAAGCTAATTCGGGCCCCACGTTGGGCGCCATCTGTAACGTAAAGAAAAATAAAATAATAAAGAATTTTATTTATATAGAAAATTAAAAGAAGAAGGTTGAGAATAATGTGTACACTCACACATACCCACCCGTGCCCATCAATAGATCCACGATCCTACCCCGAACCTCCTATGGACATTCGCAGTCCGAACCTGAGACCTATCGACAACACAAACCAGAGAGGAAGCAAGAAGAAACAAGCGCCCCGTTTATCCTTGATCCTCGCCAAGGAATAGCAACTCCATAGTCATCCAACCATGCTCCAGTGCACGTAGTACTCCTAACATAAACATACTTACACTTCCGCACCTTGGCCCCTTGTTCTTCCTACTCCCCTCCCCGTCCTTCCAATTTCCCTTTCCATCCTCATCACAGAAGCATAAACCATCCGCCAGCCTACCATAGGTACTGACTACAAAATCCCGTAGAACAGCCTAGAGGGTATCTGGCAGCATGTTTACGCCTATCCGCCGCAAGAGCTAGGTGTTCCACTTGCAGCTCACATGTGTGGTAGTCTACACCTGAAAACCATGGACCCTACTTTAATCCCTTCGAAAGTACCCAGATCTATCGTGCCCTTATCAAATAAACCTTCAATGGACCTTCCAGAGATTCTACTCCGGTAAGCACCTCTACGTCTAGCTACCCTCGTTTGATTCCGAGTGACTGGGATGGAAGCAACCCCATGCCGGCAACGCCCCCTTTCTCAACAACTACTTGGTAAGAATAGCTGTTATGAACGGCATGCGACAACGCAGGGTCGTGGCCGAGATCGACCGTCGCGGTGGCCGGCAGCACCCATGCCTTAGCTAGCTCAGCCAGGCCGTGGGCACTTGCTTCGGGATCTATACAACCGGTGTTACCTCTTATTATCCTGCCGACCGTTGAGTTCTGATGTTTGAACTCGAATATTAATGTTAATTGGCTTAAGGGCCCTCATAACCGTCGAAGAAAAGATTATGCCGAAACTGATTGTATGGTAAGTCGAATCTCTATTGCACCTCTTAATGTAGAGTGAGAAAACATAGTACGAAGGAAAAGAATTCTGTTTTGGATCTTATACTATCCCAAAGAACACGACACGTAAGTATTTAAAACAAAAGCTGACCATAGATCTTGGTGGTAGCCATGGCAAATAATTATCATCTACACGGATAGCTGCCACGATGATATGCTATCCGTGGATGCAGAGGTGACTAACTCTGAGGGGAGGGAGGATCCAAGATGTTAATTGATCCCCCCTTGGTCTCTCAACCCACCCAATTCAACACCGAAAATCAACTCTCTCGGTGTTGACCTTGGTTGTCCGCGGACCTACGAGTCCCCAAAACTCGATTATATTCTCGGGCAACCCCTTACTATAATAAGCAAGCAATTATTTGCCTGCTCACATACTATCACTACCTAATCTAATACCTATCATCGAAAACCTATATTAACTTTCAAAACTGTATCAACAGATAAGAAACCTCAAGAATGGACAACCATACTACACCTTGTTCAGCTCCAGAGAAAAGTGAGAGAGACCTCTCTCCCTATAGCTAAATTACCCTATCATCCTGAAATGTATGTCTTCAAGAAAAGCAAAAAGAAATTCAACTTCAAAATTTTCTTTTTCAATCGTTATAAAACTCTAGTATTTTATTAATAAGTATATCTTAAATCTTAAATCTAACAGATTAGCACTAAATCTAAAATCAAAATCTTATTGAACTGTATTTTTGACAATGAAATCTTGTTCTTTCGTAAATTTTCATGAAATCTTAAAACCTACTCAAAAAAAGTAATATGAATATCAAAGTTATCAACTTGGATAAAAAGTAAGCTTAATCTACCAGACTATATGTCTTGAATACTTAGAAATCTATCCTAAAATTATCAATAATATGTGGAGTTTATGAATTCGAGAGATTATTAAACCAATACGATTCAACAGTAAATTATTTCTAGCTAATCTTAACGAAAGCTATTCGAAACGCGGTATCAAATCTTTTATAAGGATGCCGAGAACGAAAGGACATTCCTTACCGTGGCGTTGCAAAAACGTTATCGCTATAAATTCTACCAACGATAATGGTTTAAAGTAAATGGTAGCCCCGTGGATACTTAATGTAGTATATATGAACTACTTTGACTTGTGGGACAACTAAAACGACACCGGTTCGAGACGGTGTTTCAACACGGACAAAATGAGTGATACAAAAGAACTAACTCAGAGATATGACGAGAATGAACTGACCTAATATGGCTTTATCTAAAGCAGTAAGTATATAAGTATAATAAATCAATATTCATGCAAAATACCCTATACGTATGGATACAATTCGCATCCAGCCGTATATTCGATAAACAATCATGCAATCAACAGTAAATATAGTGTAAAGGTATGTTATATATATTTAAAAGAAGTGTATATATGTGTAAGTGTGCTACCAGATGATTATGGTAGATTCAAATCCACACTCATTTATAGGTGTCGTCGAAGTGCACTTCAGCTTCGCCTGGAAATGATTAATAAAAAAAAACAAATATGATTCTACACTACAATGAATTACTATGGTTGATGCTTCACGGATTATCTCGTGAACGTTTAGCAGGGTGGAACTATAAGCAATATTGATTAACTTGTCTTAATCTCTTAGTAATGTTTAGATTCTCGTGAATAATTCCGATAATGTATCAAATACACCGAACATAATCATAAACGAAGACAAGAGCGTACTACTATCCCGATCTACAAGGTTCAATGATATGAGCAATTATTAATTAAGCTCGAAGTGAATTAAGAAAAAACTTAAAAATAAGTGAATTGCGCTATAAGCTAGTGAAAACAAAAATAAAATAAAGTGATAAACGCGGCGTTAAAACGTGGACGCGGATGGTCGCTACCGACGCAGAGGATATGGATCAAAAGACCGAGTGTAAAATAAAAAAAAATAGTTGAAGTAAAACTTCAAATGCGAGCGACAATCAGAAGATTGATTAGTATACGTGGTCAAGTACTGCTTGACCTATCCGTGAAGGAGTGAATCTTACTCGATGATACAAAAAGAATCGTATATCCGCGGAAAAAAATTTCGCTATCGTAAGATTGGGAAATCTTGTTCCCGTGTAAGCGCTTCGGCGAAATAAACGACCGTCTGAATAAAAAGACTACGAATACGCGATCGTATTTCCCGATGAAATATTGCTCGTGACATTATACTGGTAAGTAAACATAGTAATTTAAGGAAAAACGCGGAATACTGAAAATTAAGTTGGTTACCGAACCACAATTGGATACTTAAAAACATCCACTTCGTGTTTGAAACACTAATAATAAAATTGAATAACAAGATCCTTAAATATACCTATCGTAATACATTGCTTCTATTACACACATATGGAGGAGGAGGCGTCAGGTCCTGCCTTCCACTTAGAAATGTATAATATGTTGGCGTAGTCCACCATCCGTGGCTATACGCGACGTACAACGGCTCGTTGTGTACGCTGTCAGGCACTAAATATGACCCGCCTGTGGGCCTTGATGGGACGGAATACTTCTTCGTCCTTTATCACACAATACACAGACACAAATACATAGAATACTTAAAGTTTACCTGGTAATCCAAGCTTTTCTTTTTGAAGTCTTATTGATTATACATAAAAATTTATTAAGGTGTTGATAAATCCTTGATTAGGTTTTTTTATGCTGCTATTTACTTCACTGATTCCGCGGTGCTTCACAATATGTGTTTTGGGGGACCGGCATCCGTGCTAAAGCACGCGCCAGACGTCCTGTTGAATGTTGCTTATGTTGATGCTGCTGCTGCTGCTGCTACTGATGCTGCTGCTGCTATCATCAGCCTGTCGTGGCTGGGTTCCGTCCTGTTTGGTTGGAGCAACCAAAAAAAATGTGCTTGGCCAGAGTAATAACTCGGAAACCAAGCTTTAATCCTCCACAGATCCGAAATCCTTGCTACCAACGCGTAGCCAATGCGGTAGAGAGGAACGACAGTAAGTTCTGCCACTGCACAAATGAAAAAAAATGTGCCAAAAGTGGGCAGATCTGATCCCCTTGAAATAATATATCCACGCATGTAATAGATGCGGTTTTCCCACCAAAAGAAAGAAAAAAAAGTGTGGATGCTAATGTCGTGAATTATGCACATACATCCTTGTATTTATATGTAAATTATAATTTTGGGGTAAGTATATCCTTTGTGCGGAACTCCCACGTGATATTCCGTATGCACGTGTGTTGGAGGTAGTAATAACTCCTCAAAATTCGGCTGCACTGATGAGCGTGTTATAAAAAAAAAAAACCTCGGGCCGTCTGGCCTGTCCAAGCAGATGGATGGGGCATAAAATGACCACCAAAATCTTCCTGCTGGTTGGTCCTGATAAGGGAAACGATCAGTAAATGTATCGTCTATGTGGCGTGGCCACGAGGCATTTCTCAAAATTTCAGGAACTAACCCTTCTATTTTTGAGAAATGCAATTAAAACAAAATTCCACAATCTTACCTTAGTTAAAGTATAATGTCCAATGGTGATCTATTTTTCCCTATTGCTTTAAGCAATTACAAGGGATTTCCCATTGGAGAAGATTCCAAGAGCAAAAAAAGTATGGCCGCAGCCCGAAAATAAAATTAAAACTTTTCTTTTCTTTGTACTTGCTCTGCTGAAGGGATGTTTGTTCGTCTGCTTTGTTCTTCAAAATGAAGTCCAACCCACAGACTCTTTCCTTCTTTAGTTTCCCTAAATTATGTGAACACAAAATAAACTCGCTTTTTACTGCCTTTTCCTAGCATCATGTCATTATTTTTACTTCCTTTTTCCGCCGTTAGGTGGCGTAGTAGAATATGTGCCATAGAGTAATATTCCCTGTACCGACTTCGTTGGCACAGAGTCTACACTCCCTGACAGGTATTCTAATGCTCACGAATGAGTGAAAATAGTCGACTTAATCTTTCAATCACACTGTGTGAATGACATTTTCTTACATTGGAGATGTTTCTGACTTTTAGGAATTCATTTATATTGTTCTAATAGACATTAGCAAAGTAAATACAACAAAAGGAAAATTGACAGACGCCGTAGCGTAAGTATGACAAGTAAGTATTTTCGGACAGCAATGACATCTGTCACCAATGAAACTAAGATGCCTGCCTGATGAAGATGATATGACGGATCATGATTACGGTCAGACTCACGTCACATAGAAACTATATTTCGTCCGTAGTCTGCTGCTGTTTGGTCTAAACCCTATTCACTCATGACGTCACGAGTATTTCCCACGGGTGGTATTGTCACGAAGTAATGGATTGGAATTGCACTTGCAATTGACAGTATGTGTCAGTATGCGTAAGTGTTATACTTCAGCATACTATGACAGCGAAAAGTTATTCCAAGTCATTCTGTAGATACTCTTCGTTCAGAATTTTGTGGCAACCTGAGAAATGTCACGATGACGTGTAGATGTAGATTTTAGAGTGGTTTCAGAATGAAGTTGGTCACACTGAATGAGAATCCGACTGTTATACGATATTATGTCCCCCGAAAAGGGTTTACATGGTATTTATTTTGATGTGCGGATGTCCTGAGCGGAAAAAAAAACGTTTCCGTGTTGTTTCAAGAATACTTCTATAAAAATAGTGGACTGCACATAACTAGGAAATCTATTTTGAATTGGAACAGAGTGGATACTATTCAGGAAAATGGATTATATTTACGGATTCTTTTTCCGGTAGATGGTGCGTAGTGCGTTCAGCACAAAATGAGTAATTAATAAATTTGCTCGAGTAGGTGGCACCACTGGCGTACTCTGATTGTGAGTACTGGCGAGCAGGTCACCCCTACAGAACTTCCTAAAATTAAGATATTAAAACCGAATAAGATATAATGAATTACCCAACGATATTACAAATGATTGTAGAACAATCTCTATCATAAACACGGAATCCAAACCAGTAACAAATTTGAAATTGAATGAAAATATTACAGAACCTTTGTATCGTAAACCTTTTCATGAAAGGTTGCGTAATAACAATGAAGTACGAAGGAGAATAGTCACCTTCCCAAATTTATCCAAACGGATACGACGAGTAAGGGAGCGCTTCCATCGGAAGCGGACTACTTACCGTAACATTGCGTCAGCTACAATAGGTCGAGAATCAAATGACCCACGCCCCTATGTGACGGTCGGTTTATTTGGTGACAACTTTCTAGGTCTTCTCGATTCAGGGGCCAGCATCAGTTGCTTAGGCACCAATATATTGCCCCATCTGAAAGACAAAAATGTTGCGGTAAGGATGGTAGAGACTACCGTGTCCACGGCCGATGGACAAAAGCAATCCATAGTGGGAGTGATCACTACATCGATCATATACAAAAATGTGACTTAAGATATAGACCTATATATCGTGCCATCTTTAAGCCAACGTCTATATTTAGGCGTAGACTTTTGGCAAAAATTCGAAATCGCACCGAATGTAATTGCGGGTCTTTCAGGAATAGCGACCGGTGAGCCAGATGTAAGGCCCACCAACCAAATAAAGTTGAATGATGAAGAGTCTAAACGACTAGAAGCTGTTGTTCGTAGATTTCCTTCTTTCGCAGTCCATGGACTCGGGAAGACAAATCTAGTGCAACATTACATAGATACAGGCGATGCCGTACCTATAAAGCAAAGGTACTATCCCGTATCTCCGGCGATACAAACCCTTATGTATGCGGAGTTGGACCGTATGCTTTCGTTAATAGTCATCCAGGAAAGTTCCAGCGCATGGAGTTCCCCAGTGGTGCTTGTACGCAAACCTGGTAAGAACCGATTGTGTCTGGACTTTCGGAAGGTGAACTCAGTGACAAAGAAAGACGCTCGTCCGATTGCGCATATTGAGAGGCTGCTGGCACGTCTGACAGAGACACGTTATATTTCTAGCGTGGACCTGAAGGATGCGTTTTGGCAGATACCGCTGGAGCAAAGTTCGAGGGAAAAGACCGCTTTTACGGTACCTGGCCGACCATTGTACCAATTTAAGGTCATGCCCTTCGGTCTATGTAATGCTGCACAAAGTTTGAGCTACCTGATGAGTCGCGTAATCCCATCAGGATTGCGAGATCAAGTATTCGTGTACTTGGATGATCTCTTGGTTGTGTCTAGAGATTTCGACGAACACCTGTAGACTCTGGAGATAGTTGGAAAGTGTTTGACGGATGCAGGACTGACGATCAACGTCGAGAAGTCGAAGTTTTGTTTTGATGAGCTTCACTATCTCGGTTATAAGGTCGGTCAGGGTTGTCTGAAAGCTGATCCTGAAAAGATTACAGCAATCACTGACTTCCCTTTATTAACCACAACTCGCCAAGTCCGCCGATTTCTTGGTATGGCAGGTTGGTATCGGCGATTTGTTAAGGATTTCAGCACCCTAGCCGAACCCTTGACGGAGACACTGAAAAAGGGAAAAGTCTTCAAGCTAGGTCCAGAAGCCATTGAAGCTTTCCTGCAAATCAAGCAAGCTTTGACTTCAGCGCCTGTATTGGTCAATCCAGACTTCTCCAAAGAATTCATCATTCTCTGCGATGCATCCGCGACTGGCATCGGATGTGTACTCTGTCAGCGGGACGAACCCAGAGCGGAGCAGCCTATATACCACTTCTCCCGGAAACTGAATGCTGCACAGAGACACTATTCGGTGACAGAGCGCGAGTGCTTAGCAGCTTTTGGAGGTATCCAGAAGTTCAGATCATACGTTGAGGGATACCATTTTCGCGTGATTACAGATCATTCCAGCCTGTAATGGCTGATGACTATGAAGGATCCAACCGGAAGATTAGCGAGGTGGAGTATGCGACTCCAAGGTTTCGATTTTGTGGTGGAGCATCGAAAAGGAACATTAAATGTCGTGCCAGACGCTCTATCTAGAGCTTATGAAGACGATGAGTTGACAGTGTCAGCTTTCCTTTCATGTCTACCACAGATCGGTGCCTCGGAGTACACATCGATCTTGAGGATCCGTCCCTTAACTCCGAAGGTTATCTTGATATCATCAGTCATATCAGGAAGGAACAGGAACGACTAAATGATCTCAAAGTGTCGGAAGGTTATGTTTACAAACGCACTAAACATGTGGTTGGTAATCCCTTGGCGGATGATCTAGCTTGGAAGTTGTGGGTCCCATCAGAGATGACCGAATCTCTAATCTCATTGGCTCAAAATCCGCCGCGTGCTTCGCATGGTGGAGTGGTAAAGACCATTTACCGGTTAAGAGATAGATTTTACTGGCCCGGTATGTACACGCAGGTTAAACTTTACGTAGACCGGTGTGTCGACTTTCACGGGCCGTATCCCAGGTCGAAATCTGGTAATGTCTACATCGCAATCGTGTTGGATCAACTAACGAAGTTCGTCTTTATCAAACCACTACGCAGGGCAACAGCCGCGAGCGTGGTCAAGTTCCTGAAGGACGATATATTTTTGGTATATGGAGTGCCGGAGAGTCTTCTCCGGACAACGGCACGCAATTTGTTGGTTAGGAGTTTCAAAAGTTTTTAGATATTTTCGGGGTCAAACATTACCGTACGGCAGTGTATGCACCCCAGTCGAACGCAAGTGAACGCGTGAACCGTTCAATCCTTGCGGCCATCAGGTCGTATGTCAATCCTCGACAGACGGATTGGGATGCCCATCTGTCTTCGATCAGCAGTGCGCTGCGTACGACAGTGCATTCAACTCTTTCCATGTCCCCGTACGAAGCCTTGTATGGTCAGCGTATGATAGAGCATGGGTCAGACTATCGTCTTTTTAGAGAGTTGGGTGGACTGAACTGTTCGGAGATAGATTGGCTGCCCAAGGTCGCTAGGATGAACATCATACATTCATACCTAAAACAAGCGTTAATCAAAACTCACGAAGCCTACGAGAAGAATTACAATCTTCGCAGAAGGAAAGTGATGTTCAAGATAGGTGACGAAATTTATAAGAGAAACCAAATTCTGAGTGAGGCAACCAAGCACCTGAGTGCAAAGTTGTGCCCCAAGTTTGTCAAAGTTCGTGTAAACAAAATAATCGGTAACAACTTATACGAAGTTGAAGATAGGCGAGGCCATAAAACCACTTGCCACACTAAAGACCTAAAAAGGTAGATTAACAACTCGGTAACTTTTTATGACACTTGATTTAAAAACCCATATTTATATCCTTATCCAGAAATTAAGTAATTTGACTTGTATATTGATATTGGACATAACATGTGTAGGGAAAATATTTAGACAACTGTAATGACAGTGTGACTTCACCCCAAAAATTTTTTTTTGATGTGTGACCACCGCACTGATCTCTATATTACACTGGATAGCGTATCCCATATAAGGTATAACAGTTTTTGTGTTCCCATTTGAACATGACATTTTATAAGAAAAGTGGGTTTTGTCATAGACGTCAAACCTATTTGACACTTCTTATTACTAGAAAAAGTGATTATTAGAAGGTGAGACGTGAGCATTTTAAATTATTTATTAATTGCAATTTGTTTTTGTTTTTGTTTGATTTTATTATAAATTTAACTTATTTTAAAAACAAAATTTCACAGATAGTGCAGTGCTCAAGAAAAATTGAATTAATTCAAGACAGTAGTTGGAAACAGACGAAAAGATAGATCGCAGGACCACAAGACACACTTTAGAAAAGTGGAAAATTTTTCTTGAAATTAAAGCAGGAACCAGAGACTTCGTCGCTGTCGCAGTAACAAAATTCATCTCGAACATCGAACTACGTCATTCGTGTATTTTTAAAAGTCGCTCTCTATTTTGTTTGTGTATTGTGTGTTCCTTGAAATTATGGACAAAAATTGCACAGTAATCCACTGGTTTCGCAAAGGATTGCGAATCCACGACAATCCTGCTTTAGTTAAAGCCTGTGAACAAATCAATCAACATTCAAACTACAAATTACGTCCCGTGTTTGTTCTTGATCCAGGTATTCGCAAATGGATGAGAGTCGGTCCAAATCGTATGCGTTTCCTGCAGGAATCACTTCAACAACTACACGAGAATCTCCTGAAAATCAACTCTCGACTATATGTTATCCGTGGTAAGCCCGAAGATGTATTTCCTAAACTTCTCAAAGCATGGAATGTTAGAGTTGACCTTCGAAACTGACATCGAGCCATATGCCCGGAAGCGTGACGCTGCCATTGTGAAGTTGTGCAAGGAACACGATGTAGAAGTGTTTCAATTTAGTTCCCATACCATTTACAATCCAGATATTGTATTGCGTCGCAATATGGGAAAACCTCCATTGACGTATCAGAAATTCCTGTCTTTGGTTGAGAAGCTTCTCTTTTATAAAAGACTGAAGGCAATCCTCGACAGGAATTCATATGATTGAGCCTTTAACAATAACATCACAAGCACCAGCACAGCACCAGTGGAAGCTGCTATTTTAGAACTTAGTTAGATCATAGTTAAGGCTGTTCAGTGATAGCACTGATTCAGTCTGAATCTGGAGTAATTTTTTTTTTTTGTAAGGTTTTAGGTTAGGTTTTGCTTTGAAATAAAAAGTTTTTTTTTGTGTTATTGCTGGACTTGAATTTTTCTTTCGTTTTTTTTAACCACGTTTTGTCTTTGCTGGGATTGTCCGGAGCTTTTGCTATTAGCGATTCTTTCTCCTGCTGGAGCATAAGCTGGTAATTAGGTCCCTTCATCTCTCTGTTCTGTATCTCAATGCTGGTACTGAGCACGGACCAATAGGATACAGACCGCCAACTCACTGTATGGTCTGGTATGAAGAGTGCGACCCTTTCCCTTGCTTTTTAAACCCATTTAGCAAACACACCAAAAAAATAAATGGCATACGTAGGGGTGGTTGCTACCACAAAATGCACAGACAGCGATGTACATGTATTCACAGACATGAAAAAATATTTGGAGGGTGTTTCAGGCAAGAGTACGAGTTGGCGGTCTGTATTGGTCTGTGGTACTGAGGTCCTGCCAAAGCACTTGACCTTTATGTTGTTCTCGGTCGACTTAGTAGCCTTGCACCTTGAGGTGACAGCTTTTAGGAGCACCCTGCACTTCTTGTTTCTAAGGAGCAGGATCTTGGTTTTTATGGTTGCACTTGCTGGAACCTCAATATCAATGTTCCTTGATGCTCTAGGGTCATAACTGAGGAGTGCACAAAAGTATTCTCTCCACCTTTGCATATTTTGTTGTATTCACAGATCGTGCCTAGCAAACAACGAGCATGCTTCCTTTAACACTCCTTCTCCTAAATCCTTGCATCAACATTTTGCTATGATTTCCATCTCCATTTAGTTTCTTTTAGCCGGTGAGAACATCAACTACTGCCCGCATTCTAATGTCCAGTTCCTCTGGTTTTATGAAGCCTTTTGTACTGCTCTAGGACAAGATTGTGGTATGACCAATTTGTTATTTGCTTTTGTTGGCAGCCATTCGGCACACTTAATTGGCATTATCGTAGTCCACTCTTTTCCACTAGGAAAAGTTCACAGGTATTCCTTTTATTCAGTCTTTGTCCATTGATATAGACTATACGGTATTTAGAGTCTATCTGGTTCCTTCGGGAAAGTAAGGAAGACAATTAGAGTTTACACAAAGATAACGCCTTAATGACTTCACCAATTTATATATAATATAAATGCACCCACGGAAAAAATTGCAAAATGGTTGGTATCCGAGTTCCAAAAATATAAACCAATGGAAAGTAAAAATGTAAGCAATACCTCGGAGTTTGTAGAAAAAGTTAAAGATATTAAGTTAAAAGATGGTGAAGTATTAGTATCCTTCGATGTGGTGGCATTATTCCCAAGTATTCCAATTAAGGAAACTTTAATTTTGTTAAAAAATTGGCTAAATGAACGTGAAGACAATGAAGAAAAGAAGAAAGTGTACTATGACGCCGCCAGTTTATGCATGGAATATAATTGTTTTTAAACAAATTCTATACAATAACTGAAGGTACAACAATGGGCAACTCCTTATCTCCTTTTTTGGCAAATTTGTTTATGTCATCCTTTGAAAACACCATCGAAGAAGAAGGAAGTTTACCAACGGTATGGATCAGATATGTGGATGATATTTTCTCATGCATGGATCCAAATAAAGTGCCTGATTTCGTTGAACTTTTGAATTCAAAATGTCCCACATTAAAGTTCACTTTTGAGTTGGAAAAAGAGAGAAAGTTACCGTTTTTGGATCTCTTGGTAAGGAGGAATACAGAAAACCAATTGGAATTTTCAATTTATAGAAAGCCTACCAACATTGCACGGTATATTCCAAATGATTCATTTTGTCCTATTCAATATAAAAAAGCTGCTTTTAATAGTATGGTGTATCGGTTATGTTCAGTTCCCATGAATGCTAAGAATTACATGGTAGAATTAAATTACATAAAATATGTTGCGGAACTGAATGGATATGATAGTAATATGGTCACGAGAATGGTAGAAAAACAATCAAAAACATTAAGAAGACGCAATTTAACCACACTAAAAACTTCTAAAGAAACCGACGAAAAGAAACGTTTAAAAATTCACTTTGCACCTACTATAACCGACAAATTAAAAAAGGTTTTCAAACAACATAATATTGAATTGGTTTTTTCGTCAGAAGGGAAACTTAAAAACAAACTAGGATCTATCAAAGATAAAACAGACAACCTGAAAAAATCAGGGATTTATGAAATAACATGCAATGACTGCGAACAAAAATATTATGGACAAACAAAAAGAAACATAGAAACTAGATTCGGGGAACACCTAACAAATGTAAAGTTCAATCGACCTTATAAATCAGCTGTAGCCTTACATATGTTGGAGAATGACCACAATGTATCAAAAGAGAATCTGAAACTTGTTAAACATGTATCTGATGAAAAATTCTTGGACGCTTATGAAAGCATCTACATGCACAAAAACAAATCCATAATGATGAATACGATGGAAGCTCCGATTAAGTCATCTCTTTTCAACATACTTAGTATCGTGTAATTTTAATGTCAAATGTTTTAACGTAAAAAATTATAAACATATATCTATGTATTATCTGTTCATCTCGTTCTTTCTAAAAAGTCCAAACAAATGTAATCACAAAAGTGCAAGTCATGTAAATAGTTTTAGTCAAAAATAAAAAATTGCTGAAGATGGCATTAAAATGCCGAAATGCATACAAATTAAAGTAATGTCTTTTAATTTATAAGATTAAATACACTACAAAATTGGTGAAGTCATTAAGGCGTTATCTTTGTGTAAACTCTAATTATACGAGACTTCACGGTGTTCTTGCTGCTCAAATCGAGAATTTGTAATTTTTGATTTGATTTTTAATAAGGAAGACAAATAAAAATTTCACAGAAAGATGATGTGTCTAAGTCAAGTTTTGTAAAATATAATAATCGGCACGAGTCATAAACAACAGGGTATGACCGATGTGATAAATAAATAACGCAGCATTTAACCAATAAGGAATTCATATTCTATGTTGGATTTGATTCCTCTGCTGGACGCTTGGCTGGTGTTGCAGGAGGTGGCATGAAGCCTAAACGAGCATTTGGCAAGGAAGTTCCAGGCTTCACCGGTTGAAAGACCATCAAACTTCCAAAGTAAACATGTTGAATAACAGGGAACT
Source organism: Platycheirus albimanus (assembly GCA_916050605.2). Classification (NCBI taxonomy): domain Eukaryota; kingdom Metazoa; phylum Arthropoda; class Insecta; order Diptera; family Syrphidae; genus Platycheirus; species Platycheirus albimanus. The sequence goes on along the minus strand of OU696698.1, from coordinate 47,399,469 downwards.
TGGATAGAATCTAAAAAAAAGATCATATTAAGACATCTACTTCTTCTGGCTTAAATATGATTTCCATACTTTGGTTTGGATTTGGGTGGAGTGTTATCTACTAAAAATGATGCATTATTAAATTTTTCATATCATTTAAATGTTCGGTGTACTCACCCAAAATATCAGGTATCGGAGCTGGACGCAAATCACCTGAATCAAAAGATCCCAACAAATCAAAGCTAGCCTCCTTTGTCGATGCAACGAAAGGCTGACTTTGAGATGTTGATGATTCTTGAGACAATGATTGGCTTCCCAAATTGAGTAGATCAATTGGAGGAGCCGGTGAATTGCTGTCTCCACAACTTCGATTGAGCACACGTGTATATTGAACCCGCCTCGACTGTGCGCACCGGTGGTGGTAGTCGTTGACTTCTTTTATAAATAATGTGAGATTTTTTTGTGGAATTTACTTTTATATAGAAATATTGGTCCATTCTAAACTTTGCTTTCAGTTTTCCCAAATGAATTCCATTATCGTTTTCAAGATGTTCGGAGAATTTCATTGCTGAAAGAAAAATAATTTTTGTTAGAATTAATTTGCTAATTTAAAAGGTTTTTGCAGGTAATTACATCTTTGCGACGTCGAAATTTAGGACTTAACTAATCTTCTGATGACATTTTTGTTTATTTAAGTATTATTCAAAACGTAAAAATACGAAATTTTATATTTTTCACGCTTAATAGAGGAAATTGAAAAAATTGTCTTCTGACTCTGGACATTTGTCTAAAAACGAAAACAAAACAAGCCGCCATTTTGGCAATTGAGTCATTGTTATACTGTAATACTGTTATAATGAAGTGGGGTTTGTCATAGTATAACAATCTTCAAATCGGCACAACTTTTTTGTATGAATACGCTATCCAGTGTAATATAGAGATCAGTGGACCACCGCCTTATAAGCGATGACAATATTTACTTTTAGATTCACTCCAGTCACTAGATGGCGCTCATCCCACATTACAGATGCTCAATTTAATGGCGACAGATTTCCGTTTTCTATTAATTCCCTCTTTTGGAGAAATTTCCCTTGTCAAAGTTGTTCCCTTTTCTAGGAAATTTTTGCCTGTCAGAATAAATTCCTTCACGGAACAGTTCCTTCCTACTCTGACAGAATTTATCCAGAAATCGATCCCTTTGAAATTATCTCTTCGGCTTTTTATGTCCAAGCTGACATTTGCGCCACTAATGACAGAGAATTTCCAAACGGGAATCCGAATTGGTTCTATGTATTAGTGTCGGTATGTCATTCACCAGACCGACTTGGTGGTGAAATTAGTTCGTATAACAGTTATACCTCACCGAAGAGAAACAATAATTTCGATACTATCTATTTCTGATGACGTATTTGTCTGATTTAGATTTCCCCATGGCGAGGTCAGTTTCGAAGTAATAAATGAATTTACATTATACAAATCAACCACTACATTCATCAGATATGAGAACGATGTGACAGATTGGATTTGTCATGAAGTTGTATGGGCAAAATAATTGTTAAAGATTGTGGAATTTATTTTTCCCTAACGCATGTCCAGCATCCCTCATCTGATGGAATGGTTGACACTCGTCGATTGGACAAAATTGGAAGTCATAATCCAATTGTTTAGTTGGATTATTCCAAGTTCAATGACGGTGGTGACATCTAGGCAGTAGCCAGATAAACTAATATTAACGACATTACTCTTTGAACATGCCCCAGCCATAGAGAAATTTCCCTATCGCTACTTTGAGTATTTTGATACTCTATGGCCAGCCATATAAAAATATGATCGAGATCATATTTCTGTCTATTTCATATTCGGCCAGCACACCTATCAGACATTTTTCAAAAGTAAGTCTCGGGCAAGTCACTAAATTAATTTTTTCTTCCTGATTGGATTTTTCCAGAATAAAAAGGTATGTAAAGTATAGAATATACACGATTAACTCGCGGAATATATTCGGCGGATTAATCGTTGCAATATTTATTACTTTTTACCCATTATTTTAACTTTTCAGGTAATTTATTTTCAACCCTTAAAAAAATTTTCGCCAGTGGCAATTTTTTTTAATTCTGCGCGTCGGTGGTAACACTCAACGTGGCTTCATAAGACGCGGCGCTATTTCCATCGTAATTTGTACGATCCCTGAAATCCTTGCGACAGGATTTGTAAGAAATATTAACTCATTTATAAAGGTATGTTTTTGAAACTTTCAATTTGTTCAAAAGTCGTTCTATGGCATGGTTTTCCCTTAGGAAACGCCAGAGCACATGGTGCTGGCACAAGTAATCCATGTGGCCATCGACGCATCAGGGGCAGGATCATCTATAAATTTATGAATCTCCTATTACAACTTTACTTACTTATCAACACTGAGTTTTTGAGTTCTCTACGGCGGTATCCGGAAAAGGATTCCGAAGGATTTTGATTAAATCTCCATACATAAAGTGAAGTGTTGTGCCTTGTTTTTTTGTGATAAAGGAATTATACTGATAAGCCACGTGCGGCCGACGCAGTCCCGCACACAAATCCGAGAATTCACTGTCGCTTGGACACCAGAACTTTCGAGGAAGTGGTGTGTCGTCGCTGGTTAGTGTACCTCACCCTTCCGCCTACTTCTTTTTGTTCGACGACGTGGAATTTCATACGCATCTTCTGCACCGTCCTGACGCCACGGTTGCAGAACATTTTTACTATATCCACGGACATCATTGTATGATTTTGTATGATTTCTGAAGCACCACCTGCGGTGCCAAGAAAGCCCACCTGCGGGCACATACACCTTGTTTGATAACAATTACTGAGAGCAGGAGATCCTTGAGATCAATCTTTGGATATCCATCTGTTTGGACAAGTGTTCCTCAGACTGGATACCTCATCACTTACATCTGTACTTTAGACACCACGCGCGGTGTAATCACTAAGCGCACCTCAGCTCTGTTGCGGATCCGCATTGGATTTGGACGCTTTTGCTTCCAATCTAGCGAAACGTTTGCATCCCTACAACTGGAGTTACGTTTTGGTCTTCTTCCAGTCTTCAGTTTCAACAGTTCGAGTTATTTTTATCATCTTTAAGGATATATAAAGGAGTGCGAATACACATCCACAACAACAACAAACACCAAGAATTCACTTGAGTATTACTTTTCAATTTACTTTATTATTAGTATATCCGTATGGTATATGTAGATATTTTTAGATTTATATGAAAGTGCTTAATAATTTTGATCCCTGAAACTATAAGAAAGATAATCATTAGACGTGATTTTTGAACTTCAATTACCTTACTATTAACGTGTATAATTTTTACATTTTTGCTGCCTTCGATAACCTTAAATTTAATAGCTTGTGCTACAAATCTTTAAAAGATACGATTAATTTTTTTTTTGAATATTAATAATTTATCTTCGCGATAATTTTCCTTGAATCTGCGAACTAATTTTGGCAAAACTTTTGAAATACATTGCTGAATCTGAAATCAATCACAGATAGTCTGGAACTATCTAACAATTATCTTCGTCCTTTAGTGTAGTATGTTTTGTGAATTTGTGTTTTCCTTACTTTGGTTTGTCCAAATACTCAATTGGCAACCAACCCCACAGTCACTAAGACTCCTTACGCCAATTATCAACTATCTTGCTAGGGATACAAACTCCCTACCACGCTGTATAGCTGGGAAACTGCATCTTGTGAATACATGATATCAAGTTGCAACCATAATAAATTATAGAGTTAAATTTTGAAAATACAGATAAATATTTTTGAAAATACGATATTAGATAGGAGCAGTGCACTTCTTCATCTAGGTATTTAAGATTTTTAAACTATATTGATTTTTTTTTGAAACATATTTAACTATATTGCATTTATTGATATCATATACGATTTGTATATGCATTTATTTCCAACTTTTACTTTTCAGCGACCCTCCCTGATATTGGCCTGAATAATTTTCGATCCTGTAATAGTATTTATTTCTATACGGTAATCATATTTACATCTTTAATTGGTATCATAAAAACATTGTTGTTTTCTAGTACACTTTACGTGCATCTCCCTTCCTCACTTGTATGTTCATTTGAATTGTTTGCAATTCACTCCACCCATTGGATTTGCTTCCATTGAGTTTTCACTTACCTTTTTACTTCAATTAGTATGATACTATTTGCCATCTTGTTATGGTTTTGTTTGTGTGGTATACCTACCTGATGCCAACAAACCTCCTTGTGTGATGTTAATCTCTGGTAACCTTATCGGTTTCAATATACTTTTTCTAGGTAATCTTACCTGAAACGTTTTTGTATTCAGCCCTTCGTTGGCTTTGGAATTCGTTTTGACTTTACGTTATCTTGTGTTAATACACTATCCGTGTTCACACTTAACAATCTATTATTCTTACAAACAGGTAATAATAGATATTTTTGTTGATCCTTTGTTGTGATTGTTGTATGTTTTGGTTTAGGTCAAACGGAAGTAATGATTTATGACTTCGTTATTCCCGCCTATTGTTAGTAAATTATATTTGACTTAATTTGAGATATCCTATCTAGTTATGACTACGATTTCGTTGCGGTTGAGAATCTCGAATTGAAATTTGTTATATATTCGGTAAATTCATTTCGGAATCGGTTTACTATTAATATAATTGCAATATTGACAGCATTTACAAGCCGCTGGGACCTAATTGTTTTACCTCGTATTGATTTAAATTTGTTTCATTGTCGTGATTTACTTTTTTTTGTACGCGTGATTATCTTTAGTATTAGTATTAATTTTACTTAACTTGAATTTTTAAGAAAAAAAGATTATCGACCATTTCATCTTTTGAGTTTTACTTAAATTCATTACCCTTCTGGTATTTCAATTCGATAATATCAAGATTGAATCTTGATTATCGATTTCTTAGGGTGCCTTTACATGGAGCTGCAAGCCCTGAGTTGCAAAAAAAGGATGCAAAATCAATAAATCATAGTTGTTTGATAGAGAGGGAAGGCAAAAATGCAGACGGTCTTCATGGATGCAGATTATAGGAAAATTATAGATGCAGCTTGAAAATTATAGTGAAGATGAACATGTTCGTTTTTATCGTCTGCACTATGATTGTTGTTGTTGCGTTTTCGTCTGCATTTGCAACTCCATGTAAAGCCACCTTTAATTGATAACTTTATAGGGTTTTCACACCGAGCCGAAAACCCGGTTTTCGGCAAAAAGTTTACCAAAACCTGAAAAGTGTTCACACCGAACATTTCAAGTTTTCGTTTGACGTTTCACTTCATTTTTACAGCTGACTGTCAAATATTTGTATCAATAAATTTTTCTTAGTTGAAAATTAATCGTGTAGATAATATTTGTGAAAATAAATGTGAAAATATAAATAAAATAAATGAATTCGAACCAAATAAAACTAATTTATATTCATAAAAAGAAATTGCAACAAAATATTAACATTTTGTTAAACATCACGTCATACCAATCTTCTATTAGAAGAAGAAAGCGTAAATATATATTGGAAATCGTAAAACTTTATCAGAAAATAAAAGCGTTGGACAGTACAACGGGAAATATTAATAGACCAAGGAGTATGTGGACAAGGGTAAGCTTCCAATAACAATTAATTTACACAAAGAATCTATATAAATATTTTAATGTCATAACACAGATACGTACAAGCACTTTTTGGGAAAGAGAAGTGTTGGAAAACAACGATGATTATTTTAAGCAACATTTCAGGATGACTCGCCAAACATTCAATATACTCTGCAGGGAACTTAAAAATCTGGGAATGCAAGATACAAACTATAGGAAGTGTATACCTGTAGAAAAAAGAATAGCCATCGCATTATTTACGCTGGGATCATCTGCCGAGTACAGGACCGTTTCTGCTATCTTTGGCGTTGGAATATCCACAGTGTACATTATTTTGAAAACATTTTGTGAGGAAGTTTGGCGTGTTCTCAAACCAAAACATATATGTGCGTATCCACTCAATGAAGATATTATAAAAGAAAACGTGAATGGTTTCGAAAAACTTGGTTTCCCACAGTGTTTTGGAGCTATTGGTATGTATCTATGTACCTACATGTAGGTATAGTTAATCTTCTTAAAAATTGTTTTCAATTTCAAGATGGTTGCCATATTGAGATTAAACCCCCTGTTGAAGACGCTGTAGATTATTACAATTATAAAGGATGGTACTCAACTGTTCTACTAGCCGTGGTTGATTATCGGTAGGAATATCGGAAATGGATGCAAAACATAATTCTAATACACCTATATAGTTACAGATTTCTTTATATAAGCGTAGGAAGTCCAGGCCGGTGCAATGACTCTCAGATATACGAAGATTCTTATGTAAGACAACAGCACCGGCAACCAATTTTAAAGGATATGTCAAAGGAAATAGGCGGAGTGAATGTTCCCGTTGTCCTTATCGGAGATTCAGCTTTTAGGTTTTCAGAATCTCTAATGAAACCGTATCCTTTTGATACTAACGCTTCATTAGAAGAAAAGAACTTCAATTACGCTCTTTCAAAATGTCGAAGAGTTGTAGAAAACAGTTTTGGACATCTCAAAGCAAGATTCAGAAGAATCGGAAAGGGTCTTGATAATCGCATAGGAAATAGCAACTTAATAATAAAAGCATGCTGTGTTTTACATAATTTTCTTAATAATCATAAGGATGAAATTAATATTCAATGGCTGAAAAATTTGAAAAATAGTACACAGAGAGAGCAGCCAGACCAGTCCACTCAGATAGACGACTATAACATTACACCTTCAATAATACGAAATGCCATCAGCATGCATTTAGGTAAGGAAAAACTTTATACTCAATTAATTCCTTATCAACTCATTGCATTTTCAACCACATAATCGTAAATACAACACTTACACATACAAAACAAAACCAACGTCCTTTTCACAATAATTCAAGACACCCTTTTCAATTTCGTTAAAATAAAAAACACTAAAATTGAATAGATATTATATTTTATTTGTCAAACATTTTAAAAAACTTTTCATTAAATGACTTGGCTTCTTCTACAAACTCCCTTAACAGGGAAAGTTTTTCGGTCTCCACTTCCATGAATTTCACATCAGCTTCTTTGCATTCTGCCATAAAATTGTCCATTTTTGCTTCATATTTAGCACGCTCAATTTTTTTTTTCTTCGCAGCTGGGGTTGATGTTGAAGAATATGAAACGAGTGAGGCTTCTATGTCCTCGTACTGGGACGAGGAATATCTCCTAGACGACTCCCCAGAGGCCGGAAATATTTCAAGGGAAGTGCCAGCTGAAAATTAATAAAAATAAATGAAAATATGTTCTGTAAAAAAATGTTATTTTATTTTAATTTACCGGTCGGGTCGCTATCCTCCACAATAAAATCTAAGTTGTAGATTTTATGTTCCCCCAGAATAGCATGTATTTTTGGGTACAAATGCCATTCTGACGGGGAACCTCCGGATGGGCCAATAACTTTTTTTTCACCCCTAAAAGAGAAATAATAAATGATATATAAATATGTTTATATTGTTGCAGTTATTTGTTAATTAACTTACTTATATTTGGTGGTCAAGTTATGTATCTTCATTTTCACCTCATCCGGAGTATATTGGACGTTCCGACCAACAAATCCCTCTGCCATTTCCTTAAATATATGGGAGTTTTTCCGGCTTCCTCTTAGGTCCTTCTCCTTCTCAGCCCATAACTGAAGGAGATATTCCTCGTCCAGTGGATCCCAAGTCTTCCTCTTCTTGAATTTTCGTTTTTCTTCCATTTTCTGTAAAAAACATGTAAAATTTTAATTTTTCTATTCATCTTACAAACAAAATTACTTACCACAATCTAGAACTTTTATTTTTGATACAACGCGCGCGATAACTTAGCTTGTAATTAATAACGCTGTTTGATTTTTGTTTGACGTTTATTATTTTTTTTAGGCGTGTTCATTGTATATCACAACAAGTTTAGGTGTGTTTGCTTTGTATCCCAACAAGTTTTCGACAGGTTTTATATAAAACCAGTCGTTTTATAAAACTTGTGATGAGGAAAAACGTATGGTAAAACTTGTGTTTTCGTTCAGGTTTTGCTGTTTTTTCGCGAAAACCGCGTTTTAGCTCGGTGTGAAAACCCTATTACTTTTGTAATCGTTTTGATAACGGTTGAAAAATTTCGGTCGAATAAGATATTAGAAATTTTGATTTAAATATATATTAAGTATTTAGGACATAATTATCTTGTTAGATTTAAGAATATAATAAATAAACTTTTGGTATGATTTATAGAAATTGAAACTTTTCTTGCAGTCTTCATTTATTAAGTTGATTTTAATGCAGACTTTCCTTCAGATTTCTTTTCTATGAGTTATAGGAATTTAGTTAATATGGAATAGGTTATTTAGGTCCGATGGGGGTTGTATAGAACTCTCTCTCCTTCACATTTACATGACCGGTGGAACATTTTTGGTATAGGATGTTTGGGTTAGTATTAGTATAGTATAGAGATTTAGTAATGTAGGTCAGGCTTGACCTACATTCATGTTAAGGGGCTTCTTAATAATATTCCTTTTTCTGTCATATAGAAGCCATGGTTCGAAGAGGGAGTTGATCATCTTCGGAAATGGGTGGGTTAAGAGACAGGGGTTGTCGTCTACACCATAGACAACCCGACACCAGGTCAGACACTTCGCTCCTGCACTCTACATAACAGTTGAGCATGGTAGAGACGAGGGTATAGTCAGCTCGAGATATCTTCTGACATCCAAAGGTATCATAGTTAGAAACTATTTAGTGTGGTCAATGTTATTTGGGGTGAAGGAAATTTTTCTACTCGGAACTCCATAGAAGTGCAAGGATAACTTTCTTCTCAACCAATCAAAATATTAATACACCTACGTGGGTGTCTCAGACTAAGTGGGTCTGAGAGAAATAGACATACGCATCTTAATGGACAAAGTATCTTGTGCCACAGGCCTTAGTCTTTTAGAAAGAAAGGGATATATTAACATCCGTATCCAGATATGCAGGGTAAAAACTTGTAGCACCGTCGCGATCCGACAGCAAGGACTCACCTCCCTTCTGCTCTTGAGTGGAGCGGGCAATGCTGCATATCCACGTGGTGGTCGATCGGCGACAACCTCAATTTGCCTCTCGGGTCAATGCCCTCCAGTACGTGTAGTGGACTGAAGAGTAGTACGGGGTAGGGGAATTGAGGAATAAGAAATTCGACTTACTATTTATATTTTTCTTCTATACCAACCGAGTTCGTGATGGACGAGAGATTCTGCTTATGTCATTTCCCATGACACATGAAGGCAATAGGCCTTTGTGACTGGCGAGGTCTAGGGATTCCGGAATCTTCTTTCCTTCCGCGAACACTACAATGATTGGGTCGGCTTCGGATCTTTTGAGTGTAGTAGTGGTCTCGTGGTAAATAAATTCTGTTTCCGCGTGGATCTTCGGTATGAGTTTTCTTTTTTTTTGAAGTTTAAGATAATTTCTCTGGTGAGTTTGGTTTTGAGCATGTGTTGAATAATTTTAGGTATTGCAGGTCATCAAAGCTACCAATTATAAAAATAATAATAAATCATCCATCCGCCTTCTGGTTTCCTCTGGTTGTTACAAATCTAGTTCTGAGGTGATCGACATGGTAAGTTTTATGTTCTAAGGGATATAGGTTGTGTTCTGTGTGCGGACCTATCTCTCTTACTAATCGTGTCTATGGTATTTGGGTGTATTGGTGTATGTTCCCATTTATGGTGGAACTTTGCAGAATGCGTAATCGTTGTGTATGAATACATCTTGATACCTATGTGGTCCTGTCATACAACTATGAGAGAAGCGAGATAACCGCAATGCTGTGGTGGGTAAGTCTGTGTAGGGAGAAAAAGAGGCCAAGGATTTGTATGATGAAGATATACCTAGTAGAGACATGGTGCCTGATTGAGATGATAGTATGGGCACTGTATTCTACTACCAACACCAGGAGACATTGTAGTTGGAGCACGGTCTGGCGGTAGGGGTCCTCTAGGACTATCTGTAAGTTGGTCTTTTGGTTTGATGCCCTCTACCGGGTGATCGTGTCAACGTGAATACCATCGTCATCATGCATGTCTTAGCGAGAGGATATACGTCCTTTTATTAGTTATTGACGGAATTACTGACGCATCAGAGTCGATGTCTAATGTGAGATATACAATTATATTTTTTTTTTTTTTTTGTATTCTTCATTTGGTCTCACTCTGTGCGTTTTGAGATCAGTAATTCCGTCTCTTTTAATTTCTACGTTACACATGCTAGTACCTTATAGTACTATAAGATACCAAACCCTGATTTACAAATTTTGAACTGATGCCCGGCGCTCAGCTGTGCATGAGACACTTGGTTCAAATTATTTCCCTGACTTAACGATTAATGTTTTTTTTTTGGGTTTTCAGATATGTGAAAGAATATCTACATTATGACTTAACGGCATGTATAACAATTTTTTTTTTGTCTTCGACCGACTAGACGGTAAAGAGTCGCAGTGTCATTTCGATACGAAGAGAAAGAAGATTCTAGACGCGACGATTCATTTGCAAGAAGTTCTCCTTTTTCTTGGAAATTAGACTAAGTGGACTTAGTCGAAATTCCAAGCTTTGTAGGGAAAACTTTCTTGCCCTCCAATTGCCTTGTAGGGAAAACCTTCATGCCCTCCAATTGAAAATAAAAGTTGCAACCGGAGCCATCTTTCGAAGAAACCGAACGTCAACTCACATGTGGTTGAACGCACTAAATATGGTCCGCCATTAAAAATGAATCCACAGCTAGAATCCACCCCGACGAACGCATTCCACTTCTCTCGGAATCCACTTGGCCTCCATTTTGAAAAGAGAATCTTCCAAGTCATCATTCCCATGGAAGTATAATTTTTGAGCGATAGGCGACTAGAAGATGTCGCTACGGATATGTTGCTTGGCATACACGCAAACTACATAAGATGTGGTTTACACTGTAGACTGCAGAATGATGTGTTTACACCAGCCAAAACGCATAATTGAGAGGAATTTCTGTTTGACAAATGAACGTCAGATTGTTTAGTTCATTTTTAGCAGAAGTGTGGGAATACTCTCACAATCCCGTTGTTGTAACCTAATGCAATATTTTGTTTAATCGGAGTGAGCAATTTATCTGTCAGATACTCTAGGAATTCTCTCGATGTCCTTCAATAGAATTCCCATTGACAGTCATTGTTCAAGTTGAACGCAAGCAATAAGTGAGCACTAATGACGTCATCAGTGACTCAGATTTCTTTCCTTGTCTCAATTGCTACTGCCCAGTAGAAATCTCTGTTGAAGACCTTTTTACTTTACAATTAGTCGAGTGTCAGTAGAAAAAGTTAGCTTGACACATGACACTGTCGATTACGAATCGTTTTTAAATGACAGACACAGCCATGCCATTAATCATATAACTTGTTAGTAATGACACTCGTTGCTTAGTCAGGACAATTAATCCGCCGAAAGCAAGATCACTCACATTTCTGAAGTATTGACATCTCTCCTGTCAGATATGACAAGTTATACAACACCCAGTCGAGATAAGCATAGCCGCTTCTATTCAAAATGTATATCTGAAAATGTGAACATTCCGAACCAATATCGCGATCTGTCACATTCTTTAATGTGAACATGTTCAAAATGGAGAAGTACTGTGCATAATTGTACATTTCGTCAGACTTACTTCGCACCAACATGCAGGACACATAATAGCAGAGTAGTGTAAGCAGACCCCATAATCCTGCAACTGCATACCACCGCTGACGTCACAAACACACAGTACTACAATTGGAACGGAAGAGCTCTCATTGGAAAAACAGGGCGTTGGCTGAGTGGAACGTGGAATTATCATCCAGGAAGCCAGCCACAAATTTCATTTAACAGAAGACCATTGAATAGAGCACAAGTCCGCAACAGAACGCGACAAATTAATTTTAATTTTGTTTTGCTGCGACCATTTTTTTTGTGCTGTGGAGGAAGTAATATACTTGCAGGAGCAATGTATTATTTCCTCATCAAATAACCACAGGAATTACAATCAAACTTCAGGTAAGTAAATTCTTTTCAACCGTATATTCAAGCAAAGGAATTGCAATTCCTTTGTTCGGAAATACGATTGCATACTGAACCATGTGGCTCCGTACTTATTGCCGATCTACTCCATGTGCTACAGGTGGATTCGTCGCCAGGACATCGTGGACATCACCTACCAATATTAAGGAGCATCGATCAGAACGCAGAAGATTTTCTTTATTCCCTATGGTGGACATTAACAAACGGAAATACTACGGCCCCATCAGCGGCCACATGTCTCATTTGGTTCGCCGTATCCTTCGCATCCTTTAGTTACTGTGTTTCAGTGAAACAAAATAAAAATAACTTTCATCAACTTACGCTCCAGTGAGGATTTTCCTTCTTTTTTTCTTCCGATTGGAAGCGGCGTCTCGATTAGAGAGCTGATACAGAAGAGGGTACCTACATACGTACCCCTCACCTCATCAAGGATAGGTACATACACGTATCAGTGAAACGTGCGGCCTGGTACCACACGAGGAAGTACAACCGGGCGTTGATCCGAAAGTCGGCTCGCCCAGGATCGCAATTCCTCCACCGTCGCCGGCCGCACCACGTTTTTTTTTGGTCCTATTACTTCTTTTTTTGATGATTCCATTTTGTTCTACGCAACAAACTTTCTTCGAATGGCACGTGCGCCAATATCTTAAGCGCACCACGAGGCGACTTCCTTTTTGAATAAAGAAAGCCACCAACATCCTCATCATACAAGGCTTGGGAAATATATCTGCTCCCCAGTCGAAGTTGATAACGATCCATTGTCCGAAGCGGACACCAACGTGTTCTCTTCTACCGCCCTCTCGGCGCAACGAAGTGTCCAGATACGACTCAGTATCCATAGGACAATATTGATTCCATCTGTGTTACGCATCGCGGGAGCACCAAGATTTTCGTCGAGGGATTCCTCATCTATAAGTACATTCATCGCGGGATAATTTATTTTCGGACGTCTGGCGAGTGCTGTCGCACAGATGCCGGTCCTTCACCAGTTGCTGCGCAGCAAGAACATCTCATCATTCATCAGATCCTGAATCAGTGCTATGTATTGTTATAAATAGAAACCTTTATATCCAGGTAACAAACTTTTTTTTGTAATAAGTGAAAGTGAATTTTATTGAGAAGCGTTAAGCCCACGCTTTTGGCCACATTTATTTGGCAAGTTAGTTTGGTTCATACGCCACTGTGGGCATATAAATACCCACAAAATATCCACGGACGGTGGTAAATTCATTTTTCAAATGTGAACATTAGAGTTCAGGCTGTATAAAAAGATTTATATTTGGTTATATTTAAGAATAATAGTGTCTAGGTTTGATAGTGAGAAACATAAACGGTATCCGTGATCTTCCTAATCTAGGGTGTCCATATGGGATTTTTTAAAAAGAGAACATTTTCCTCCAAAAGCTTTTGAAAAAGAGAACATCACAAAAAAAAAATAGAGACAAAAAAAGAGACAATAAAAAAAGAAAAGCAATGTTGATTTTTTTTTTTGTTTTTATTGAATATAAAAATATTTGTTTTAGGAACAATTTTACATAACATTTTTTATTAAATACCTAAATACATACAAAAATTAACAAAACATAACAAAAACAATAGTTAACAAAAAAATAAAAGCTCTATTCAGTCTGTTTTAGTTTTAGTCCATTTAAATTAATATAAATCACATACAAAATTAACAATAACAGATTATTTTTACATAAATAAAATGAAATCTTTTAAGTAAAAAATTTCAGCGTTTTACAAGATACGAAGAGTGAAATTTCTTCGAAACGTCGGGAAGAAGAAATAAATAAATATTTCTAATAATTACGCGGTAAGCTTCCGAAAATCTTATAATATTACAATGATTAATGTCCGCGAAAAGAAAAGTTTAAAACTTCATACTTATAAATACCTAAATTTGAATTTAATTCATTTAACTCACATTTTTTTCAAAAACAGTAATGATTTGTGCTTAAATCTCCCTTATTCGATGGCGCAACGAAAAAATATTCAAAACATTTAAATTGAATCTGACATTTTGAGTAAAAAGTAGTAGTCTTTTAAATTTTGTAGTAAATCGAAGATAAAATCATAACACAGTGGTTATATGGGTTATAATAATAAAGATTACTTGTATTATTGAATAAAATTAATTCAAAAATTATCGGAACAAAAAAAAGAGGACAAAAATAGATCCTTAACGAAAAAGAAAGTGTAAAAAAGATCTGAACAAAAAAAGAGAACATGTTCTCTTTTAAAGAGATATGATGGACACCCTATCCTAATCTGAACTCGCGATTTATTTCGGTTTGATTCGTTGCATGATCGGTTCCTAATAAAAGTAGATTCATTGTTAGAGCTCGTACTCGCAGTTATACTCGAATCTCGTTACGTTGAGTTTCATTCCACGCATTTTGCATCCGCTTCTAGATTCGTTCGCGTTTGAAGATGTGCATTTCAAACCCGGTATTTTGTTTTGTGATGCATTTATCTTATCTTTTCATTGACGAAATCCGTACTTTTTTAATCATCTAAGATTTTATTCCCTCCGGTCGGAGAGTATTTTTTTTTGTACCGTGTTATTACCCAGTTTCGTGTCGGTAGCGACCAACAACGTAAGCGTTGAACGCCGCGTTGAATTTTCTCGTGTTTAGAAATTTTTTTTTTAATTCCATTCGTTACTCCTTACCGGTTAAACAGTCGTGCTTGGTAGCCACCAGCAATTACGCTTACCAGTTTATTAAGCTTGCAGCTATCGCGTCTAACGTATGCGAACTTATTGTTCCTACATACTTTTAATGAACTTAATAATCGTCTTCTTACTTTTCGTGTCAGATTAACCAAAATTGAATTGGTTTTTCCTTGTTTTATATTCAATAACACGAACAACCTGAGATTCCAGGTCAAAGCAATATTAATATCCTTAGATATTGGATACCTGACAGCAATATTGCAACCAAGTAGTGTTGATCATAAGTAGATTAACATAAATAAATACTTTGTTGTGTTGATTCGACTTGCTCATCAGTCAATTCGTTATGGTCTTATCTTTGAAAGCTATGAGGGCCATCAAGCATTGTAATATCCTTATTCGAACTCGACCACCAGGGTTCAACGGTCGGCAGGATAATAAGAGGTAACACCGGTTGTGTAGATCCCGGAGCAAGTGCCCATGGCCTGGCTGAGCTAACTGTGGCATGGGTGCTGCCGGCCACCGCGACAGTCGATCTCGACCACAACCATACGTTGTCGCATGCCGTCCTCACCGTCTACGCTTAACGGGTAGCCGGCGAGGAAGGGGGCGTTGCCGACATAAGGTTGCTTCCATCCCAAATCACGTCAAGTCAAATGACAATACCTAGACACATAGATGCTGACTAGAGCAAAAGCTCTGGAGAGTTGATGCCATAATAATTAAAGATAGCATTTCAAGTTTAAGTTCGTCAATGGGGATACAAGTAAGGTTTCTGGTTTACAAGTGTAGGCTACAGAGCGAAACAGCTGCGAGCAGAACATCTAGTACTCGTGGCGGATAGACGGGAATATGTTATCAGATACCCTCTAGGCTGTTCTACGGTGTTTTGTAGTCAGTACCTATGGTAGGTTGATGGATAGTTCTCGTTTGTGTGGTGGGGATGGATGGGAATTTTAGGAAATGGGAGAGGAGTAGAGAGAGCAGGAGGCTACCACTTTGGGATGTAAGTATGTCATGAGTATAGGGGCATCGGGTGCATCAGTACACAGGCGACGGATGGTAGGGTTGCTGTTTCTTGGTATAAGAGCCAAGGTATATTAGGTGCCTATCTCTTTCTGCTTCCTCTTGAGTTCGGGTTGTTAATAGGCATCGGGTTTGGGATCTTAGATATCCATAGGGTGTTTAGGTGAAGATGCTGGGTGACTATTGGCGATTCGAATTCCATACTGCTTTCCGTGTGCACCTTCTCACTAATATTAACGTTACAGATGGCGTGGGGCAAAGTTTCTTTCGGTTGTCTTGCGGGACCTGTTTAGGCGTTGGAGAAGATGGGGAACAGTGTGTCAAATTTCGTTTTCTATATTTAAAATTCTATTTTCTTACGTTACAAAGTTTACGATAAGGTCCGCGAGTATATCGAAGCTCAATTTTTAAACAAAAATCTCGTAAACTTATCTGAAGAGAGGGAAAACGCAAATTTAAAAATCACACAAAGCCAAGAGACAAACAAAATTCAGTATGACAAAAGCCATAAAAAACCACATCGTTATGAGGTAGGCGATTATGTTGTCGTTAAAAACATTGTGACAACTGCTGGCGTTCACGTTGTAGTGGATGAAGTTCTTCCAAATGATAGGTACCGCATTAAAGACCCAGAAAACTTACAAATTTCTCCGATTCGATATGAAGGCATATCTAGTCCTGAAAACATGAAACCGTACGTGGTGTGCGGTTAAAATATGTATTATGTATGTTTAAAATCAATTGAAAAAAATAAGTTTTGATGAGTTAATTTCGTTTTCAATCTGTATTCATTCAAAAAGTATAGTTCGAAATGTTTTCTTACAAAAAAAAAATTACCAAAGAAAAAAAAAGATATATAAGTAAATAAAATGAATAATAATAATATAAAATAAAAGATATTACTATAAAATCGAGTCGATTTTATGTCAGGAATGGCCGAAATGTAGGCTTTAATCAATGTCACAGTAGTGTAAGCTACTGTATATTTATCTATATAATATACCTTCTCTCTTAAGCTTAGCTATGTTATAGTTATGTATTGTATGATCTAAGTACTATATATATACTCTAAACTGTGTATTGACTCATGTCATATCGTATGATCATTTTTATTTAAAGCCCCAGGTATATTATTGACCGTTTAATCCGTAATATCATGTACATGCAACTCCAAATATATGTATTCTTATTATAGTCTCGATAATGCTTTATTTTTTAGCTAATAAAGAATCACTTGTTGTGCATCAATGAAGAGAAGAAGTTCGTCTTTAATTTATTGTTTCTACAAATATGCAATTTTGAAAAAATGCTTAAGGGCCCTCATAATCAATGTCGACAAGACTGGAAAGATCTAATTTGAAAAGAAAGGAAGATTCGAAAATGCACCTCTTATTATGAGTGGTCATAGTTTAGAGGAAAAGAATCAGGACTGAATTACTAACTAACCCGATGAACATAACTCGTAAGTATGCGCGTGAAAGCAAACCATAGATCGCCGTGGTTGCATGGCTAATTTTATCACCTTCCTATCATTCTGCCGCCACGATGTATCGCAGAATGCGGAAGAGGTGACTAACATTGCAGGGAGGGAGGATCATAGGTGTAGATTGATCCCCCTTGGTCTCTCAACCCACCCAATTCATAAGCGAAAACCAACTCTCTCGCTTACGACCTTGGCTGACCGCGTACCTGTGAGTCCCTATGGCTCAACTCTATTGTTGGACAGTCCCAGATATAACAAGCAAGCAAAAGATTGCTTGCTTACATCTTCATTCTACCTAATCATGGTTCCAAATCTAAACCCCTCTATGTTGCATAAAAAAAAAAAAAAAAACACTCCATAGGAGTATACCACCTTGTTCATCCGAAGTAAAGCGAGAGTTACCACTCTCCCTATAAGTAACCTACACAATCATCTCAAAAGCCTGAAAGTCTTTCATAGAAATCCAAAACGAAATTAAATTTAAATGCAAATTTTTTTTTGGAAACGTTATAAAAGTTATCTAAATTTATTGGTCTTTAACTTAAACGCTAACAAATTATTTCCTTAACTGCAAAACTTATTAGAGAATACGTAATCTACTTGCTAAAACTTATATAACTTCATTAACAAGAACGAAAGATTTTAATTATTAATAGTTGTCCTTAAAATGTAAATATTTATAAAATTCTTTTAAATGTTTTTTTTTTTTTTTTTGTTTCTTAATTAATATTCTATTGTACCCAAGCACATAGGGCTATGACTCTTTCTTTAACAACCGAAAGGTTATATGAATCTATGATTCAAGAAATTTCTCTTTATGTGTATCTTAAAAACAAAAAAAATAAAACTAGTTAAAACTACTAGTCCAATTTCAGAAAACGCGGATTGACTACGATACGTTCGAAGATCGATACTTCGTAAAAAAAATTTTTACCACGACGTCAGATTTTTATTATTGGATTACATCCGACCGTATCAAAAAGAGAAAATTCATTAACAACCGGACGGAATGTCTATTATCATTAAATACTAAGGAAAAGTGCATAAAAAAACACGGAAAACTAACTAATTCTGTAGACTATGTTTATCAAACAATGAGCATAAGCAGACAATACGAATACAAGGATTTTACCTCAATACCAAGTCAACACAATCAAAAATATGTACCATACATGAATGAATACAGTTCGCATTCAGTTCACGTAATCGATCATATAAATGTTTAAATATCAAATATAATCAAGCACTATAGTTTAAAAGCAAAAATAAATGGAAAAAATTTTTAAATTTGGTTATCTGCTACCAATAGGGTAGTCTCAGATAACTATATCCAAATACGCTGTTGTTGAAGTGCACTCCGGAACAACCTGTAAATGATTAGTTAAAATTTCAAAAGCTACTGTAGATACTAATTCTCGATATATTAAACGACCTTTTTATCCTGATCGCTACTCAAATATGAGTATGATTGAGCTGATTGCAAATGTTGCCTCGAAATTGGCGGGGTGTTTTCGATAAGGTATCGTATGAGTCCCAGAATTAACAGACACAATTAAAACGCGCACGAAAAGTAAGTATGAGTAAGTATTTCTCGCATCTATTAGCAAACATTATCCCACTCATCGACAATCACTGTGTTTCAAAGTAATTATTATTAATTATGATTGAAGCTAGAAAGTATTAAAGCGTTTGAAAGTGTACGCGGCGTTAATAAACTTAAAAAGTGTGGTCGCTACCGACGCTGAACGAAAGTGTGTCGTGAAAACAAAGTGATAAACCAAAAAAAAAAAGTGTAAACCAAAAAGTGATAATAAAAAAAAACAAACAAATGGAATCAGGGTTCGAGATGCCCTGGCTCACTTGCATAAGACAATGTCTCGAAATGATTTCAAACTTTCACCAAAAGTAGCACACTACACATTTTAAAAAATTCCCGAGTTATCAAAAAAAAGGAAGCACGGGCTTCAATAGTTTTACTCGACTGCGACCGCGAATGAAATAGGTTCACGTTAAGAAACCGACCTTAACTCGATTACAGAAGGAGGAAAGACAATGATCTGGTATCGTTTCTCAATTGGCGCAAGTATACACAGTTAAATATATATAAATGACACTTCTATTAATCACTACCAAATAAATCTTCAAGTCTTAATGAATCTTTATAATATAAATGTAGCAAAATCTCAACAACAATTAGTGGAGGAGGCGTTAGGTCCTGCCTCTATGATTGTAGGCTATACCGCCTCGTTACACCACCGTCCGTGGATGTTGGCGTCAACCGCTTGCGTCAGTCGCAAAGTGGGTGGTGAATCTGACCTCTTTCATGAGATCCGTTACAGGGTTGGAGCTACTATGTTCTCCTCAAAACCAACAGATAAAAAAAATAAGTAAATTCAAATAATTTTACCTGATTTATATGCAATAAGATACAGATGTCTTTGTTTTAAAATAAAAACACTACGCTGGATCTGGTGATTATAGACGAACTGCTTTACAATAATTATACTGCTGCTCTGGAACTCTGGTGTATCTTGAAGTGATGAAACGGACCGGCATCTGTGTAAAATCACACGCCAGGCGTCCTGAACATTGTTGGAAAAAAAAAGAAATCAGTTCCTATCCTCGTTGGGGCCTACAGCCTAATCGAGACTGGGTACCCAATTTCACTGTATTGAATTAAAGAGCCTCTTGGTAGGCAATCTTGTTGAGTGTGTCCGTACGACACCAGAAGAAAGAAAGTTGCGTGAGTAAAAAAAGGAATCTCACTGGGGCGTTGACGTGGCCGTCGACGAGCTGGTGAGCAGATCAACTTCGATCCGGGCGCACGTGTGTTTCGCACGATGTAACACAAATGTGCTTAATTGCAGCATATACGGCTGCTTGGGAATGGTCCAATGTGTCAATTAAAAATAATTATGCGGCCACATTTGCCCTTTGGGCGCTCTGCGCTTACGTATATTTTGTGGATATATATATACATACGGTACAAGGTCGAAGGTTTCTGCGGGTATATGCAGATAAATAAAAAAAAAATCTGTTTCTGGAGAAAATAATCTCAGTTTATCCATTATGAAAGTAAAACAAAAGAATTGGAGCAGCTTCGCCCGCCCTGGTTAAATAGAGTAGTGGTGGTGCAGTGCTACTGCAAGATGTAGATTCCTACAAAAGAAAAAGAATCCACGTTTTAGTGGTATGGTCATGTGGCGTCGTTTGCCTAATATTCATCAAAGCACAAAAAAAGAAATATGCTTTGAGGAATATTGCAACACGATATCCTTACCTTGAATTATTTCTTATTCTGCATTTCAGGAATTTATATTTTCGTATATCTCAAAAAAAGTAATGGCCCGGTTCTGCTGCTTAAAGGAAAAGTTTCGCGTTCTGAAATGGAGTTGTACACTGGTCGATGTGTAGCTTCTATATGACATCCACAACCTATTTCTTCCATCAAGTTTCCACTATTGCATCCAGCCAACGCCCTTCTTCCAATTTCATTTCCTCTTTCCAGGTAGCCGTTCCAATCGATGTAACGAGTTAAATGGGCTGAAGTATCGAATACTAATGGGCGGTTCACACGACGCTGCTTTTGACAAAACAAGATTTACACATGGTGTATTCCTATGTCATGTGAAGTATCTGAGTTAAAATGAATTGGAATGAGGTTGTGGCTACACTAGAAGATATAAACCCGCTTGACAGAAACTAATATGACGAGGAAATTATTCTGCTGTCGACAATGGTTGGGAGTAACTAGCTTACTGACGTGTCTGTCATATCAAGGAAAATCAAGTTTTGACAGTGCTATTACTTCTTACGGTCATGAGAAGATGTATTTCGCCGTATTTCTCCATAGAGAGACAAAAATTATTAGTTTGCGGTGGTATGGTGAATACTAGGTGTTGAATGTGGTAAACGGACTATGTACGCCTGAAAGAAAATGTGTATTATAACGTAAGTATTGGTCAATACGTCACTTCTCGATTGGGCGAATGATGTTTCCACAATATTTGCATAAAACTAGATTTTATACCAACATGGTTACAACAATTGTGATACTAATTTTACTCTTATTTTACGGATGACATTAGGTTGATTATTTGGCGTGTCACTATTGTTTCGCTTTCTAGATCGGCCGGCAGAAGATAGTGCAGTTTTCTTGAGTAGTGGACCGGTCCCGAAACAGAAGGTGAGAATTTTCAAATGGAGTACAAATAATCGGCCGCACCGACTATTTCGTTCAATTTGCTTTCTGACAGCTACCTGTCACTTCCTCATGGGATCAACATTCTCATCTATGCCGATGTCTACATTTCTGATATTTCAGAGTAGTGTGATTACTGCACTCGTTGTTTCAGTAGGTGCGCAACCTGCCTAATTCAAACTAGCGAGTATTTGTCTCATGCTGCCTGATTTTGCTTCCATTGGTTTTATGGGAACGCGAACATACTGGAAGTCTGCTTTTAAACAGGGGAAGTGGTGGAATCTGATTTGGACGTTGAGTCCATTTTGAAATTGGATTCCTTTTTGTGGAACATTGTTCTGGTGGAATCCATTGGGTGCGTTCAGCATAAGGTGAGTAATTGTGTGGTTTCCTCAATAGATGGCACCGGTTGCGTACACTAATTGTATGTACTGGCAAGAAAGTTTTCCCTACAATTTCCTCATCGGAATAATTCCCTCCCTCGAAGAATTTCCCTTTGTCAAATATGTTCCCTTTCTCAAAATATTTGCCTATCAGAATAATTTCCGTCACGGATCAGTTCCAACATATTTGTCATCATGGACCTATTATATATTATATAATAGGTCCATGTTTGTCATGTTCTGATAGAAAAATATCCCGCGTTTGTTCCTTTCGAAAATTTCCCTACGGATTTTATTTCCAATTAGACGTTTGCTCAGAAAATGCCAGTGTGTACCGAAATGGGGATCTGGAATCCGTTCAGTATGTTAGTGTCAGTGCGCTATTCACCAGGCCGACATGGTGGTGAATTTGACCTGTATAACACTTAACAATGATGGTAGATAATAAGTATCTTGAGACAATTCATTCGTATTGATTGCCATTTCTGTGGTGAAATTCCCAATGGCGATGTCCGATTCGGAGTGTGTTGAAACTTAAATTCAGCTAGAACTCACCACACACTCATTTGCAACTGCACGATGTGTCAGAGATAATTTGGTATAAATAAGTATTAGTACGTCTTCGACTATGAGAGCGATCGAAAAGACGTACATTGTACTGGCGGGTTCTCTTTGATCTATTTTTAATTCGATTAATGTATACAAGTGCTTTTAATTTACTACCTCAGAAAGTTTCACAAATCTGAATTTGGTTTTTTGTTAATTACACACTACATTACGTGTTGATTAAAAGTGCTATCTTCGCCCAAAATAATTTGTCTACTTGAAATAAAATAATCTTTTTTTTCTTACCAATTCGTGTTCCAATCTCAAGTCAACTCATACAAATATAAACTCACTTATCAAAGTCACCATAACATCATGCCTGATTCACAACCTCGCGTCACGACGAGACGAGAGCGTCGCGATTATCGCTGTCACTTTTTCTCGTTCTGAAAAATCGTTTGCTAATTCACAATGACGCGAGTTTTTTTGACAACTAGTTTTTTTTGACATGTGGTTTCATTGCGTTTTGAGTTAGAGAAGAAAGCGGTTGTGAAATAGAAATTGGCAAACAAACTTGTATATACAAGTGAAAAAAATATTGTTACTAACTATTGTGGGTATCATAGCCTTTAAAAAATCAAGAAAAAACCCAAAAGTGAATAGAAGAAGATGGTGGGTGCGACCAAGTTTCCAATCGTGACATCAGATTGGTTTTTACGAAACTTCTTTTGAAAAAAATAAAAATATGGATCCGGAAATGTTCACAAAAGCTGTCCGAATGAGTCCACAAAAATTCGATACGCTTTTCGAATTAATTGGATGTCATTTTAAGAAGCAACCATATCGGAAACCCATTTCGGCTGAATGTCGCCTGTTCTTAACATAAATGTAAGTCAAGAAAACAGTGAAATATTTTATTAGACAATGACTTTATTTTAGTAAAAAACATAAATAATTTTTTTTATTTTATACACTCACTGTGAGTGTTAAGAGAATCTTATTTATGACTGAAATGCGTTTAAATTATATTCCTAGCTAGAATGGTTTTGAAATGGCAGCATTTTCAATATCCCAGAAAAGTGATTTTTTCGAATGAAAGAGACAATGACTTTATTTTAGTGAAAAACATAAATAATTTTTTTTATTTTATAAATTCGCTGTGAGTGTAAAGAGAACTTTATTTACGGTCAATAAGTCCGTGACTTTTTGAATTTCTGACCTCTTTACTGAAAAAGCAACACCACTCCTGTCAACAGGCATCTGTCAGTTGACTCCTGTCAAAATTTGAACTTGCTGCGTCAGTTAGTTTGTGTTTGACAGCTATCTTTATCAGGCTACCCAGTAATTTGAGGAAAAAATGGAAAAAAGTGAATTTCGTGTCCTTATTAAGCATTATTTTTTGCGAAAAAAAACCATTACCGAGACCAAGGCTAAGCTTGATAAATACTATTTGGACTCTGCACCATCGATTTCAATGGTAAAAAAGTGGTTTACTGAATTTCGTTGTGGCCGTACAAGCACTGAAGATGCCGAACGTCCTGGACGCCCAGTTGAGGTCTCTTCACCCGAAACATTCGAAAAAATTCACAATATGGTGTTGGCCGACCGAAGATTGAAAGTGCAAGAGATTGTGGAAGCCGTAAGGATCTCGCATGGCTCAGTGGTTTCAATTTTGAATGATCACTTGGGCATGAGAAAGCTTTCCGCAAGATGGGTGCCGCGTTTGCTCACAGTCGACCACAAACGCAAACGTGTAACAACTTCACAGGAAGGTTTGGCGTTGTTTAATCGCAATATGGAGGAGTTTTTGCGCCATTTTGTAACCGTGGACGAAACATGGATCCATCACAACACACCAGAGACCAAACAGCAGTCAAAACAGTGGGTTTCTAAGGGTGAATCGGCGCCAAAGAAGGCCAAGGAGGGTTTGTCAGCCAATAAAGTTATGGCGACTGTTTTTTGGGATGCACGCAGGATAATCCACATTGACTACCTTCAAAAGGGAAGAACAATCAATGGGGAATATTATGCCAACTTATTGGACCGATTCAATGACGATTTGAAAAAAAAACCGACCTCATTTGGCCAAGAAAAAAGTTCTTTTCTACCAAGACAATGCAAGGGTGCACACATGTGCAGTTGCCATGGCAAAAATCCATGAATTGGGCTATGAATTGCTCCCTCATCCGCCCTATTCTCCAGATTTGGCTCCGAGTGACTACTTTTTGTTCCCAAACCTGAAGAAATGGCTTGATGGAAAAAGATTTGACTCCAATGATGAAGTCATCTCGCAAACAAAGGCCTATTTTGAGGACCTCGACAAATTATATTTTTTGGAAGGGATAAAAAAATTGGAGAAGCGTTGGACAAAGTGTATAGAGCAATTAAATGATTTATTTATCAAAAAATTTGTGTTTTATTCCAAAAGTCACGGACTTATTGATCCGCCCTCGTATGATCGAAATGCGTTTAAATTATATTCCTAGCTAGAATAGTTTTGAAATGGCAGCATTTTCAATATCCCAGAAAAGTGAATGAAAGATACAATGACTTTATTTTAGTGAAAAAAATAAATAATTTTTTTTTATAAAACTGTCTTAGGTTCCTTGCACATGGTGGTTCAAGTCAGGTTTACTGCTTCACTTTTAAAATTGGGCACAGCACTTTTGGCAAAATAGTATGTGAGACATGCAAAGTTATTTGGGAAGGTCTTAATTCCGTTTAGCTTTCACCTAAAAACGCAAGTGAATGGTTAAATATTGCACAGGAATTTGGAGCCCGGTGGAGACTCCCAAACTGCGTTGGAGCCATTGATGGGAAACATGTGAACATTGTCTGTCCTCCGAACGGTGGGTCCCTTTATTATAACTATAAAGGAAGGCATAGTATTGTGCTGCTGGCTGTTTGCGATGCGCAATACTGTTTCACCATGGTTGACATTGGAGCTTATGGAAGCCAAAGCGATGGAGGTATTTTTGCAGAAAGCTCTTTTGCCAAGCTTTTTCTGGGGAACAAATTGGGCATTCCTGAATCAGCGATTTTACCAGGGACCAATGCCGAATTCCCACTATTCTTGGTGGGAGATAATGCATTTCCTTTGAAAAGGAATATAATGCGACCTTTCCCATGTAAGTTAATACAAAAAATTAAATTTCTCTATGTGAACCTTATTATTTTTAGGAAAATGCGGAGCTGATGAGCGAAGTTTTAATGAACGGATCTCTCACGCTCGTGTGACGATTGAGAACAGTTTTGGAATTTTGACAGCAAGATGGAGAATTCTGCGAAATGACATTCATGCTTTGCCTACAAATGTGGACACTATGGTGAAAGCAACGGTCCTGCTACAGAACTTTCTGATGCTTGCAAAATGCATTAGCTACTGCCCATACAATTACACTGACCGGGTAGAAAACAATGTAGTTATATAGAATGGCGAAATGAACGAGATTTGAAATTGCTACCGCCTTCCCGATGTCAAAATAATCCTCGTCAAGCCTTAGTTTTAAGAAAACAACTGTGTGAATACTTAAAGCATTATATGTAAATAAAACGCAACCATTAAGTAATCTGTATTTTTATTCATTTTTCAAATTTTTGTAATTCCTCAGAAACCAAACCAAACACTTTGTGTTGTAACTGCCGTCTTTCATGTGGTTGCAATTTCGAATTTTTCACCATGTTGGCAATAAATTGGGCCACGTCGTCCTCTTCCCGCTGTGGTTCGTTGGATATTTTTATTTCTTTTAGAATCCCGTCTAGGAATAATTTTAACGTGTCGTCATCATTGGAACACGACTTTGTTCTTTTGGAAGGCCTTGGTGAAGAAGTGTTTAGCTGTGACTGATTTGCATCTTGAGACGGTCTTTTGTTTGTGCTAGTTGGAGTCTGTGCAGGAGCACTATTTAAGAACACTTCATCCAATTCGATTGCATCGCATTCATGAAGAAGCTGCTCGGCTTCTTCAACTAGGTTGTCATAATTCGATGTGCGCCTTTTGAAATAAAAAAGTTTTTTTTACAAAAATTTTATGAAAAGATTAATTTATTTATTAATTAATTACTTACTTTCTTGTTTCAACGGTATCTTTTAAGAAAAAAAAGTTGTTCAAAGTATTTGTAACTTTTTATCTCCAAAGCCTCTTGACCAGATGTCCCTTTATGTTCTTTTAATGCCTTCACGAATTGGTCTCTTAATGATTTCCATGCATTGCGGCAATCACTTTCTAAACTCCTACACTCTCTGCAATACTCTTCCATTTATCTTCCTTCATTTGAGTGTATTTATAATATTTGTTGGCTTTGTCAAATAAAAGTCGTTCAGATCGTACCAATTCAATTAGTTTTTCGATCTGATCCCCTTTCAATATATGCATTTTTGACCTTTATTTTATAAATATACCTTTCGCAAAGAAATCACTTCGATATTTGAAATTTTTTGAAAAATGATACCTCACTTGAATCCATGAGAATCACGTAGTGCGAAGGCACATAAAATTTTGATTTCTGTGAAATCTTTCACAGTTTTATCTTTAGATTCCTTTGGGAAATTAAAGAATTTTCATGTTAGTAGGTGGAATTCTATAAAATCACTTCTTATTTCCCTTCTTACAATATAAGAGATCACTATTTTAATTACTTTGTGGAAATAAAACCGTCAGTAATTAAGGAAATGTCTATTCAAGTCAATGTTTGATGCAACTTTTTTAATACTCATGTCTAAGAATGCTTATAATTTATTAATTACACATATTTAGGACTTCAAACTATGCTCATTACACAGAATATACTCTATTACAACAAAATATATCTTCATTTTTAAAAAATAGTATAAATTTTCTCCTGAAAAAATAAAATTATTCAAGTACCTACTGAAACATTATATTATATACTTTTTCTAGGTCAAGAAAATAATTTCTTTTATAATCAAAGAAATTAATATTAATTTGTGATAACAAATGTACTGTTATGATCTTCTTGACTCTTTCTATACTTGTTTCCTTTGATACTATTAAACAAATAAACTAGTTAAGTAATACTTTTAACTGTAGAAAACCACAAAAAAAAAACTTGATATTTTTAACAAAAATATTCCACACAATTGTATAAGCTCCACTTATAGAAAACAATTTTAGTACAACGTACACAATGGAAATAAATCAAAACTAATCAACAATATTAAATATATGCACCATTCCCAAACCTATAAATGCAATGTAAGCATATTTTACTGGATTAAAAATTGAATTAACATCTCTTTGTCATTTTGTGAAGTCCTGAAAAGAACCATTTAATAATTCCGCTAAGCAGCTCTCGTATGTGAATATTTAGTGCCATATTCAGCCAAATGCATGTTCATGCAAATGCATTTGTGCATTATAGCAATCATTTAGATATCCTGATGACTTAAAAAAAAATGGCATTATGTTTTGCCTAGCTCATTCACTTGCTTAGTTGGTTTTTCGTCAACGGGCATAGCTGAAATACAAGTTTCAGATTTTTTTGTAGCATAACAGCAAATAAGGTTTCAAAGCATTTAACTATGAAGTCAAATAAGAAAAATTGCAGGCTTTTACCTCCATGACGGACCGGATTCTAGTGTCTTGAGCTCTCAACCGTGAAGCAGTGATGTTCTCATGGTTGGCTGAGCTAGTCCTTTGGGATATTTGATCAACCAGCATCACGAAAACGTAACCTGCATAGATAATAATTTCAAACAAGAAATATAAGCAAGGTAAAAACAAAAATACAAACCTACTAGTGATAAGCCAATTGTGCTGGAATGGTCTGTCTTTAGTTTTTCCTTCAACTTACCTGAGACATTACATTCCAAGTGGAATGCGTCCTTCCAAATAAGAACCAATTTACCGAGCTACGATCACGGGAATTAGTCCATAGCTAATTAGTTTCTTAAAATTTTTTAAGGCTATCTGCATGGGTGGAATGATGATTTCCTTTTATTTTATGACAAATCTTGTTCGTTTTCATAAATCTTACACTTTTATTGTATTCTCATATTGCATTCATAATGCTTATTATGCTAGGACATTTAGTATTGACGGATAAAAAGTAAAACAAGAAACAAAATGAGACAACTTCGCCATAGAAAGCGTGTGGTGCTACTGCCGTTATGATTCAAACTAAATTTTTAGAAAATTTAACAGATAAACTAACAAAATGAATTGTACTTAGTGAATTTTCAATAAAATACTATATTCCCTACATTTTCCACCAATATATTGCACAATTAAAGGAATATTTTAACTTTTATTGCCAGCAAGAAATAAATACACGTGTGAACAAACCCATTGTATATATAAACTATAGTATTCCCACTTGAGGTGCACCATCTATCGACGAAAAACTAAGCTCGAGAATACCATGGGAAGCAACAACAACAATTTCCACCATTTTAATTGTTGTTGTTGCTTCCCATGGTATTCTCGAGCTTAGTTTTTCGTCGATAGATGGCGCACCTCAGGTGATAGTACTAAAGTTTATATATTGTTGCGGCTGCCTGTACTGGCTCAAGGATCGTCCTATGAGAAGGAAAACCTTATCTGAAATGAAAATGTATGTTTACAATAAAAAGAAAAAAAAAACATTTAGGTACTTACCTTGTTTGCGTGTTTGCTTATTTCTTCCTCTTACCAGTCCGGGAAAATATAGGGGCCACCGCCATCTATACCAAGGCAAAGGGATCCTGGTATGAAATTAAAATGATTTATTTGACCGGGCGTGTTTTAATTAGGACT